>CM032453.1:25381460-25403960 GCA_019049505.1 Pachyrhynchus sulphureomaculatus | reverse complement strand
AACCCCCTGCTAGCGGCAAAAGGCGGCTTTATCAAAAGAACAGAAGTACTTGTCAAAGAAAAGCCGCGTTTTCGATTCCCGCCGATTTTTCTAGAAACTTCGGGCGGCGTGTTTGACGGGAACATTCGAGACTTCGTTCGCGCCGATATAAATGTTGCGCCTGCAGGAATAGGAGTCAGTCTGAGTTGTAACTTGAAGGCGATACATCGATACAAAGTTTATTAATAAATAGTCCAAAATGAGTGCGGCGAAGAAAAGTAAAACTTATCATTTTAATAACGATTGGGAGGAAGAATTTTTCTTTTGTATGGTAAAGGATAAGTGCATTTGTCTCATTTGCCGTGCGTCAGTTGCAAAACCTAAGCGTGGGAACTTAGAGAGACATCATAAAACGGTTCATAAAAACTATGAAAAGGATTTTCCATCACAGAGTGAATTAAGAAAACGAAAAGTACGTGATTGGATAACTTGTTTGAAAAAAGAACAAACCATATTCACAAGACCAGCCAAACAATCAAAAGCTGCAACGATCGCGTCATTTAAAATATCTCATATATTGGCGAAACACAAGAAACCATTTGATGATGGATTGGTTGTGAAGGAAGCATTTATTGAAGCGGGTGAGACTTTATTTGGAGATTTTAAAAATAAAACAGAGATTATGTCTGCTATTAGAGAACTTCAGTTATCTCGTCCGACTGTCACAAGGCGTGTTGAAGTCATGAGTCAGGACATGGCAGATAAACTAAAACATGATATGAAATGTACATACTTTTCTTTACAGTTCGACGAATCCACCGATATGACAGACACTGCCCAGCTGTGTATTTTTATTCGAATGGTATTCAACGACATGTCGGCTAAGGAAGAGTTTTTGACAACGATTCCTCTGAAAGGAAAAACCTGTGGCGAAGATATATATGACGTTTTCTTCAATTTTGTAACAAACTACAAGCTACCAATATATAAACTAGTGTGCATTACAACCGATGGAGCACCAGCAATGACTGGAAACAAAAACGGTTTTGTGGCATTGTGTCGAGCTAATGATGATTTCCCTTCATTTTTCTCCTTCCATTGCATTATACATCAACAAGTTTTGTGTTCAAAAGTTCTAAACATGGAGGAGATTATGGGCATTGCAATAAAAATTGTGAATTCTATCCGTGCACGTAGCTTGCAACGACGGCTCTTTAAATTGCAGTTGGAGTCAGCTGAACACACTGATTTAGTTCTTCACACGGACGTCAGGTGGTGGAGTCGCGGAAAATTCCTAGAAAGGTTTCAAGAATTATTGCCCGAAATAACAGCTTTTCTGGACGAAAGAGGTGATGACACTCAGATGCTGAAAAACGGAAAATGGCTGACTGATTTGGCATTTTTGACAGACACCACAATGCATTTAAACACCATTAATTTGGAGCTTCAAGGTAAAGGAAAAACTATTATTGAGATGATTAGCGCAATAAACGCATTCAAAAGTAAATTGCAACTTATGATAGATCAACTGAAAAGAAAGGATCTGAAAAATTTTTCGTCTTTGAAAGCAAAGATTCCTCAGTTGAATTATGATATTTATGAGGCAGAATTATTAAATATTTTGGGCCAATTCGAAATACGTTTTTATGATTTCAGTAAATTGGCAAATATCGCATCATTTATGAGTTATCCTTTTTCGTGTAAAAACATTGAGGAATTAGCTACTGAAATAGCAAGTCAGTTTAACATGGACTCATGTTCTGTTGAAAATGAGTTAGTGCAGATTATATCAGATATACATCTCAAAGCCACAGCATCTGATACAAAATTCTGGTGTTTTATATCTGAAGATAAATATCCGAATCTAAGGCAAATCGCCCTTCAACTGACGGCAATGTTTGGATCAACTTACTTGTGCGAGTCTGCATTTTCTGAAATGAAGATAATTAAGTCAAAATATCGCAATCGACTAACTGACGAACATATGTCATTATGCTTGCGATTAGCACTCGGTAATTACGTACCATCTTATGAAAAGTATGCCAAGGACATGCAGTGCCACGCTTCAACATCCAAAGTCACTCTTTAGTTAAGTTTAGACACTAGAACTCGTTTGTTTTGTAAGTTTTTTCATTGACATTTTAGAGTAGACCTACACTTACCTTGACTAAAAAAATTCATATTGTGCGGAAAACTAATATCTATGCCACGATACACCCTACCTAGACGACAATCCCGCATCACACTTACTTGCAGCCTCTCAGAGTCGATCGATCATAGTCTAACAATATTGAGGTAGATCGCCAGCAGTTTGAGCACCCCTGATTTAGAGGATAAGGAATTTACAAAACCTTGACGATCGGAGTCTACGAGGATAGATCTCTCTCTCTCTCTCTCTCTCTTATGGTGCTAATAAATCACTTGATATTTTCATTATTTTTACGTCACTTTACATCTGATGACAATGGTTCTCTATATAAGCTTTATCGCTATAATTCTGTAATGTACGAATAGATTTCTCTTAGTATCAGAGTTTTTAATGTCACTATCATGAGATCATGCTGTGTTATCTTATCATCGCTACAGAATGCGCAATACTGCCTAGACTACGTCTAGCTGATTAAATTTAAATACGTCCTAAATTTAAAGATAGCATGCCCTAAGGAGGCGCATTATTTTTGATTACCCCGTACATTTAATACAGTAGTAAAGGTTACAGGCGTTTATGGCTGAGTTTCTCTACATTTTATTGAAAATATCTTCTGCACATTCATGTGTTTGTTATCCTTTCAACTGGATTGAGACAGTTTTAATGTATGGTCTAATTTTCTTTAATATATTTTAGAAAATACGCTCGACACGTATGTATTTTTTGTTTTTATAAAAAGTTTGCAAATATGTTGATGTATTATAGAAGCTATAACAAAATAATATAATTTAAATTTTCCCAGTTGAAGTATTACTTAAACCTATAGCAACCTTCTTAAAATAGCCTGATAAAAATTGTCTCACAACATTTAATGGGAAATAAAATTTTCTTTTCTGAGAACTGGCACAATATGTATTAATAATGTAATACATTAATCTATCTCATCAATAATATAACACATCTTTCTGTTAATATAACGTCAGTTTAAAAAAATACATCAAAAATTAATGAGCTTTTATGCACAGTAATTATTCTCTATCTATATTATTAAATATTTATGATAACCTTTATTAAATAGATCGATAGATAAATCTATCTAATTACATTGACTGAATATTGTTTTAAAATGCAGGTGTACTCTAAGTAAATTTAAGAGGATTAGTCTGGGATTACATACATCAGTTTTTTATGAAAGGACAAGAAAGGATAGCTAATAAAAAAAAATATAGGCCGTTGTCGACCAAAAGATGGGGTAAAGATTCGAAATACTTCGGTATAGTTCGTTTGCTAATCAGTATCAGGTGAAGAAAGTGAAATCTATCTATAATATATATAAAATGCAACGTCTCTCTGTCTGTCTGTCCGTTAGTACGCTTATCACTGGAGAACCACTTATCCAATTTACGCACTTTTTTTTTAAAACATACATATGTTCTCTGGCCAGGTTATAGGCTATATGTTATTACGATAGGTAGCATAAGGAATGAGCAGTGACGATAATAGTGAATGAAGCCGGAAAATAGTTTGCCGCTAGCGCGTTCCCTTGCAATACACAGCTTAAACCATTAAATATGGAACAATATTATGTAGCAGAGAATATCTATAATCTATAATATACATAAAATGCAATGTCTCTCTGTCTGTCTGTCCATTAGTGCGTTTATCACGCGAGAACCACTTAACCGAGTTACGTGTCTTTTTTTAAATTCATACATATATTCTTTGGCCAGGTTATATAATAATAATAATAATCTATATCTATAATATATATGAAATACAACGTCTCTCTATCTGTCTGTCTGTCCGTTAGTGCGCTTATCCCTCGAGAACCACTTATCCGATTTACGTGATTTTTTAAATTCATACAAATGTTCTCTGACCAGGTTATAGATATATATTTTATTACATCTATAATATATATAAAATGCAACGTATCTCTGTTTGTCTGTCTG
Organism: Pachyrhynchus sulphureomaculatus; assembly: GCA_019049505.1. Taxonomy (NCBI): domain Eukaryota; kingdom Metazoa; phylum Arthropoda; class Insecta; order Coleoptera; family Curculionidae; genus Pachyrhynchus; species Pachyrhynchus sulphureomaculatus. Next base: position 25,399,880 of record CM032453.1, on the reverse strand, counting down.
TCTGTCTGTCTATCTGTCTGTCCGTTAGTGCGCTTATCACTGGAGAATCACTTATCCGACTTAAGTTTTTTTTTTTAAAACATACATATATTTTCTGGCCAGGTTATCTATAATCTTTTATCTATAATATATATAAAATGCAACGTCTCTATGTCTGTCTGTCTGCCTGTCTCTCTGTCTGTCTATCTGTCCGTCAGTGCGCTTATCACTTGAGAACCACTTATTCGATTTACGTGTTTTTATAAATTTATACATACGTTTTAACATATATAATTCGATATAACCCTGGATAATGGGAGATAAGATGAGGTAATGGGAGATAAGTATAAATAATGGGAGATAAGGAGAAATAATTGGAGATAAGCAGAGATAAGTCTAGATAATGGGAGTTATGGTGAGATAACGGGAGATAAGGAGAAATAATGGGAGGTAAGGAGAAATATTGCGAGATAAGTCGAGATAAACCTAGATAATGGGAGATAAGGTGAGATAATGGGAGATAAGGAGAAATAATGGGAGATAAGGAGAAATAATAGGAGATGAGTAGAGTTAAGCCCAGATAATGGAAAATATGAAGAGATAATGGGAGATAAGGAAAAATAATAGGAGATAAGGAGAAATAATGGCAGATATTTTATTACGTTAGGTAACATGAGGAATAAGCAGTGACGATAGTAGTGAATCAAGTCCACACGAGCGGAGCCGCTTACACGGCTAGTCCATTTATAAAGGATAACTCACAGAGCCTAACAAATATATTTTTTTTTCTACATACTTAGTCCAGCGTTTTTCAATTTTTGGTTTGCGTTCTAACATGTGTAGCGGCTTTCAACTCATCATCTGGGGAAAATTCAGTCCCTGAGGTCGTTCTTTAATTGTTCGAATAAAAATAAGCCGTAGAGTACTGAGTTATGATTATAGGGTCGATGCCGTTACTCGTCGAATCCACAGTTTTCGGTAATGATTTTAATTGTGCGAACAACAACACCAAAGTTTAGTTCTTCATGAATTCAAACATTTATCTATAGTGACCTGCTTCAGGTAATGGGTCATTTTGCTGTAAAACTCTCCATTAATTATGGATCTTTGTTCATATATTAAGTAAGTGACAGTCCTAAAAAATGGCCGCTATTAGCTTTTCAGAAGATGGTTGAATTTTCACCTTATTTGAAGGAACACCTCTCGTCGCTTGTGAAAATTCACAAAAAATTACTCTCATAGTTTTCCAAAGTAGTCGAATGGGCTGAAAATTTTTTTTTTATAGCCAGCTTTTGGTCTAGTGTAAGAAGCATAGGGATCCATAGTATAGAAACTTGGTTCATCTATCTATATTCTTGAATACTTTAACTTCGTTAACAGGCACTATAACCTTCATTCGTCGATCTGACAGCAGGAAATCCTTAACAAACCTGCTGATTTCTTTAACCCTTGTTTCAACCGGGCTTCCTTCTGATCTGAGGCATCCGGAACTGAGTCTCGATCCTATCGAAACTACAAAGACCAGAACAATTTACTTGAAAATAAAAACAGCCGTCATTGGTGTATATCTGAAACTTTCATTCATGAATAATGTTAATCGGTTTCCTTCTTCAGGGAGAACCTGCGCTATGTTCCGAATTGTTTCATGACTGAATAGGTAACTTAAAAAATATTGTCATATAAAATTATGACGCATGTATTGAACTATCGTCCCATCAGCTTGTTATCGCATTTATACAAGTTTCTTACTAAAATTGTTACAAACCGTCTAACAAATAAGTTCAATGACTACCAACCAGTCGAACAGGAGGGCTTTCGCAAGGAATTTGGAACAACAGATCGTATCCAGATGCTCCGCTTTTTAATAGAAAAAGAGACAGAATATAATATTAAGCTGAACTTAACTTTCATCGATTAGAAGGCTTTCGACTCCCTGGAACATTGGACAATTATGCAGGCCTTAGATCATGCCAGAATAGACTCAAGATGTACCGAACTCCTAAAATTCATATATGAAAATGCGACATTAACGAATCGAAAAATAGAACCCATAAAGATCAAGAAAGGTGTTAGGCAGGGCGATACAATCTCACCAAAATTGTTTATCCTGGCTGTGGAGGATGTATTTAAAAGTCATGAGTGAGAAGAGAAGGGAATTAAAAACGATGGCATATATTTACATCACTTGCAATTCGCAAATGATGTATTACTAATTAGCGAAGATCTAGGAGAACTGAAAATCATGATAGAGCAACTTAATTTCACAGAAAGTTGGACTCGAGATAAACATCAAGAAAACAAAACTTCTAAGCCAAAAAAACACAAAAAATTAAGATCGGCACGGAAGAGATCGAGAGCGTGGAAGAGTGTATATACTTGAGACATAAGATTAGATTGGATAAGGACAATTAAACAGCGGAAATACCAAGGAGAATTAGTTTCAGCTGGACTGCATTTCAAAAGTTTTTAGCCTGATACAAAGATATTTCCTTTTCAAAAAATCCATATGATTTTTAGGAAGTAACAACCTACAAACGATACGTGTGAAACTGAAAATTTCATGACCTTTCAACAATTATTTTACAAGTTACAGTGGTTTTAGTGACGCTACTTTTAATATTTTCAAAATAATGGAAAAAATCGAATTTCCTGTGTTGATTAAACACTGTTTTTTGATGGGAAAAATATCGTTCAAGCATACCAATGGCTTGATAAGTGTTACGGGGACTCTGCCCCTGGAAAATTGCTCATCATTTACTGATATGCTGAATTTAAACGCGGTCGTACAGATACAAATGTTACTGATCCGGTGTAACCCCCTCAAATGAGGGGGTTACACCGGAAAACATAAAAAGTTCACAAAATTGTTTTGGATGGTCGTAAAGTGGAATTACATGAGATAGCTGACACCCTAAAGATATCAAAAAGAACGTGTTGGTTAGTATTTTGCATGAACCTTTAGGCATGAGAAAGCTCTAATCGAAATGGGTTCCGCATTTGCTCACAGTGGACCAAAAACAAAAACGTGTTGATGATTCTGAGCGCTGTTTGCACCTGTTTAAGAGTAATAAAAGGGATTTTTTTCATGCGATATGTGACAATGTATGAAACATGGATCCACTACTACACACCGGACTCAAATCGGCAGTCAGTTGAGTGGACAACAGCCGATGAAAGGCGCCCGAAGCGACCAAAAACACAACAGTTGGCTGGGAAGGTATTGGCCTCTGTATTTTGGGATGTGCGTGGAATAATTTTCATCGACTATGCTGAGAAGGGAAAAACCATCAATAGCGAATATTATATAAAGTTATTGGTGCGTTTGAAGGCAGAAATCGCAAAGAAACGGCCCCAAATGAACAAGAAAAGTGCTTTTTTTTATCAAGACAATGCACCCTGTCACAAGTCAATGGTTACGATGGCAAACTTGCATGAATTGAAGTTCGAATTGCTTCCTCATCCACCGTATTGTCCAGATCTGGCACCACAGACTTCAAAATAAAGCTCGCAGGAAAGAGCTCGAATGAAGAAGTTATCGCCGAAATTGAGGCCTATTTTGAAGGCAAAAACGAATCCTTTTTTAAGGAAGGTATAGAGATGTTAGAAAAGCGTTGGACTGATTGTATCGCTCTTGAAGGAGTATATCTTGATGAATAAAGTCGAATTTTGTAAAAAACGTATGTTTTAAGTAGTTAGACTAAAAACTATTCAGCCTACGTGCTATCTTCATGACCTTAAAAAGAAAAGTGTACGAGAGCTGCATACTACCAGTAAGTACGTATGGGCTGGAACCCATGACTCTTAAAAAAATAGTCTTTGTCAGCTCCAACATACTCAACGGGCTGTGGAAAGATAGATGTTAGGTGTTTACGAGAACACATTAAAAGCGAGGATATGACATGAACAACAAGAATAACAGATATCGGTGAAAGAGTGGCAATGGGCGGGCCATGTGGCTAGAACGAATGATGATAGATGGAAAACAAAATTACTTAATTGGAGATTCAGCAAATGAGGCGATGCTAGTTCTTGGGGACTTCACGCACTGGAAACGAAGTCTTACCGGGAGTAAAACAACGATTCAATGAGGACGTAATAAATGACAATGAGGAGCTCATGATAAATGTGTGCGCGTTGAGCGGGCTAAGAAAAAATGACACTTTTTTTAGCCATAAAGCACAGTATAAATACACATTCGAAAACACAAGAGGACAGAGATCAACCATAGATTATATATTAACCAATAGACATATACACCCAACGCAGATACAAGACATCAGAACATTAAACTCAGCAAATGTTGGTAGCGACCACAGCCTACTGCTGGGAAAGATTAAATTGAAATTACCCTTGAAAAAGGACAAGAATCCAAACAGAATAGAATAAAAACTAAACATAGAATCCCTATGGGACCAATCAACAAGAACCTTATACCAACGGAGATTGCAAGAAAAAATAGAAAGAAACCCAATAAACGAGGGAGAGGATGTCAATATCAGTTGGGAGGGACTAAAAAATAAACATAAAGGAAGCTGCAACCGAAGCACTCGGTACCCGCTCCATAAACACATCAAATACGAACACTAAAACACCATGGTTTTCCAAGGAAATCAAGGAGAAATTCAACAAGAAGAAGCAGGCGTACTAAAGATATCGTACACTGATGACTCCAGAATCATACGAGCAACACAAGGTAGTCCGCAAGGAGATAAAGACGTTGATAAAACTAGTTAAAGCAAACCACTGGGAAAAGTTCTCCAATAGAATGGAAAGCTATTTTTATGGGCTTCAGAAACACATGTGGCGATTAATCAGAACTCAAAGAAAAGAAATTAACGAGCTAATGGAGCCTAAACACATATCGAAGGAATCCTGGGTCGGTTAGCTGACAACACTTTATAAAAAGGATCGATCACAACGATGCACTAGAAATAGTCACCAACGAAAACATCCAAATAGAGAGCATAGACATAGAACTGGCACTTCGACAATTAAAGAACAGAAAGAGCCCCGGTCTAGATAGCATCCCAAATGAACTACTTAAGTATGGGGAGCAGCATCTCGTTCAGCAAATAACTGAATTGGCCAAGGACATCTCGCGCACCATAGAATACCAGACGAATGGCGGACGAGCATCACCATCCTCATGTTTAAAAAGGGAGACAAAAAACTGCCAGAGAACTATAGAGCCATAAACTTACTCAATACCACACTGAAACTAATAACTAAAATAATTACCAATAAAATGAATAGTATCATCTCCCTGTGAGATGAGCAACAAGGTTTTAGAACAGGAAGATCGTGCACCGATGCAGTTTTCGTTGTGAGACAAATTGCAGAAAAATCCACCGAATATAATAAACCTGCATACATGTGTTTTATGGATATGACTTGAACAACAAGAATAACAGATATCGGTGAAAGAGTGGCAAAATTAGAGTGGGAATGGGCGCGGCACGTGGCTAGGACGAATGATGGTAGATGGAAAACAAAATTACTTAAATGGAGATCCAGCAAATAAGGCGATGCTAGTTCTTGGGAACTTCAACGCACGCATTGGAAACGAAGTCTTACCGGGAGTAAAACAACGATTCAGTGAGGACGTAATAAATGACAATGGGGAGTTCATGATACATGTGTGCGCGCTGAGCGGGCTAAGAATAAATAACACCTTTTTTAACCAAAAAGCACAGTATAAATACACATCCGAAAACACAAGAGGACAGAGATCAACCATAGATTATATATTAACCAATAGACATATACACCCAACGCAGATACGAGACATCAGAACACTAAACTCAGCAAATGTTGGTAGCGACCACAGCCTACTGCTGGGAAAGATTAAATTGAAATTACCCTTGAAAAAGAACAAGAATCCAAACAGAATAGAATAAAAACTAAACATAGAATCCCTATGGGACCAATCAACAAGAACCTTCTACCAACGGAGATTGCAAGAAAAAATAGAAAGAAACCTAATAAACGAGGGAGAGGATGTCAATATCAGTTGGGAGGGACTAAAAATAAACATAAAGGAAGCTGCAACCGAAGCACTCGGTACCCGCTCCATGAACACATTAAATACGAACACTAAAACACCATGGTTTTCCAAGGAAATCAAGGAGAAATGCAACGAGAAGAAGCAGGCGTACTAAAGATATCGTACACTGAAGACTCCAGAATCATACGAGCAATACAAGGTAGTCCGCAACGAGACAAATACGTTGATAAAACTAGTTAAAGCAAACCACTGGGAAAAGTTCTCAAATAGAATGGAAAGCGATTTTTATGGGCTTCAGAAACAAATGTGGCGATTAATCAGAACTCAAAGAAAAGAAATTAACGAGCTAAGGGAGCCTAAACACATATCGAAGGAATCCTGGGTCGATTATCTGACAACACTTTATAAAAAGGATGAAGACATATCGATCACAACGATGCACTAGAAATAGTCACCAACGAAAACATCCAAATAGCGAGCATAGACATAGAACTGGCACTTCGACAATTAAAGAACAGAAAGAGCCCCGGTCTAGATAGCATCCCAAATGAACTACTTAAGTATGGGGAGCAGCATCTCGTTCAGCAAATAACTCAATTGGCCAAGGACATCTCGCGCACCATAGAATACCAGACGAATGGCGGACGAGCATCACCATCCTCATGTTTAAAAAGGGAGACAAAAAACTGCCAGAGAACCATAGAGGCATAAACTTACTCAATACCACACTGAAACTAATAACTAAAATAATTACCAATAAAATGAATAGTATCATCTCCCTGTGAGAAGAGCAACAAGGTTTTAGAACAGGAAGATCGTGCACCGATGCAGTTTTCGTTATAAGACAAATTGCAGAAAAATCCACCGAATATAATAAACCTGCATACATGTGTTTTATAGATCTCGAGAAGACATTTGAACGAGTCCAGCTACAAGATTACTTACTATATAGAAAACATATATAGCGCCAAGAATCGATGGAGAACTAACCAGAACAATACCCGTAGAAAAAGGAATCCGACAGGGTAACTCTCTGAGCCCACTACTATTCAACGTTGTGATGGATGAGATCATAAGACAAATCCACCAACTAAAAGGGTACAAGATGGGCAATCGAAATATCACAATCCTTTGTTGCGCTGATGATGCAGTACTGGTGGCGGAGAACGAGGACGACCTACAACGGCTACTACACCACTTCAACTCTGCAGCCAAATCTCTTAATATGACAATATCTGCCTCTAAAACAAGAAGCTTGACGACATCTAAAACACCCATCAGATGTAAACTCGTTGTTGACGACCAAATTATCCAGCAAGAAATCACATTCAAATACTTGGGTATAGAGCTTTCTGGACACGGGGATGTCGGATTAGAAGTAAGACAACAAACAAACAAAGCATTGAAGGTAGCCGGGTGCCTGAATGACACTATATGGAACAACAAACACCTGCGAATCGGGACCAAGTCAAGAATTTATAAAACTGGCATAAGACCAATAATGACATACACAGCAGAAACCCGGCCAGACACAACAAAAACTAAAAGGATACTTGAAACATGCGAAATGAAAGTCTTACGAAAAATAGCCGGAAAGACTATGTTGGACAGGGAGCGAAATGATAACATTAGATGAGTATGTCAGGTGGAAGAAGTTAACAAGTGGATCCTCGAAAGAAAACGCGAGTGGAACGCACATATAGACCGAATGGATCAAGAAAGAATCGTGAGAATTGCACGCGACAAATCACCAGTGGGAAGAAGAAGTGCGGGAAGACCACGGAAAAGGTGGAGCGATAACCTTACCATCAATTACGATTAGGCAAGCTACGAAGAAAGAACAAGCAACTGTGCCTACGATGAAGAAGGAAGAAGAAGAAGAGATCTTGGGAGAGCAGACGAAGTGTCAGAAGACTAATGAACAGATGGACTTATGATATCAGGTTGATAGCAGGCAGTAGACGGCTCCATCTTGCAGAGGATAGAGACAATTGGAAGAAACTTGAAGATGCGTTTCTCCTGCAATGGAGAAGCAGTGGCTTATAAAGAAGAAGACACACATACACAAATTCGTGAAAGTCAGTATGAAGTAGTCACCGTTATAATATACCTAAAAATTCGTGCTAATCTCCAGAGAAATGTTTACTTCGTGAGATCATTCCATTTCAGCAGGAGCTACAATTAAATTTTATTATTGAAAAACAATTATTTACTCCGAAGAAAATAAATAAAAAACATTTAAAATTTCAAAGAGCAAAAAGGTAAATATTTACGAACTTAATTTTATTTCCAGGCAATGCCCTATGCTGCTCTTTAATTCAAAACACAAAATGTACAATAATGGAAGACGAAAATTCCCAGAAGGGCAAAGTCTCCAGATAGCTTTTATCCATTTACCGAAAGCCTTTTCCATTAAATGTAATTTAACGAATCGAAGAGAAAAATGCATTTATATACTTATAAAAGTAAAGGTACGAATTCAAGCTCAATTATTTTTATTTAGTGCTGGGAAAATAAATATAAAAGCAATAGTCGCGTCGTCATTAAAGAGATTTTGCAACGCTTATTTTTCACATGCCTTTGCCCTTATCGTTATCTTAAGCATGCGCAGTATTAATGCGAAGGAATTGTCAAAACTAACCCCTTAAGTCAAAAATTTCGCTTTCAAAACTACACTGCTCTGATGAGGCCATCAATTCCTATATTAGTGCTAAATTTTAATTTTCTATGTCAAATAGTTTCGGAGAAAATCGGGAGTGACAGGAGAATGCTAAACATGGCTTGACTAAACGTGTCCTGTTTGGTTAAACTACAATACTATGTAAAATTTCCGGCACTATTTAATTATCGTGGAGACTGGTGTTACTGCGATAAAATATATGCGACCTTCTAGCAGTTTGTCGCGTTTATTTCTCAAACAAACTAATGAGAACCACAGGTACAAGTAGTATTTATTCCTGTGTTTTTCTGTCTGTACTTATCAAGAGCTTACGAAAAAAAACTGAGTGACAGCTGATATAAACTTCTTCTTCTTCTTACGACGCCGTCCCCTCACGAAGGTTGGCGATCTATATAGCAAAACGAACTTTACAAACTGCTGCTCGAAAAAATATCACTCGAAGCACATCAAAACCACCTTTTCATGCCAGCCAAGAATTCTGTCTTCTTCTGATCGATTTTTTTCGCCCTTTATATATATATATATATATATATATATATCAATTCGTACTTTGGGCCCCTCATTATATGTCCGGAGTATTGAGTTTTTCTTATTTTTTTGGTTGTTACTAATTTTTTTTTTTTTTATGGGTCTAGCTCACGTGCTGCAGGGAAGTCCCTAAAGCGCTCCAGAAGTGGCACGAGTGCGGAAAAAGCGATTCATGTTGTTCTTGAATCGCTGTAAATTGTACTCGGTGGGAAACACAGCGCTGGGCAAATTATTCCAATGGGATGACGTTCTCCATATAAAAGATTGCTTGAAAAGCGTTGTACGCGGAGTAACAAACTGAACCTCATACGGATGCGAAGCACCAGCGCGACGTGTATTTCTAACATGCACCGCTTTGGGAGGAATTAAGCGGGATACATCCTTCGAACACTTTCCATGAAAATACTTGTAGAACAGACTCAAGTAGCCAACCGTTCTTCGATGTTCCAGCGAATCAAGGCCGCCGGTCAATTCCGGGTCCCCAATCAGACGGACCGCTCTTCTCTGAACAGAATCCAACAAATGCAGTGTATGTTTGGGAGCGAAGCCCCAAACGTGGGAGCAGTATTCCATAGTTGGTCGAATTTGGGCTTTGTAAAGAATTAACAGTTGCTGTGGAGTGTAAAGCTTTCTGGTTCTAAATAATATTCCCAACTTTTGAGAAGCTCTCCTTGCTATGCCTGCAACATGTTCATGCCAAGACATATTAGCTCCCAAACTAACGCCCAACAAATTGAGCAACGATGCTAGGGGAATGGAGTGCCCCGACATAACTATGTCGGGTTCAGCAACGTTAAATTTTTTAGAAAAAACTGCCGCTTGGGTTTTTGTAGCGTTAAATTCCACTTGGTTACTGTCACCCCAAGATAGAATTTCTTCCAGGTCTTTGTGAAGTTGGACGACCTCCTGCTGTCTGCGGATATTCGCCTGAGCAGCCGATGTCCGAGCGTTCAAGGTGAATGAAGAGACAAGCGTACTGTCATCTGCAAAGCTATAGATTGGATTCCCGGTCTTTTCCAGCAGATCGTTAATGTAAATGAGAAAGAGAGTAGGAGACAGTATGGAGCCCTGGGGCACACCGGCGTTGATAGTGAGGGTGTTAGAAAGAAATCCGTCGACCACCACTCGTAAAGAACGCTCTCTGAGGAAACATGAGAGCCACAAACAGAACCTTTCAGACATACCATAAGAGCGTAACTTAGCCAACAGTCCATCGTGCCAAACACGGTCGAATGCCTTGGATATGTCAAGAGCAACCGTTCGAGATTCTCCAAAGTGTTCAATTGCGTTGTTCCAAACATGTGTTACATAAGTCAGAAGATCTCCTGTTGATCTATGTTTACGAAAACCATATTGGTGATCGCTAATAATATTGAATCGTTCAAGATATTTTAGAAGATGCTCATTGATAACCTTTTCCATGACTTTCGATATTATTGAAAGCAGTGCAACTGGTCGGTAGTTATTTGGCAAGGTCTTCTTACCTTTTTTAGGTATCGGCTGAACCGTGGAATTAATTCGTTTTGTTCATTTTCTAGTACTTCTGTGTTTTTTATTTTCTGTACCCTGGAGATACGAAGAAGGCGTCTACAAATTTACATTTCAAAAGATTTCAGTCGTTTCTTTGAACTAGATTCAAGCACTCACATCCACGGAGAATAGATATGCTCTCACCATTCTCATTCGGAGTTAGAGATTAAGACTTGTACGATGGAAAAATTATTCAATTCATATTTCTACTCGGGCCTGTTCAATTCGGGAATAAATTTCTTTCTTGGGTCCCACTTGTCATTTATGTTGGTTCCCGAATATTTAAATATGGATACCTGTTGTACGGTGTTTTCTCTGATCTGGAGTGATTCTGGTGGTAAATTTTTCTTTGTTATTACCATCCACTTGGTTTTTTTTTTATATTCATAGTTAATCCAAATCTTTCGCTGGCTGTTACGACTCGATCGATCACTTGCTGGAGAACTTTGATATTATTTGCTCATAGAGCCGTATCATCAGCATGCCGTATGTTATTCAGTGTTTTTCCATTAACACAGCATCAGAATAAAGATTCGACAAAAGTGGTGAGAGAAGGCATCTCTGTTTTATCTTTATGCTTTCGGACTTTTCCAGCACAATTTTAACCTCCACTGATTGATTCCATTACATATTTTTAATAACATTTAGATCTCTTTTGTAAATATTTGTTGTTTCTAGAATTTTTATTAATTTTTCGTGATTCACACTGTCCAAAGCTTTATTGTAATCTATAAACTTTTTTTTCATTTCATGGTTAAGCACACCGGTTATTAGTATTTGATGGGTCAACACAAGTTTTTATCACTTCCTTCAATATTTCCAAGCCAATACGAATGTGTGAAAAATAAAATTTCATTCGAAATAGCACTACATACACTGTAATGCCATTGTGCCAAAGACTGCAAAATCTCAACATAATCTGAACACTAATTAACTGTAGCCAGTGTTATCTGCGATAAAAGATTACACAGGCCAGCAAAAAAATATTTGTAAAAACTTTTTAAACCAATACATCTAAGTGTTATGGATTTTTGGGTGCTGAAACCGTATCTGGTATCAGTTTTTTGTATCACCCACAGTTCTCTCATAATATGGCATCGATTAAATTTCAAAATAGGAAAAAAAAATCCTCTTCCTGCTTGAAAAACTGAGCAAACTGTTGATCTCTTGTTCTATAATGGTAAATAGATGCTCCAGATTCCAATAAATGTTTTGCTTTCAGCCTAGAACCAAGCAATTCTGCTTTTCTCTTAGTCAAACCGAAATCTCTCACTAAATCATTTAACACAGCTTGTGAAAACAACTGTGGTTTTAAATCTTCTAGCGAACATTGAAACTCATCATCATCCGATCGACTTTCATTAAATTCGGGACTGGACTGTAAAACGTCATCGATAGACTGAGGCGGCTCAGGGACTGAAAGTCCCGGTCCATGTCCTACCGGCCGATTAGCTGAAGTAAAGTTAGGATAGACAATTACTTTCTTATTTTTGGAGTTATGTCCAGAAATATCAACGCTGTAAAAATAACAATCATTTGAATGATTTTCTTGCTCTCTTCGTACCATAGGTACTGCAAATCTAAAAGCTTTCTTTTCTTTCTTATACAATTTCCTAAGATCCTCGATCCTTTGTGAGGAGCCCAACATTTTTCTTGATTACCGATTTCTACACCAAAATATGCAACGTATACTTTTTTACAAAGTCAGTACTGTATCACAGTAAACATACTACAGTAACGAAACTGAGCTCCAATTTGGTGACGAGATTTTGACGACGCGTGCGTCGACGGGTCCTTTTTCAAAATGGCCGCTCAGTGTTTACATCCGATCTCGCAATGTCTTTGGAAATGTATTGTCCATCGTTTCTTGATGCGACTGCAGTTTATATGAATATAAAGACAGAAGGAAGAGAGAGTTTGTAGAAAGAGAGAATTGAAAACGTTTGTAAGTGAGGAGAATCGAAAAGGTTGAGAAACAATTTATATAACATGGGGAAAGGAGGTTATTGTGCCGTTGAGAATTGCAAAAATAATTTAAACTGTACGCGGGGAGTTTTAGAAAGATTTATTTTTGTGTAAACTAGTATTCAGTTATTTAAAACTATTTATATTTGTGTAAATTATAAATAAAATATATTTTTTTTCTAAAAGGTGTATTCTCAAGAGGCTTCTAGTTTTCAATAACTTCATCTGTATTAATTGTTTGACACACCTTTTCTAATAATAAACCTGATAAATTTAACACTGTTTAATTGCAAATACAATTAATACTCTGAAAGTGACTTTTTTTCTATTTTTCTCTATAAATTACATTGCTCCTTTTTCATTCCAATCTTTCAAAAGTTTCTGTGAATATATTGTAAGGAATACAGAACCTATAACAACATATTTATTATTTTCAAATTTTGGACAGTATATTTTATTTTCTTATAAGCTGGGTTTGAAAATTTAAATATTAAGTGTCGTGTTGAGATCACAAAACCACTGGGGAATGGGATTATTGAAATAACTGATATAAATCGATATGCTATTAAAATAAGAAAAATTTTAATGTGATTCCAAAGAAATTTTTGTAATATGATTTTGTCAGACGATGTGTGCCAGAGGGTAAAATATTCTCAAAATAAGTTCATTAAATGGACAGTACACTTAATCGAAGTCCATTTTGATGGTAATTATGGTTACTATTAAAATTTTGAAGATTTAGTTACCTGTTATTAATATCCCTCCTATAAAGAACTTATTTCTATTGTTGTATACCTATACTATAAATTAAATATAGTTATTTTCTTTTTAAACTGTAATTGACAATACTCAGTCTATATGAGTCAATCATTTCTCCTAATGAAGCTAATATGGTTAGCGAAACGCGCGCCGAGTGTAAAAATAAAGTGTTTAGTGTAGTGGTGATATATACTGAGTAGTGTCATTGTGCCAAAGATTCCACATTCCCAACATAGTTGTAATTGACAAGTCAACTTGGTCATAACTAAGTATTGTATGTAAATATAATTAGGAAATTACTGTATTGACTCTTTGATCTAAATATTAATTCATTGTAAATAAAAGTAAGCCTTAATTATGTTATCAAAAAGCAATACGGATAACAGAACACAAAAAGGTATAGAACCTCTAAGAATCATTCACATAGAAAATAGAAGTCTATACATATACGTTCATAATGCATTAATATTATATTAACCTTTCTCGAAGTTACACAACATAGTTTTGTAGTTTAAGAAAAAATAAGTACCAAAGAAGTAGATACAGTGTTTTTTAATTAACAAGAGATCTATCACACCAAACAACACAACACTGCTTAGAAAAAAAATGCTCTTATTTTAGATGTTGACATCTTAGTAAAAAACAATGTCTTTATTTCACGGTACAAGAAAAATAGCATTAGGTATTACGTATGTTAAAATTAAATTAATTTAGTCCTTAAAAATCTTTAATCACAAATTTACTTGAAAAATGATGTAAATAAAACTTTAACCTCAAACAGTGACGTTTAACTTTGATAGACTTTTGAATTTTTGGATAAGGTTATTAAAAACTGAAGTTGAATATGAAGAATTCCATCAAATACCTTCCTATTAAGTTTTTTCACCTGTACTCATTTCTTTTCTAACAAAGTGCTCCATTCTTTTTGTTTTTTTTTTATATTACTCATGCTGCATTAACTTTTATATTACTCATGCTGTATTAAATAACAAATCAAAAATTTTCAAACATTTCTATATCTATGATTTTGAATGATAAAACTTTGCACAACTTTATTTGTGTTTCAAATCTCGCGCTGGTCCACTTTTAACATGGCGGATTGCCACGTGACCTTCTGAAAACGAATCTGATTTTCTTACGAGGTTATCCTTGAGTTTCGCTACTGTATAGTGTGTTTACTGTGACTGTGTCTTTGATGTTTTTTAACTACAAACTCACCACATATAGTATATAACAGAAAGTATTGGGAGAGTTTTTGCAACCACGATTAGCCATACTTTGAGTGTGAATTAAAGCACATGGGTTAAAACACTACAATGCGAGGTTATATTAACTGGAAGAAAACAAACAGCTGTGACATTTATCGGAACTGCCAACCCAATAACATTTGATTTTACTGTCAACCTTATAAAATTCTGTTTTTATTGCCAACCTAATAACATTCGAATGATAAAAAATAAACTTTTCACATTTTGAATATTAAAATGTGACAAATTGGTGGGTGATACGACTTTATAATTATTATTATCGGACTCAGCACACTAAAAAACATAGGAATCAGGTAAAAATTCAGTTTTCTGGATTTTCTTAGGTTTGTATACCTAAGTAGGAAAAAAAAACAGGTCCTAAATTAATAGCGATAAGAATAACGAACTTCAAAAAAGCTCCCAAGTACGGGAAATCATTTTCCTGCACGCATGCTTCAAATAACGATAACAGCTGTGTCTCTATATTTAAGTGCTTCCCTTTACTACTGCGCTAGCTCCAAACGTTGGGCGCATGCTTCAAATAAAGATCAAAACAGTGGCCTACCAAAATAAGTGTTGCAAAATCTCTCTATTCTCTCCAGATGGGACATTATACAGTCCCTGGCCAAATTATTAGACGCACTGCAAGATTTCATGTAAAATATTAATTACCGAGTGATATTGTACCGTTTTATTATTTTAAATTGATTTGTTTTTTTTATTTTTATATTATCCAATCAATTACCTATTTATTTGACATACATAAAACAGCATTAATTTAGAAAAGCATAAGTTTATTAAGTTTTAAAGAAAAGTGAAATTAATGTTAGTAAAAGTCAATATTTAGTTGAGCCACCTTTAGCCGCTATCGAAGCTTTAATTCTGCGCGGCATGCTATCAATGCAAGATTGTACTGTCTCCTGCATTTGAGGATGATGATTCCACACATGAATAATCTTTTCTAGGAGCTGGGTTTTGTTGGTAATCACATCTTTAGCCACTTCTCTTTTCATCAGCTCCCACACATTTTTAATGGGGTTCATAGCAGGGCCAATCCAACAGAGGGATATTTTTTTCTGCCAAAAAAGCTTTAACAGACCGAGCAGTGTGGCAGGGAGCCCATCTTGCATGAAAGTGAATGGTTCCCCATTTGGAAACCATTCTCTGAGCTGCAGAATCAACCGATTTTGTAATACTTCTTTGTACTGATCTTGCCTCATTATTCCTTTGACGACGTACAGACGTCCAGTGCCCTTGCCGCTGATGACTGACCAAATCATCACTTTGGTGGGATGTTTAACCGTCGGGACGACACAATCAGGATGAAACTTTTCTCCATGACGACGACGCACATACTGAGCTTTATTCTGCAAAATTTCGAATGTGCTTTCGTCACTGAAGCAGACCTGTCAAAAATAGGAAAAATATATAAACTTCCATGTTTATTTGCTTTATTTAACTGAAAATGATAATAATGTATCAATTATTGATTAAATTGCTGTATCTTACCGATCTCCAGAAGTCCACATCTTTGTCTTGCCATTGTTTAGCCCACTTCAGGCGCTTTGCTTTCATTGCAGCTGTTAACTTGGGCTTCCTGGCGGGGCGACAGGCCTTAAAATCTAATTCTTTCAATTTTCTTCGAACAGTGCGCTCAGAAGCATTTACGCTAGCATCCTGGAGTTGTGATTTTATTACCTTTGTGGTAGCAAATCTGTTTTCTACACAAATTTTCTTCAAACATCTCTCTGACCGTGGAGTGAAAATTGATTTTCTACCGCATCTTTTCTTTCTTTTCGGGCTTAATTCCTTCCCTGACTCAATTTTCTTTTTTATGCGTCGTACACTAGCTTCAGAAACCTCCAATCTTCGTGATATTTCTCGGTTTGTAAATGTTTTCGCAATCACAAGGGCCTTCACTTCAGCTTTTTTACGTGGTGAAAGATCGCCTTTTTCTACCCATAATGAAAATAGTCCAATTACTTTTTTAAAACACTGCATACAAAATAAACTAATAACTGAGTAGTATAAAACTGTTAAACAAACAATCACAGTCCATAAAGCCACAGAAACACGTCCGTACCTGACTCGATTCCGATCGCGACTGATACAGGTTTGTACTTATTTACGTTCATGTATCACTTTGTCAACACAGTGTTGCCATATGTTAAAAAAATAAATACAAATATGTAGTCTACAACAATTCTTTTAAATAAAAATCAATAATATTGTAGTTTAAATATACCATTATTGCATAAAAACTCTTAAGAAACATAAAATTACTAAAAAAAAATACAGTGCGTCTAATAATTTGGCCAGGGACTGTAGTTGCGAAGAAAAGATAAATGGAAGGGTAATGTTCTCTTTATTTAGTCTCAAACTCACACCGACGCGTTAGTATTTTTTAGAGCAAGCAAGTCAAATTCGAGGCCCGCAACGAGACGTTTTAAAAAAATTTCATTGCCTAATCTTCACAATATCCGCTTATACATAAAAAAATATTAATAACGAACTACAAAGTTCGTCAATGACTAATTACTGTAAGCGTGTTGTATCAATTTTTCTTACACGCAGGCGCACCGTTTTCTCCCAACTAATTTTAGCAGCAATATTTTAGTAACTGATTATATACTTACTACCATGTACCAAAGCGACTTTTTTAGTCATCTACAAACTTCTTTAATATGCGTAACAGGCAGCATTGGTATAACAACTAAAGACGAAACGAAAAGAATCGTATTTTTAGAAGTTACCAAAAGTGTTCTTTGTATTTGCTGAACCATCCCACGCGGTTCGCCATATCACGGCTCATCAGCTGCGCTAGGTTCAGCAAATATGAGAACACATTTTTAGTCCTTTATCCAAGTAACTAACGGAAAACTATAACAAATAGATGCTTATACTGCACTCTGTCGGCGACTTACTAAGTCTATTGGTAACTTCTAAAAATACGATTTTTTTCGTTTCGTCTTTAGTTGTTATACCAATGCTGCCATCTATGCCTTCGAGCAGTAAGCTTGAGAAAGGTGCGTTTCTGCAATAAGTGCCAGCCGTGCTATGCCGCTCTGCTTGAATAGACTTAGTAAGTCGCCAACAGAGTGCAGTATAAGCATCTATTTGTTATAGTTTTGCGTAACAGGCGTAAAGAACAAGGAAAATAGTTTTATTTCCGTTACGCTCCCTAAAGCGTTACAGGAGCGACGCGTGTGTGGAAAAAGCGAATCACGTTTTTCTAGAATCGTTATTAATTGTACTTGGTGGAAATACAGTCCTCGGCAAATCATTCCAAAGGGATGAGGTTGTAACATTCATTTTTTCCTAGGTTTTAAGATCATGTTACAACACTGTTTTTCTTTCTATAATTTATATTTTATTACATTTTTATATTTGATTAAGCAGTGATTTCAATTTTTGAGCAGTGTAACTTAAAACAGTGATTTCAATTTTTGAACAGTGTAACTCAACCGTGTATAACGTGTTGTGTTTGCGTTGGATGTGTCTGATTTGTTAAAAATTGCGTTCCGGAAGTGAGCCATTTTAAAGACTTCGCTTTGAGGAAGTAGGTAGAAGATATATAAACGGCCATTTTTAATTTTTAGGGGCTTTTTCCTCCAGCACGCCAGAGTGGTTTTTTTTTCTCAGTGATGCAGTAGTGCAGTAACGGTTTTTTATCACTAAGTGGATGTCGTTTCTAGCTCTCAAGTTTAAGGCCTTTTTCCGTTTCTTTA
>CM032453.1:25373727-25381360 GCA_019049505.1 Pachyrhynchus sulphureomaculatus | reverse complement strand
GCTATCAATTAATTGGTTTTTCAGATTTCTCTGCCAATCCTTTTTAGAGTCCTATTACAGAGATTTCAGCCCACTCGCCTAAGCAAAAAAAATTGTCATCAAGAGTAAAGAAGGAATTTTGTAAGGCCAGTAATATTTTCTGAATCTGAAAACATTTTTTTTGCCAAGCGTCTCATTTGTCATTATTGTGTTCTTGCTGCTGCTGCTACTCGTACTGTGATCTTGCTGCTGCTGTCGCTCGAATCTAACTGAGAAATTAAGCTGCGGCCGCCATCTTTTATAGGTCGGCGTCTACGCAGTTTGTAGATGGGGGATCGGTAGTATTCGTCCAGGCATCGGTGTTTGTCGGCTAGGTGCTCGTATCAGTAGTAATTACGGATTCTGGCGCTCTGCTGACTGTTGCGTTTTTGATCTATATTTATATATATATATATATATATATATATATATATATATATATATATATAAATATATATATATATATATATATATATATATATATATATATATATATATATATATACACATGAATTCTATCACAGTTCTATATTTTAGTATTTTTAGTACTATACTAAAAATAAATATATGTTTTTATTGTCTAGTATAGTGACACTTCAATTCTGTTTATTGTAACAACGGTGACAGGATCTAGCATTTGTTATTTTTTATGCCAGGCAAACATAGTTGCTGAATAAAAAGAGGAGGTGCCCAAAATAAATAAAAAAGGCACATTTACTCTCATCTTTACAGCTAGAACCCATTCTCTACGATATAAGAGCATCCGTTTAGAATAGGTAAGTTTTTGTAAAAAGAAGCTGCCAGAAGTTTCTCATTAAAGAGAGAAATAGACCAGAAGTTATTAATGTAATGAAAGATGATTTTGTCAAATTTATTTAGTTTCACTGAAACTGTATGACGCGTTTCGCTATACTATAGCTTCGTCTGATACAAAATGATATTGAATATTAGTGTTGTTACATTTATACAAATACCCTAAGGTAGATAGGTAATAAAATTAATACTATATGCTAATGAATATTGCTGGGAAATCCATTCTGAATATTAATTGTATAAATTGAGTAAAAGTTAGTTACCATGGGCCAGACAGGTATCTTTTTGTTCGTTTAATATGATGCCTCAATTTTTAATTCTATTTATTTCTAAATTTTCTAATATGTTTTAATTTTAGGCCTTTGTTTTGTATGTGTAGAATTTTAAATTTATTATCGTCAAAAAAATGATTTGATTCTGTTAAATGATTGCTGTACGCTGAGTCAGTTTTTGTTTTTTAAATAGCTTCTTTTATGTTCTAAAATCCGAGATTCGAATGAGCGACCTGTCTGACCTATGTAACTTTTATGACAAGAACCACAATTCAACTGATACACTCCAGATTTTTTTGATCTATTTTGTTTTCCCTTTGCGTTTTTAATGAATTTTCCTAACGAGTAGTTTGTTCTAAAAGCTTTGTTGATATTATATTTGTTTAAGTGGTTTTTAATTTTCACTGACGTGTTACCAAAATAGGTTGAAACATTGTATTTTTTCCCTGTGTTTTCTTTCTTGGGGTATACTAAAGAAATAGCTTTATTTTTTAATTTTTTGTTTAGAATTGAGTTTATGGAGTCAGGAGAATATCCGTTGTTAACAGCAATTTGTTTTATTAGATTTAATTCTTTATTAAAATCATCTACAGATAAGGGAACACTTACAAGTCTATACAACATACTGTGGTAAGCTGCCAATTTGTGTTGTAGAGGGTGAGCTGATTTTATGTTTATTGTAGTATCTGTATGTGAGGGTTTGTGAAAAATAGAGAATTTGTGTTTGTTGTAATGTCTGGTTATCATTAAGTCAAGAAAATTAATTTTATTGTCGACTTCTAGTTCCATAGTGAATTTAACATTTTTATGTATTGAGTTTATATAGTTAAAAACATTGTCAAGTTGACGCTCTGTACTATTAAAACAAGCAAAGATGTCGTCTACATATCGGTACCAATACAAAAATGATTTGCTAAATTCTTGTCCATGTATTTGTTTTTCTAGGTTATCCATGAATATTTCTGCTAAAAGCGGGCTAATTATGAGACCCTCCGAACTATTATAAAACGTATTATTAAAGTAAAAATAATTTTGATTGAGGCTCGTGTTTAATAAATTTAGTATGTCTTGTTGTATAACGATATTAACTTTATTTTTGATTAGGAATGTTTTTATGATTTTTACTGTTTCATCCGGGGGTATGCTAGGGAAAAGGTTTTGGATGTCAAATGATACTAGTTTTGAATTATCTGGTAGAAAGACGTTGGAAATTTTTTCCGTTGATTCTAACGAATTTTTTATTGTGTAAGTTGGGGTGAAGTTAATATTCGTTTTAATGATATCTATGAGAAATTTTGGGAGTTCATAAGCTGGGGCCGATATGTAGGAGGTACAGATCTAATAGGATGATTTTCTTTCTGTAATTTGACTAATGAATAAAGTAGCGGGGGCTGATGATTCATGATTGTTAATTTTGAGATTTGGTTGTCTGATTTTTCCAATCAAGAAACAGCCCTTTTAAACAAAGGCGTAAAATTAAACCTATTAGAAAATTTAGAAATAAATAGAATTAAAAATTCAGACATCATATTAAACGAACAAAAAGAGACCTGTCTGGCCCATGGTAACTCACCTTTACTCAATTTATACAATTAATATCAGAATGGATTTCCCAGCAATATTTATTAGCATATAGTATTAATTTTATCACTCATCTACCTTAGGGTATTTGTATAAATGTAACAAAACTAATATTCAATAACATTTTGTATCAGACGAAGCTATAGTATAGCGAAACGCGTCATACAGTTTCAGTGAAACTAAATAAAGTGGAAATTTGACAAAATCAGTCTTTCATTACATTCGTTATGAATTCCATCAAGTAACAGCCACAACAATTCAAAGTCCAGAAGTTATTTATGCAAGAAAATCCCAGGTGTACAACATTGATGGCCCATCTTGTTTTCAAGTAAAATTTTGGCCAAAATAGTGTGGCTGGGATCGAGGCTCAATTCAAGGGGGTCAGATTCAGATTGCCGTTCCATTATCAAATTTTCCTACAAACACTTAAATTTGTACCTACGCTGTCTGAAAAGTTCTCGGCTGACACATAGATGACCATAATTTTATTGAAAGTTCCATCCTTTATATAAACACATGTAAAATTTATTTCGATCTGTCAATTCATTCGAGTAGTAGCAGCTGTTTAATATTGACATGACTGATTTTTTTAAATGTGAAAAATTTAATATCGTGAAGTGATTAAATTCTTTGTTTTAGATGGTTTAACACCAACAGAAATTCATCTGAAATTGTTAAAAGTGTATAAGGATTCATCATCTTGACTTCCCACTGTGAAAAAATGGACTGCTCTTTTTAAATCTGGTCGTACAAGCCTCGAAGATGATCCACACGAAGGTCGTCCAAAAACTACTACAACACCATTCAATAAATCCATGGTATGATATTATATGATCAACGAGTGAAAATGCGTGAAATAGAGGAGGCCATAGGCATCTCCACAGAATTGTAACATTTATTTTTTCCTGGATTTTAAGATCATGTTACAATACTGTGTTTCTATCAATAATTCATGTAATACTTGCTAATTTTAGTTAAGCAGTGAGTTTAAATTTTTGAGTAGTTTTGCCGACTTAACTTATTTAGTTTGCATTGAATGCGTCTGTTTTTGCGTCCCGGAAGTGAGCCATTTTAAAGACTTCACCTTGAAGAAGGGGCAAAAGATATATAAACATATAAACGGCCATTTGGAATTTTTAAGGGCTTTTTCCTCCAGTATGCCGTAGTGGCTTTTTCCACCGTGATGCAGTAACGGCTTAGTCCTTCGTCAGGCCGCAGTAGGCTTTTTTTCTTCCATCATGCCGTAGTTCAATAACGGCTTTTTTATCACCAAGTGGGTGTAGTTTCTAGATCTTAAGTTTGATACCTTTTTTTGATCTTAAAATATTTTGTTCATTCTAAGGAATTTCGGGTCAAATAGTTATTAGCTCTCCAAATGAAAATAGGAGAGTAGTGGCTGAGATAATATTTTTGATGAGAATCTCACCAGGAGAGGCCAAGCAGCTTACGGAAAACTGCCAATCAATAAGTCAGTAGTACGCCAGTTTAAATATCTCACTTCCTGTCTACAACGCGTATTTCCAACGTCTACTCAACACGTTTAATCCGCAAAGTCGATTTTACAAACTTTTATATCGTGTCCTTTTATTCTCGCCTAATATAAAAGGTTATTTATTAAATCCATGTAAATTTAAGAGTTAATATACTTTTTATTTGGTTAATATAATTTTTATTTATATGTAGCGTTTCACTGAACTACCCGCTTTATCTTTCAGAACGCAAAGGTTGTACGTGAATTAATTTTATTTCAACAACTAAATAACTTTTCAGTAATCAGAATCTTTTTGTTCTAAAATGGATGGTGCCCAAAAACAGCACAACCAAACCTTAAACAACTATCGAGACTATTTTCAAAATTATCTCGATCTCCATGTACTTCGCCCATAAAAAACGAGCTAGTTGATATCTTAATTCTGTCCTCTATCAGTATTAATATCCACTCAATCCATTCTCAAAATTAAGATATACATAAGGGGCAAATAACGGCTCCTATTTAATAAACAAAATATTTATTAAAAATAAAGAAAGTTGGGACTATACAAAATAGCGCCGCAAACAGAGGCTATAAGATAGCACAGCAAAAGAGAGGCTATAGAATGCATAGATGGGTGCCGCATTTCCTGGCAATTGCCCAAAAACACACTCGAATGCACGTTTCTTAAGCGTGTTTGGATCGTACTATTGATGTAACTTGGATCCACCACTATATACCAGAGCGAAAAGAACAGTCAAAACAATGGATTGAAGTCGGTGGAAGTGCACCAAAAAAGGCAAAGACGATTTCATCAGCAGGGAAGGTTGTTTCAACAGGTCTTTGGGATTACGAAGGTGTTTTGTTGATTAATTATCTTCAGAAAGGTAAAACAATTAACTTTGATTATTATTGTAACTTTTTGGATTAGTTGAATGCAAAAAGCCGCGAGACTGCTTTAAAGAAGAAAAGAATCATTTTTCATCAAGACAATGCACGTGTTTTGACCATGGCAAAATTTAACAAATTAAAGTACTAATTGCTTGAATATCCAGCGTATTCACCAGATTTGGCTCCCTCAGACTATTATGTATTAACAAACCTGAAAAAATTCCTGGCTGGAAAGCGTTTTACATCAAATGACGGAGCTATTGCTGCTGTGGATGGATATTTTACAGACCTTTCGGAATAACGTTTTAATAATGGTACTGAATTATTGGAAAAACATTGGAATAAGTGTATTGAAGTTTCAGCAGTTAGACTGAAAAATAAAACATTATTGTCAAATGTCAAAAAAAAAAAATTCTTTAATTGTTAGGCCGAGCACTTTTCAGACAGTTCTCTAGTAGTCTACTCTCGTCGTGAAATGGGATGTATTCTTACGAAAAAACTTTCACTTGTATTGATATGTCGAATATCAACCAGATAAATGTATTGCTGGAACCAGCGCAATCTCTGCGAAAAAAGAAAAGTACAAAGTACCTATAAAACAATGATAATCTCTTCGTACGGACGATTTTGTCATCCTAATGAATGGTAATTTTAAATCTTTGTAGGTGCACATAGGTAAAGTATTCCACATGGTTACAGCATGCATTCACAAAATACTCCAAAAAGCTACCACGGCTTGCAGAGCCTTATATACTAGGAATACACGTGGTACTAACAAAACTTTTATATGGGCAACCTCTGAAATAAATTGCCCAGAATAAATTACCATTGATTATAATATACAGCCCGATTGATGAGCCGTGATATGGCGAGACGCGTCTCGGAATGGATGGACGAATAAGAGAACAGAACTGCCGAAAATGGGCTTTGCCTGTTTTCAGGTGTTTTACAATAAACCATTTACAGCGATTCAAGATCAACGTGAACTGCATTTTTAGTGTTGCTCCTGTAGCGTTTTACGAACTTCCTTGCAAGACATATGCAGTACTTATTACTTTAAAAAAAAAAGAAAATCAAATGGTTGGCGCTCGAGGTTTAATCTTTGGTTAACTTCAGGTATGTACCACTTCAGCTATCTACTTTTTGCAGTATTCTTATCTACTCTGGCCAAAAGTAACGTCAAAAACTACTACAAGCCATTGGGTATATCTGGTTTTCATTAGATAAAAATTCCTGAAGTAAACAGCGACAAAAAACCTGATCCACACATGTCTACCTAAATCACGAAGAAAGATCTAAAATCTCGGCTTGGAATGTCCCCTCTTCTTCACCTACCGTCCTTGATTTTCTCATTAAGACTACCAACTAAACATTGGTGTTTCGTCTCGAAATTTACCAAAAAGAGCCCCCCGGAATACAACTAAGGAAGACATGTTCGTTCGATGAATATAGGCCTCGAGGCTACAAAACAAAGTAACACATTTTTTAGGTTAGGTCAGATTCCGGGAATACATTTCTTATTTTTTGCCAAGTTGCGACGGGTACAGCGGTAAATTTATCCGATTGCGATTTGATATTCTGTGGTAAGAGAATATGCTCTCTTCCAGGATTGTTCGAGATTAAAAAAATATGAATTTTAGAATTTTTAAAAGGATTTATTTAATAAAATGTTTTCTCTTAGGAATTTATTCGAGAATTGGAAGACTTGGGGCACTGATTAGGGACTAGGAACTATCCAGAAATCTCGATTCTTTTGAACATCGAAAGAAGGTTGCTGACTTGAGTTTCTACTCTAATTAATTTTATAGAAAGTGCTTTTTCTATTGATGTAGTCCGCTAAATCCGTCCAGGGGGATAGATGCTAACAAAACGCGTCCCAATAATACGACACATCCAGATTCACTTTGCCAGTCCTCGTTTCAGTTTATCAAGACTTCTTAAACTTTATCGCTTTCGAATGACCTGTCCAGTAAGCGTCCCAACGAGAATCACCTGCAGTGATTGAAGATCTGCCTGAATCGCTATTTCTGCGCACAAGCCACTCCTGTAGCATCTTGGGAGTTTCCCTACCATGTAAAACATCAAGGCTAAGAACTCATTGATATAAAATTTAATGATATCTAGTTTCGATATTATCGACTCGAACATTTGCTATTTGTCTCTTACTCAAAGAACTGTCAGCCTGAGAATTAGATTTTGTGGTGCTCTAAGAATATTACCAATTAAAATAGAGTTAGTCCTTCTCAAATATTAAAGTTCTTCTCCTTGCATCTAATAATTCGATGAAAAACCAATACTAGATAAGCCAACGCCCAAATGTCGTTCAACGATCTTTCACTCGAGTGATCACCACACTAGGCTTAACAGATAATTAAATTCATATTCGCGAAAAATAGATAACATATCGGGTTTTTTTAGATATATTCAATAACCGTAAAATTTTGTTATTGTGGAAATAACCATTTCCCAGTAGGTAACATTTGGAGAATATTGGTTTGTGTTTCCTGTTTAAAACTCGGATTTTATTTTTCAATCAAACGGTTGACAGCAATAAAACGGGGGAATTCCTTCTGGATAGTGACTGTCG
>CM032453.1:25291227-25371227 GCA_019049505.1 Pachyrhynchus sulphureomaculatus | reverse complement strand
TTGGTCTAACAAAGAAAACGCAAAATTAAAGATAATTTTTTTAGTTTTCTATATAGTCACCTTACAAATCAATAAGTTTAGTCCAACTACCGACTTTTTAATATCCTCACTATAATAAAATGTGTCCAACTGTGCAAAATAAGCATTAATCTCAGATTTAACTTCAATATTCGAAGTGAATCTTTGTTCAGCCAACCATTTTTTTCAGGTTTGGAAATATAGAAAATATCGGCCAGTGGATAAGAACAAGAAAAGAGGAACGGGGTCAACACATAGGAAGAATAGCAAACAACAGGATAGCATGGATAGCAAGTCACCGAATGGAAGAAGAACAATGGGACGTCTAAAAAAGAGATGGAGCGACGATATATAGGTTATGGAATATAGAAAATAGGCAATAGTGACTAGCTAGAAGTAGGAAGAAGAAAATGAGTTTTTATTTGGGTTAATACAACGAATTATTTTAGAACATAATAGAAACGAACATTTAAACGCAAACTGTATTTTTACTCTATCGATACTTGCTTAAATCTTTGTGAATAGTATATGTACGGCCTAGACTCGTATCTTGCATTTTATATTCGTGATTCAGGTGTAATAACGCCCTTGTGTTGATGTGTACTTAAAAAGATTTTTTTTTTCACATGCTTTAGTGCTTGTTGATAAAGTGTGGGGATCCACGTGTATTTTATGATAACACCGTGTTTCTCAATAGCTTCATAAGGTTAGTTTTTTTTTTATTAGAGATATTAAACATCCTAAATTTGTTCTACATTCAATGATTCTATGAAAAATACATATCAACATACAATATAAAAAATACGTTTTGGGTACAATGATTTTATTTCTAGGTAATTTTTTTACTGATAAGAAATTACTTGTTAAACTTGAAATAAATGAAGTAACCATCATTTTAAATATTGGTTATGCATATTTAGTTTAAATAAAAAAATGCTTTAGGGAAATATTAACTATTATTATTATTATGTTAACAACAGCTTTTTAGTGTTCCGTACGGAACACTTATAAGATCACTTCGGTGTCTGTCCGTCTGTCTGTCCGTCTGTCCGTCTGTCTGTCCGTCTGTCACACCCGATTTTCTATGATACTATTTGTCATAGAAAGTTGAAATTTGGTAGTAATATAGGAATTGATGGCCTCATCAGAGCCATGTAGTTTTGAAAGTTAAATTTTGACTTAAGGGGTTAGTTTTGGGGGCTGAAATCGGAAGTGAAAAAAAAATTTTTTTACTAGGTAATCGAGTGTGGTGTCAAATGAAAGCTTGTGAAAACACGAGTAAAAAATATATATATGATGAAATACTTGCACGCACTTTTCCTTCACCAGTTTTCAGTAAAGATTGGAAGCAAACTTTATTGAAAACTCATTTGGGGTGTGTTTTGTGAAGTCACTGATCATTTTATACCACCCTAACAAAATTTTCTATTTTAAAAACAATCGTACGGAACACTAATTGTGCAAGTTCAACTTGCACTTGACCGGTTTTTTTTTATATTTTAAATTGAAAATCCTGTTTATATATAAACATATTTTAAGTCAGATCACTTAAAGGAAGAAATTGATATGTGACAACATTGATTATAGGCGTCAGACTCTTAAGTATGTCTAAATTGAAAACGTTGGTCTACGTGATCCCAGGAATCACACATTTCAATAGAGTAAACTAATCCCATACCATCCTGTATATAAATAATAAGTCTCACTTAAATTTATTAAATATTTATTCATCTATGTGTGTGTGCGTGTGCGTAAGTGTTTTGGTACTGGCTATAAGCAAATGGCCAGCTTTCCTATTTTTTTTTTTTTATAGGAAACAAAAATTAAAGAAAAAAATAACCAAGCAAGTTGAACTTGCACAATTAGTGTTCCGTACGTTAATTGCCTTTAAAATAAAAAATGTTGTTACGGTGGTATAAAATGATCAGTGACTTCACAAAACACACCCCAAATGAGTTTTCAACAAAGTTTGTTTCCAATCTTTACTAAAAACTGATGACCTTGATATTTTTGTTTTTTTTTATATATACCAGATAAATTATTAAAGGTAATGCACTCGCGATCATTTTCGTTCAATCTTTACCCCGTGGAGAATATTCCAGAGTTTTTTCAAAATTTTTTGATCAGTACTTTTCGAGATAAGGTAGGGGGACAGCGATTTTTCGCAATTTTTGAAAATAATACAAAGAAAAGTATGCGCAAGTATTACATTATATATATATATATATATATATATATATATATATATATATATATATATATATATATATATTAATCGTGTTTTCACAAGCTTTCATTTGACACCACACTCGATGACCAAGTAATTTTTTTTTTTTTTCATTTCCGATTTCACCCCCAAAAACTAACCCGTTAAGTCAAAATTTAACTTTCAAAACTACACGGCTCTGATGAGGCCATCAATTCCTATATTGGTACCAAATTTTAACTTTCTATGTCAAATAGTTTCGGAGAAAATCGGGTATGACAAACAGACAGACAAACAGGCAGACACCGAAGTGATCTTATAAGTGTTCCGTACGGAACATTAAAAAATTGTTCGACTTATTGTACACAAGTATATCATATTTATCTGATTTCTTTTTTTTCCTATTTTGTTTTTCTTTTTTACTTATTTATTCTTTCCTCTTCCTTCTTTTTTCCTTTTTTTATTATTATCTTTTTTTAAATAATTTTTCGCTTTTTTTTCTTCCTAATATTCATCTAAAATTAAATAATCGGCTGCCCCGTCTGTATAAGATCGGTCAAATAAAAAGGCTACGCTACTATTTTGTTCACACGGTAAAAATTGTCAAATATTTTTTTTAGGATGTCATAAAATTTATCTTTATAAGGCTGGATATCAAAAGAGCTGACACTGTCACTTATAGTATTCATAATATATATATATATATATATATATATATATATATATATATATATATATATATATATATATATAAAGTATTAGCGTCATAATTTCTTGAATGAGCTCTATACTTTCTAACAAGCTACACAAGTCATGGGTGCTGTATTGTAGTTTCTAACTCGGCGAATTATCTTGTATGTGGTTCACGGCCGATAAAGATCTTTACGCAAGTCCCTCCCTTTGTAGCAGAATGAAAGGAAGGATTTTCACAGGATATTGGGTTTGTTTATGGCGTATAAATTAATTTGAAGTTTGAAATTTGGGTTGCTAAGCACAAAGATATCCATATTATTGCTATGTTATGAATTTATATAGGGTCGTAATTTTTTCTCATATAAGCGAGTAAAAGAACGTAATTATTTTTAATAGGAACATGTTTAACATCGGTAAACTAGCATTAAAAAGAAGAGCTTAGTGGCTTGACGAACTGAGATTGTCAGTATGATGTTCTGTTGCATTATAAATAGGGCAGGTTCAAGTACTAATTGAACGAAAGAATTCTAAGTATTTGTCATAAAAATATACAAAATAAGGAGATCTTGCAACATTTATTTTCAACATACCTTTATCGTTATCATTATTTAAAGCATATGCAATCTAAACGTGAAAAAATTGCACATAAAAAACTCTTAAAATTAGTAATTCCTTATTATGTTCCTCAAGAAAGGAATTCCGCACAAGCTGCGCATGCTTATATATATATATATATATATATATATATATATATATATATATATATATATATATATATATATATATATATATATATATATATGTATATATATATATATATATATATATATATATATATATATATATATATATATATATATATATATATATATAATAAAGAAGTAAAGTTTTTATTTTTCGGAGGTAATCTCTGCAAACTAAAAATCCATTTTAAACATTTTTTTACTAGTATGTAGCCTGGACTTTTGGGGTGAACATAGGCTACATTTTATAAGATTGTGACAAAAGGAGCGCACGGCGACTCGCTCGTGGCGTGGTGGGAGACGGTGATCGACAGACCAGCGATGGCTGGGTCTTGTGTTTGTCTTGCACTTGCAGTCCCAGACTACAATTTGATTTTCTCGAAGCTTATTGACACGATGACTTAATGCTATGTTTACAAGACGAAAACGATTGTTGTTGTTTTGTTATTAGTAGTTTTAAGATAATTTGATTATTTTTGTAGGAACATTGTAGGTACTTTGTTGGTGTCAATAGGTATTAAATAATGATAAAATCATTTATTTATTGTTATTAGTGTATTTTTGTTTAGTAAGTACCTAATAGTGTAAGATTCATAAAGGTAATAAATATTATTTTAGTAATCTTCCTTAATATTGGCGTATCTAATGTTTCGCTGTCACTTAGGTACCTACTTCATTTAGTTTTAAGTTCTCTGTTATTTAGTAAGTGTTTTTTGAAATATCTATTAAAAATTGTATGTAACTTTTGCATTTCCTTTTACAATTGTTACGTAGTTAATTTCAGTTTGAGGTTTGTTTAATTATTATTAAGTAGTTTTTAGTGTTAGAGCCTTGTTGTTTTGAGAGTTAAATTTTTACTTAGGAGTTAGTTTCGAAGGGTGAAATCGAAAGTAAAAAAAAAAATTTTACCAGGTCATCGAGTGGGGTGTCAAATGAAAGCTTGTGAAAACACGAGTTCAAAAATATATATGATGTAATACTTGCCAACACTTTTCCTTGTAAAATTTTAAAAAGATGGTTAAAAATCGTCATCCCCGTGGTATAAAAATTTCACAATATAGTTTTCAGTATATTTCTGCAACCGCGTCGAGCGTCGCTGTACCGAGAAAAAATAATTTTATTTTATTTATTTATAATTAAACAAATATTTAGGTAGTAAATATTTGTTTCATAATTTTACCACTAGATTCAAGATTGACCTAGATTCATTTATGGGCTATTAAGTAGCTAAGATGTTACAACTATTATACATTATTCACTAAGGAAAAATGTGAAAATATATATTGGATCTTAAGATATATACAGATCGGGGATCTATTTACCTTAACCTAGGTAAGGATTTTATTTTATTTTAAAGGCAATCAGGGTACGGAACACTAATTGCGCAAGTCCAACATTCACTTTAACTTTTTTTTTACTGTAGGAAGCTGTGCATGTGTGGTTGTTATTAGAGAATAAGTAGTATCTAAAGATAACATTATGCCTAAAAGAAAATCGCAACTTTCTAGAAATACATTGAGGTGAGGGCGATTAGAATACGTCACGAATCAACTCCTCCACTGCCTGGAAAATTACATATACATATATAACACGTAGGCTGAAAAGTTTTTGGTCTAGCTACTTAAAACACATTTTTTTTGCAAATTCGACTTTATTCATCAATATACTCTTCCTTCATACAATCAATCCAACGCTTTTCTAACATTTCTATACCTTTCTTATAGAAGGATTTGTCCTTGTCTTCAAAATACGTCCCAGTTTCGGCGATAACTTCTTTACTAGAGCCAAATCTCTTTCCCGCGAGCATTTTTTTGAGGTCTGCGAAAAGATAATAGTCGCTGAGGGCCAAAACTGGAAAATACGGTGGATGAGGAAGCAATTCAAACTTCAATTCATGCAATTTTGCCATCGTAACCATTGACTTGTGACACAGTGCAGTGTCTTGATGAAACAGCACTTTTTCCTTGTTCATTTGGGGCAGTTTCTTTGCGATTTCTGCCTTCAAACGCACCAATACGTTTATATAATATTCGCTATTAATGGTTTTTTCCCTTCTTCAATAGATGAAAATTATTCCATGACCATCCCAAAATACAGAGGCCAAAACCTTCCCAGTTGATTGTTGTGTCTTTGGTCACTTCGGGCGGCTTTCACCGGCTGCTATCCGTTCAGCTGACTGCCGGTTTGATTCCGGTATGTGGTGGATTCATGTTTCATCCATTGTCACATATCGCATAAAAAAATCTCTTTTATTGTGCTTAAACAGGTTCAACCAGCGCTCAGAATCATCAACACGTTGTTATTTTTGTTCCACTGTAAGCAAACACGGTACCCATTTCGAACAGAACTTTCTTATGCCCAAATGTTTAGGCAAAATATGACCAACACGTTCTTTTGATATCTGTAGGGTGTCAGATATCTCACGCAATTTCACTTTACGGTCATGCAAAACAATTTTGTGGATTTCTTTTATGTTTTCCGGTGTAACCACTTCATTTGAGCGTCCAGAGCGTTCATCATCATTTGTGTCCGTACGACAGCGTTTAAATTCAGCATACCAGTAAATGATGAGTGATTGCTTTGCTTGAACGCATAAGCACATTATCCTTTCTTGACATTGTCAGACAATTTAGTGCAGGGTACACGTTCGGTTTGATCATCCACAATTTATTGTCGGGATTTATTAAATCCCAATTAAGTTGAAATAGGGAACGGAATGTGGATTTTATGAGATTCTTGAAATCTGTTGTATGCTTTTCACCCAGTCCTGTGATGCCTCTTTCGATTGCTAGTTTGGAATAATAGTCCGCCTTGTCGTTATCCCTAACGCCGATAGGTATCCAGAAAAAAGATATGTGCCGATGCTTTATCTTTGCTATATAGCAGAGATCTAGGATATGCAAGATTTCTGGATTTAATAGATTTGATCTCCTTAATTTCAAATAAGTTCCAAAACAGTTCAATTTAGACATATGGGATCTTAGACAAATAATATATAGAATTTTTAGTAGGACTCAAAAATAAAATAGTGTATTAATAAAAATTTAAGATGGCGTAATTTATTCGAAGTGACAGTTCAAAACATTTTATTGTCAATTGTTCAAAGATTTTCTTGATACATGCTGTAGAATCATTATTCCATACATATGGGGCACCCTGTCTTTGTCAACGCCAAGACACCGACCAGTGATCAACGCTTTGAAAAAGATGGATGAGATTCCATCGAAACGTCAGCGCTGTGAGAATCGGTGATGATAAGTATTCGTGTAATTGTTGTAGTTGACAGAGCATATCGCAAGGCCTCTTTGATTGCTAAGAGCTCTGCGGTGAATATAGATGTATAGGAGGGAAGACTAGCTATCGGGCACACTTATAGCACTCACCGCTATCTGTTAAAAAATGAACAAGCTCCTCTATGTCCTACTTGCAGATCTCCTCTAACAGTGGCTCACATATTTGAGGCGACTCATTTCAAGAACATCAGAAATGAACACAACATCTCATCCAATCTGAAAACAGTTACTGAGACTTTCGCAACAATAAATGCTAATTTAGAAATTACCTAAGGGAAATCGATTTCACCACTTAATACTTTCAATATCACCAACATGGGGCGCAAAAAGACCATTGTTGTTGATGCGCCCAGACCACATAATATCCATCCATACATTTGCTTGAACGGTATTTTTTTCCATCAAAAAACAATGTTTCATCAACATACGAAATTCGATTTTTTCTATTATTTTGAAAATATCAAAAGTAGCGTCACTAAAACCACTGTAACTTGTAAACTAATCGTCCAAATGTTATAAAATTTTGACACATATCATTTGAAGGTTGGTACTTTCTAAAAATCATATGGATTTTTTGAAAAGAGCGACATCTATGTGTTAACTATGTTGGGAATATGGAATCTTTGGCACTCAGTATATATCACCACAACACCAAACAGTTTGTTTTTTTTGCACTCAACGCTCGTTTCGCTAACATGTTAACTTCATCAGGAGCGATGATTGACTCATCAAATGTGGTTGGTGTAGTGGTGATATATACTGAGTAGTATCTATGTGTCAGATCAAAAACTTTTCAGCCTACGTGTTATATATATATATTTATATATATTTATATATATATATATATATATATATATATATATATATATATATATATATATATATATATATATATATATACAGTAGAACCCCGATTAACCGAGCCGCGATTATCCGAGCTCCGGATTAACCGAGCCAATCTAAGAATCTGATTATCCGAAGTACGCGCGTCTATGTTACGTATTAACCGAGCTTCTAAAATATGTATATACATATTTCCATTTAAAATCGTCGGGGCCTTCGGGGAATCCCCCTGGCCCGTGTGAGGGTTCCCCTATTTATGTTTTTGGACTCTTTCAGCATGTAAATTTGCTTCAATGCAGTGCGTTATAGCGTTTACTACGGAGAAGTACGAGTATACTCACATAATTTATTTGGTTGGAGTTCTGGTAGTTAAGTGTAAATATTACGAACTGCTTTGTTTGAATTTTTATTTGTCGTATTATAATGGAGCAAAACAAGCGTAAAAGAATCGTGGTTCCTATTGAAGAAAAATTAAAAGCCATCAGAAGAATTGAAGCAGGAGAGACAATTAAAGTTGTTGCACGAGATTATGGAGTAGGTGAGGTAACAGTTGGAGATTGGAAAAGAAACCGCACAAAAATAGAAGAGTGGTGTATAAATCAAGCCTCCTCGTCCTCAGGAAGAAAATCAATGAAAACCGGCGATTACGAAAAGGTTAACGAAGCTTTATTCATGTGGTTTAACCAATAGAGATCAAAAGGTGTGCCTCTGTCAGGTCCAATTTTACAACAGAAAGCAATAATGATTAGTAGGCAATTCCCAGAGATAGATCAGTTTACCGCCAGTTCTGGAAGTCTTGACCGCTGGAAAAAAAACGGTACGATGTACGACAACTGACTGTATGTGGTGAAAAACTTTCTGCTGATGTGTCATCAACTGAGAAGTTTAAGCAGAACTTTAAAAAGCAAATCGAAGATTGTGGATACACATGTGATCAAATTTACAACTGTGACGAAACTGGTCTGACTTATAAAATGCTTCCATCAAAAACATTGGCATCTCGACAGAAAAAATCAGCTCCTGGGCACAAACGAAGTAAGGAAAGATTAACTATGATGGTATGTTCCAATGCATCTGGCAAGCATAAAATCCCACTGATGGTGATTGGCAAGTCTGCACGTCCAAGAGCTTTAAAAGACATCTCACCCAAAGCCTTACGAGGCTATTACAAAAGTCAGAAGAGCGCATGGATGGATGCGACCTTATTTACTAACAGGTTTGAAGAAGGGTTCGTGCCATCTGTGACTAAATTTTTGAACAGAAACCGTCTTCCTATTAAAGCAATTTGGTTAATGGATAATGCCCCCTCTCACCCCGGAGAAGGACTTCATGTGGGCTAAATTGTTGTAAAATTTTTTCCTCCAAATGTAACCAGCATAATGCAACCAATGGATCAAGGCATCCTCGAAAACATTAAAAAAAATTATAGACGTTTATATCTTGAACATCTGTTAGAATACACAGAAAAGGAGGATGTTATCAATGGGATGAGAAAGTCAAGCTTGTGGTCAAAAGTTATTGATTTTGAGGACTATAATGACAGTGAAGATAATACTCCATTAAATGAATTAGCTTTGAAATTGAGAAGCCATGGAGAAATGTCCTGTTCAAATTTTGACAGCCAGATAGAAGAAAAAGAAAAAAGTTTATTTGAATTAATGCAAAAATTAAAAGGTGACAAGAGAAGATGTTGTTGAATGGATTACAGCACACGATTTAGAAGAAGAAATGAGTATTGAAGAAATAACGAATGCCTTTCAGGAAACCGAAAAATCAGATGACGATGACAAAGCGGCGGTGGATGAACTAAGATCTCTCATCAAGAAGGTTTTGCTTCTTTGGAAAAAGCTTTGAGGTATATCGAACAACAACCAGAGGCAACCCCAGCGGATTTGCTTCTTCTTAATAGATGGAGAAACATTGCAGCGACAAAAAAGAAGATGCAATATGAAACAGAAGCGCATAGATACCTATTTCACTGTTTTATAATGTATATACCTATTTATATGTTAAAAACGTTAATACAACGGTTTAAAAGTATTGGTGTTTATTTTTTGAATGAATAAAAAACAAATCCGGATTATCCGAGTTTTCAGTTATCCGAGGAGGGTGCCCCCCCCCACGTTACCTGGGTTCTACTGTATATGTATAAACATATACATTCAACCACCGACCAGAAATCAACAATAATATCAAATCAGACTTTGTCGAAACGTCTGCGACTACCAAGCCAAAACTATACTAATCAACGAACGTACCCTTGGACCTACAAGGTGGAACAGAAAATGATTGTCTGATGCAACTTTTCCTTAATATGAATAACGACAAAACAATATCAATTTTTTATGAACCTTTTTTAGCGGTCTTTTAATCGGTTCAGGTATATGATATTTATAAACACAGACAAGTATAAAAGAGGGGAAAATTACCAAAATGATTTAGATTTTAAGTCCTTGGATTGTATTTTACTTGACACGGTAAAAATTTTAAATTAAACATCGGATGTTTTCCAAAGGCTTACGAAAACAGTAGAGCGCCAAAATAAATTGCGTAATGGGATTTGCGGAATTAAATTTTAGTTAATCTGATTATGTATATATTTATAATTTTAGCCATTATAATAATATTTATTTAACAATAATTTTTTTGGGTGAAATAATTTATTTGCAAATAAATCCTTAACGAGGAAGTGCTAAATCTTTTCTAATCTTATTATTTGTTCTCCAGAACACTCATCATATTAAATTCGTTATTTCATTTAATGCGACCTTTAAAACGCCCCTTAAGTATACTCTTAATATAAGGTAAATAAATTGATAAGGGTTCATAGACCGTAATCGACATTTATTTCTGAAAAACTAATACAAACTCAATTTTCAAATTAATCTCCTTTCCTTTCTATCATTTCTCATTATTCCAGATCACAGAAATGATTGTTGTTTCGATGTAATAAATTCATCAACACCCTTTTCGACCTGTTTAACTGACTTTAGCTGAGAATCTACCAATTGGCTGTGTTGTAGAGATCGAAGTGTGTGGAAATCTGAAGAGGCCAAGTCGAGAGGAGGAGCTTAATGAGGAAGAATTTCTCATTCCGAATCTGAAGTGATTTTCAAGGTCTTTTATGTTTCCTGAAATGTACCATTATATCCTGCAGTAGTATCATTGTCCTTTTCCCACTGCCAGTAAAGGCTTCTTTTTTGTTCAGATGTGTCATCCCCATAGAGACCCGCTGTTTGTGGTAGAGCTTGGAAGTAACGCTCTGACCACATTGGAGCATCTTACAGTTGATCACGCTCCTCTGATTCCATCACATGCATAGCAACAGCTTTTTTATTTCCTTAAACTGTAGGATATACTTGTGATATGTACTGTATGCTACAGCGTTTCCAAGCTAAGCTTAACAAACCATTTATTCGCCATCAGTGAAATACTACTCAGTATATATCACCACTACACCAAACACTTTATTTTTGCACTCGACGCGCGTTTCGCTAACCATGTTAGCTTCATCAGGAGCGATGATTGACTAAAGCTAAACTACAAATCTACCCTATTTATACTTAGCCTAACCCTGGAATTACTCAAGCGGAACTAATGACATAGGCAAGGCCATCAGTTCCGGTCAAGTAACCAGTAGAGTGGACTATAAGGAATAGGCCCTCTGTCTTTATTTAAACTACTTGTACATTTTATGATTTCCATACTTTCGTATACGTTCAACAATCTCCTATCAGATACATTTTTTATTAATCTTAGATTATCTATTGTCACAGTATGATCAGCTTCAAGGGCATGTTCGGCAATGCTAGACTTTTCTGTTCTATTGTATCTTAAGTGTGTTAAATGTTCTTTAAATCGTGTTTTAATTGACCTTTTAGTTTGCCCAACATACTTTTTGTCACAATCATTACAACTAATTTCATAAATTCCACTTTTCTCACAATTAGGAATCGTATCTTTGGGATTTCCTAAGATATTCCTCAGATTGTCTGTTGACTTATAGACTAAGGTGAGACCTACCTTATTAAATACCTTATTGAGTCCCTTGCTATATTTCGGATTATATGGTATGGAGACATACTTGGTGTTATTTTCTTCGCGTGTAAAAAAGGTGGAATTCTGAATATTAAACCTAAATTTATGTCTATTTATTAGCTTATTTACTAAGTCATCGTCATAACCATTAACTCTAGTTATATTTCTAATACGATTCCTTTCTTTATTAAAGTTTACTCTATTCAGAGGGAAAGTGACCAAACGATGAACTCAAAAATGTAATGAGGCTAATTTATGTTGTTTGCAATGAAATGAATGATTAGGAATATATCTATCTGTTACTGTGTCCTTCCTATAGATATCAAATTCTAATCTATTATTATTTTTAATAATTAAAATATCTAGAAAAGGCAATTGTCCTTTGTTCTCAACTTCGTAAGTGAATTTAATGGAATCATACCGGCTATTTAATTTAGAAACAAAGTCATCAATATTTGCTTTCTTTGTATCAAAAATCGCGAAAATATCATCCACATACCTATACCATACTCTTGGGAATTCTTCGAATTCTTGACTGGCTTCGATTTCAAACTTACTCATGAATAAATTGGCTATGAAAGGTGACAAGCAATTACCCATAGCTGTTCCTTCTTTCTGAACATAAAATTGATTGTTATATTGGAAATAATTTTGTTCCATACAAAGTTTAGATAATGTTAAGTATTCACAAATAATTTCGTCTTCAAAGTCATTCATTCTAAGTAATTCTTCGAGATATTGTAAAGTTTGTGGAATTGGCACACTTGGGAACTTTTGATGTTAGTTCTTTGTTCCCAAGTGTGCCAATTCCACAAACTTTACAATATCTCGAAGAATTACTTAGAATGAATGACTTTGAAGACGAAATTATTTGTGAATACTTAACATTATCTAAACTTTGTATGGAACAAAATTATTTCCAATATAACAATCAATTTTATGTTCAGAAAGAAGGAACAGCTATGGGTAATTGCTTGTTACCTTTCATAGCCAATTTATTCATGAGTAAGTTTGAAATCGAAGCCAGTCAAGAATTCGAATATTTCCCAAGAGTATGGTATAGGTATGTGGATGATATTTTCGCGATTTTTGATACAAAGAAAGCAAATATTGATGACTTTGTTTCTAAATTAAATAGCCGGTATGATTCCATTAAATTCACTTACGAAGTTGAGAACAAAGGACAATTGCCTTTTCTAGATATTTTAATTATTAAAAATAATAATGGATTAGAATTTGATATCTATAGGAAGGACACAGTAACAGATAGGTATATTCCTAATCATTCATTTCATTGCAAACAACATAAATTAGCCTCATTACATTTTTTAGTTCATCGTTTGGTCACTTTCCCTCTGAATAGAGTAAACTTTAATAAAGAAAGGAATCGTATTAGAAATATAACTAGAGTTAATGGTTATGACGATGACTTAGTAAATAAGCTAATAAATAGACATAAATTTAGGTTTAATATTCAGAATTCCACCTTTTTTACACGCGAAGAAAATAACACCAAGTATGTCTCCATACCATATAATCCGAAATATAGCAAGGGACTCAATAAGGTATTTAATAAGGTAGGCCTCACCTTAGTCTATAAGTCAACAGACAATCTGAGAAATATCTTAGGAAATCCCAAAGATAAGATTCCTAATTGTGAGAAAAGTGGAATTTATGAAATTAGTTGTAATGATTGTGACAAAAAGTATGTTGGGCCAACTAAAAGGTTAATTAAAACACGATTTAAAGAACATTTAGCACACTTAAGATACAATAGAACAGAAAAGTCTAGCATTGCCGAACATGCCCTTGAAGCTGATCATACTGTAACATTAGATAATCTAAGATTAATAAAAAATGTATCTGATAGGAGATTGTTGAACGCATACGAAAGTATGGAAATCATAAAATGTAAAAGTAGTTTAAATAAAGACCGAGGGCCTATTCCTTATAGTCCACTCTACTGGTTACTTGACCGGAACTGATGGCCTTGCCTATGTCATTAGTTCCGCTTGAGTAATTCAAGGGTTAGGCTAAGTATAAATAGGGTAGATTTGTAGTTTAGTTTTAGTCAATCATCGCTCCTAATGAAGCTAACATGGTTAGCGAAACGCGCGTCGAGTGCAAAAATAAAGTGTTTGGTGTAGTGGTGATATATACTGAGTAGTATCATTGTGCCAAAGGTTCCACATTCCCAACTTAATCAGTGAAATAAATGGTTTTTTAGGCTTTACGTGAACACGCTGTATCGTACAGTACATATCACAAGTATATCCTGCAGTATGAAGAGCGCGATCAATAATATATATATATATATATATATATATATATATATATATATATATATATATATATATATATATATATATATATATATATATATATATATACAGGGTGTCTCTAAAAGGTGCGGAAAAATGCTACCACAAATTTCCGAGGTCAAAATATGACGATCTAACTCAACTTACCTAAGTCCAAAAGTGGATGATTTCGGAGATACAGAGTGTCAAAAGTTCAATTTGGTTTTAGTTTTTCATAAATAATTTTTTTTAATAATTGGTGTATTGTCACAATTTTCAGCTAAAGGGAGTTTTTTGGGGTGAAAAATTGAAATCTGCATTCATTTTCATTGTAAAATATAGAGGGCGCCACCTGCGGTACTTTGCACACGTTTGAAACGAAATAACGTTTTTGAGCCACACTGTATTTTACTTTTACATAAAATTTCTTATTCTCCAACGTCTTTTACCTAAAAAAGGTATAACTGGTAAGAGTCGATTTGAGCAGCCGTTTTTGAGATATCTGGATTAAAACAATTCATTTCGTATATGGCTAGGTCTAAATTATTGTGATAAATGAACACAATTTGACGCGAAGGCGTTATAATAAATTAACTGGCACTAAAAACTGACTGGTGTCAAATCGAATCTAAAACCATTCAAGCATTATATTTTGATCAGAATAGAATGAATTACGGCCTATCTTTTAGTAGGTGAAATTCGTAAAATTCCTGAAAGGCCCCTGATTGTGAGCAGTGTTGTTGTTAATGTTTTTGATACATTGTCGCTTTTTTTCCGGTGTTTATGTTTTAAATTGCGAGTATTACTGGAATATCGTGAAAGAGAATTAGCAAGCACCGGTGAATTGTCAAACAATTTACAAATTTAATTTTCGTCATGGCCGTACAGTATACCAATGAAGAAATGACCGATATGTTATTCGTTTTTGAATATTGCCAAGGAAATGGTTTAGAATCTTGCAGAGTATACAGTGAAAGATTTGGGAATCGTAGCTTACCGAACTATAAAACCTTCGCGGCAGTTGAAAGACGTCTTCGTGAAATGGGTAGGTTTGCGCCTGTTTCTATTAATTATGATCGTGCACGTACGGTAAGAACTCCAGAGGTTGACGAAGATATACTGAATCGGATTGAAGAAAATCCAAAACTCAGCAGCAGACGATTAGGCTTAGAGCTAGGGGTAAGCAAAGATACTGTTAATAGGGTGACCAGCGAACAACTACTGCACCCATTTCATGTTCAACAGGTACAAGATCTTTTACCCCATGTTTCTGAACCACGCCTAGCTTTCTGCCGGTTTATCCAAGAATATAGATATCGAGATAGGAATTTTACACGAAGAATTTTGTTCACAGATGAAGCCTGTTTCACGCAGGTGGCATAACTAATTTGCACAATGAACATGTCTATGCAGAAGAAAATCCTCATGCGACTAAAATAACCCATTATCAGCATGAGTTGAAGATCAATGTTTGGGCAGGAATCATAGACACTTTCATAATTGGTCCTGTCATTTTTACCACTTCGACTAAATGGCGAAAATAATGTGGGAACATCTGCAAAAGGAACTACCAGACTTATTAGATCCCCTGCCTTTGGAACTTCGAAGAAGAATGTGGTTTATGCACGACGGTGCTTCTACACATTTTACGTTAAACGTACGTAATTATTTATGATGCCGAAATACTCCAGAGAGTCCAATTTAATTTTTTACGACGTATTAATTTTTGTACACACGCAAATGGAGGGTATTTTGAACATTTATTATAAGTATTTTTTTATTAACTTTTTGTTGTTGATCAATCTTTTTGACTGTTTTTACTAGAGAATAAAATTAACAACACATTTACTTGTTTTTTTTTTTAATTTTTGGTGTTATTCTTGTGGAAATTCAATGCAATGGTGAGTTTGGTATAAGAAATCAAAAATTTATATCCAAATATTCCAAAAACTCAGCTCATACCAGGTATACTTTTAAAAGCTGGAAAAGAAGAATTTTTATCAAAATTTAGACAGTTAATTTTCGCTTCAAATTATGTTCATTTATCACAATAATTTAGACCTAGCCATAAACGAAATGAATTGTTTTAATCCAGATATCTCAGAAACGGCTGCTCAAATCAACTCTTAACAGGTATACCTTTTTTAGGTAAAAGACGTTGGAGAATAGGAAATTTTATGTAAGAGTAAAATATAGTGTGGCTCAAAAAAGTTTATTTCGTTTTAAATATGTGCATAGTTCCGCAGGTGGTGCCCTCTAAATTTTAGAATGAAAATGAATACAGATTGCACTTTTTTACCTCAAAACCCCCTTTAGCTGAAAATTGTGACAATACACAAATTATAAAATAAAATATTTATGAAAAACTAGAACCAAATTGAACTTTTGACACTCTGTATCTCCGAAATTATCTACTTTTGGACTGAGGTAAGTTGAGTTAGATCGTCATATTTTGACCTTAGGAATTTGTGGTAGCATTTTTTCCGCACCTTTTAGAGAGACCCAATATATATATATATATATATATATATATATATATATATATATATATATATATATATATATAGATATATATATATATATATATATATATATATATATATATATATATATATAGATATATATATAATATATATATATATATATATATATATATATATATATATATATATATATATATATATATATATATATATATATATATATAATATGCAGGGTGTATCCCTGAAATTATATGTTTGAATCCCGCCAGCACCGAGACACTTTTTAAATTCTTTTGTGGTTGTGTCTTTACCACTTTTCCAAATATTCTACTGATTGTTCATGGTTTTAGTACCTTTAACTGAGGTAATTTTCTTTCATTAATCAATTAAATGAATCCACGTTTAGGATTGCACTAAAAATGAAGATCCTGAGTTTTTAAGAACATTATGTTAATGCCAGTACTATAACGCAAGTACTAGACATTACAACTGGAACAGATCATCATCCATTCAGTCTTGATGACAACAAAGGTCAGCTTCTGGTGAATGTCAGGTGAATGTCAAGAATGTTGAGTTTTGAGCGTAAGGTATGCCAGCAGTTTTGCTAAGAGAATATAGGTTTGGTGCTGCACAACAGTCCTACATGAAAAAAGCCGAGATATTTGCTACCCAAGATATATGACACCATTATAACTTTGATATCAATCAGAAGTCATCGAACATGTCCTGCACTAAATTTCCTAGAAATCAAACAATTTTGTGCGCAGGATGAAATAATTTTTTAAAACAGAGGAGTTTAGGATAGTTTCGTTTTTTTATAGAGATACATATGCTTCCAATATGATAGTTTTACGAGTATTTGTCAAACAACAACACTGTAAAAAAATTATTGGCTGGTGTATTACTGTTGCAGAAGAATACGCTTGCAGACTAGTTCCGTAAATCTCAAGATGCTATAAGAAGAAATGTGACACCTCAAGATAGAATTTCTTCCAAGTT
Source organism: Pachyrhynchus sulphureomaculatus (assembly GCA_019049505.1). NCBI lineage: Eukaryota > Metazoa > Arthropoda > Insecta > Coleoptera > Curculionidae > Pachyrhynchus > Pachyrhynchus sulphureomaculatus. The sequence goes on along the minus strand of CM032453.1, from coordinate 25,353,611 downwards.
TTTGTTAAGTTGAATGACTTCCTGTTATCTGCGGATATTCGCCTGAGCAGCCGATGTCTGAGCGTTCAAAGTGAATAAAGAGATAAGCGTACTGTCATCTGCAAATATATATATATGACTGGCCGCTCGAGCCAGTTAGCTTCGAGCGGCAGCAGCAGCAAGATCACAGTGTCGAGTAGCAGTAGCAGCAAGAGCACTCAAAAATGCCAAATGAGATTTTGGCGAAACGCCGTGTGTCATTGTTAAACGTACGGATTGAAACCCGGAATTTTAATGTATACATTTCACCAACCGTCAAAACCTTTATTGTAACATACATATATATATATATATATATATATATATATATATATATATATATATATATATATATATATATATATATATATATATATATATATGTATATATATATATATATATATTCCGTAGAACCTTCAGGAAAAAACAGCATGTATCGAATTTTAAAATTTCGGAAATACGAGTAAGTTGTAAAACGAAACAAAAAGGTAAATCCCTCTATCTCATCTCTTTAATGAAAGGCTTCCAGACTCGTGGCATTGTGAATGTTTTTCCTATTTTTAAATACAAAATCGCTCTTTAAAATTGTTTATTTTACTTTCAGAACATCAAACACATTAATGTAACAATGCATTTGGTTTTAATTAACTAAATGCATTTAGTTTTAATTATCGTGAAGCCTTAAAAGGCAGTTAAAACAAACTTATTTTAACTAAATCTCCATAAAACAAAAGTTTTTCAAATTCTAGTTTCCTATATCCCTTTTATATTCGAAGCAAAAATGTCCCGACTTTCATTTAAAATGCATCCTATTCTAGAATTTCCAATTTAAAAATGTCAAGTAAACAAAAACTTGTTCAAATGTAAGTTAAACTCGGCGTTAAAGTTTGAATATTTTGCATGTATTTGTAAAACAAATAAAGTCCTAAGTGATGCACTTTTAATTATTTTTAACAAAAAAGAGGCTAAGGCCATGTTTGGTAATGATATGATATGATATAGGATTCAAAACGTTTTTGGACGTTCGTGTTCGATGCCCAATTTCCATGTCTTTCTCTGATTTTATTGGTTTTCTCGTAGTTTTCTTCACCTCAATGCTCTAAGCAGTTATTTTTTCAAAGTTTTCTTTGATCTGACATTAGTTGACATTTATCGGTATTTCGTGATCTATTTGTAAACTAATTTTATTATTATTTTTGTGGCAGAGAGGCAAGTAAAAAACACCACGCGTATTATTCCAAGTGGTCGCGAAAATTAGAATCATCGGTGCTAAGCATGTGTAGGAACAATAAAAGGGCACATTTTAAAAGTTTACTAAAGCAATTTTTCCAGTAGTAGAATGGTGATTGCATCAATTTATTTATTTAAATATTTTGGATGGTTGTTTACATAGAAATATCAGTTTTACAATGGAAGAAGAAGTCGGAGGGAAAATCAACTTCCTAGACTTAACAATCAGTAAAACCATGAAAAAACATGAATTTGCAATATATCACAAACCTTGTCATACAGATACTACAATTCACAATAGTTCTCACCACCTTAACCATCATAAACTCGCAGCTTATCACAGTTTTCTACATAGACTAACTAATGTCCCCTTATCAGAGGAAAATTTTACTAAAGAATTAAACTACATAAAACAAGTAGCCGTTAACAACAGTTATTCGGTTACTTTAATCAATAATATCGTTAGGAAAAAACTTAGAAACAAGGCAATCTCGGAAATATACTCACGTTTTAAGGACAGAAATACCACATTTAAATGCTTAACCTATTTCGGCAAACCAACGGAAAAACTGGGGAAATTTTTAAATCAAAAAAAATATCAACATAGCTTACGAGATTAACAAGACTATAGGGAAATATCTTAAAAACTACAAACCACAAATCAATAAAGACAATAAATCAGGGGTTTATCAATTAACATGTGGTTCATGTCCTAAAACATACATAGGACAAACTGGACGTACATTTATACAAAGAATTACAGAACATGAAAAAAGTTTCATCCATAGAAAATCCAATTCAACATATGCTAATCATCTTTTAACAGAAAATCACACATTTAACAAGAATTTCAAAATTTTACACACCCAACAAAAAGGTTTAAAACTAAACCTTTTAGAGATAATGCAAATAAATCGATTATGGACTACAGGTACTTTACTCAACGACTAGATAGATTTAAGCAATTCACCCTTATTGAATTTATTTAATATAATTAAGAAATTATATAAAATTGTGAACATTAAACCTAACTTGACAGTGTAAAATGTAGATCTGAAGAAGCTGCATCGACAGCGAAACGCGTCATCCCAATTTAAATAAACCAGTGGAAATTGACTAAAAACAGTCTTTTATTATATATTTATTTAAATACTTTCTGCGCGTATTAGAAAATATTAACAGCTAAAACTAAAACTGAATACTATACTTGAATTTAAAATTTTCTCAACCAGCAATCCCTATTTTAATATTAAGGCAATAACCATTCAGTTTCCTGTGCCTGACTTGCGTGAGACGCGCGGGCGCGGAGTAAGTCAGGTAAGTTTTATTGAAATATAGGCGTTCGGTATCTTTTCGTTACCGGATCGGTACCGAGCACTTCGAGAAAAACGATACCGTACCGACAAATCAGGGTGCGACCTTATTCTAGAATAAGCTGACACAGTGATGTCACATAGTCAAAAAGAGTGTAAAAATTTTCTACTAATGTTGCGCTAAAATTATCGCGTATTAGCTTGCTGATATATGAGACTTTCTAGATCGTTGGCTTCCAACCGGTGGGTTGCGACCTTGGGTTTATTGAGGGGTCGCTGGTTATCAATTTTAAAAACCAAAATTAAATTTTAAAATTTAAAAGTAGATATAAAAATGTTAATAATTGATTTTTGCTTGGCAATACACGAAATATGCGACGTAATCGGTGGACGGCTGGCACACGCACCTCAGCCGCGGGTTTAAACTTTCCAATATAAATATAAGTGTACAGATAAATTATCGCTCTCAGTAAACTTGTTACTTAGTGTTAAATCGTTACAGTGTTCTTTTTGTCATTTGTATATGAATAATTCGTTGTTAGGTGTAGTTTGATCCGAAAAACGGTACACTACTAGGATAGCCCATCACCATTCGTCTTCGATAGGCACGCTTAGAAACACGCTTCTATTATTTACGGTTTTAGTAAACAAAAAGCATTAAATAACGTTAATTCAAAATTTTTAAACATTTTTTAAAATTATCTTGAAGTATTTTATGTTCCAGATATCAACGTCATGGAGAAAAAAAGAAAATATTTGAACAACTATTTAAAAGTTCTCCTTTACTATACGACTGTTCGCTGGTTATCAAAAGGAAATGTTGTTGGTCGATCCTTTGATGATGAGATCTGGATTCAGAGAGTAGTAGTAGTAGTAGTAGTATTTACCTGATATCTTAGATCAGCTAAACAGGCTAAATTTGAAACTACAGAGTAAGGAAACGCACATTATTCACTTCAGAGATAATATCCAGGCGTTCGTATTAAAACTGCGCCGGTAAGTAAATCTTGGAAACTTTACTATATTTGAACACCTTTGCACCAAGACTGAAGAAACGGAGACGGGAATTGTAGATAATCTAAGAAAAATTAATAACCACCTTCAAGCCCTTGAATCTGAAATACAACGTTATTTCTCTGAACAAGAAGCTGCATTAGTACGAAATCCATTTCATGTATTTTTGGATGTTACCGACATTCTCGAAGAAGTGCAGAATGAATTTTTGGAGCTGCGAAATGATTTCTCAGCGCGTGATTTATTTCAGGAAAAATCGTTACCTCAATTTTGGTGTGCTACGTGTCACCCGTATCCTAAAGTTTCCATTTTTTCTTTTCGAATATTGGTGCCATTTGCTCCTACTTATCTTTGAGAAAATGGATTTTCAACTCTTCTGACAAAGAATAGAGAAGCTCATCTAGCCTTCATAGACATAAGAAAGGCCTATGACTTAATATCGAGGAAAGATTATGGAACGTAATGAAAGAAATAGGCATTGACAAAGAACTAATATACGCACTAAAAGCTCTCTACGAAAACAACACAGAGATCATAAAAATAGGACATAAAATAGGAAAAAGACTCCAAACATCGAAAGGCCTACTACAAGGATGCTCTACATCCCCAACACTATTCAAAATATACCTTGAACAAACGTTAAAAAAATGGAAGCAAAAATGTAGTGGAATAGGAGTCCCAATACGAGAAGATTACTTATATACTCTCGCAGACGACCAAGTAATCATAGCGCAAGATGAGGAAGACCTCAGTTATATGGTACGAAAACTGAAAGAAGAATATACTAAAGCAGGATTAGCAATAAACTTTGATAAAACGGAATATCTAACAACAGAGGAGGGAAATGTGGAAAATATAGAAGTCGATAATGAAACAACAATCAAAGGAACAGTTAGATTTACATTTTTAGGAACCATCATTTCAAAAAACGCAACATCAAAAGAAGAGATCAAAACTAGATTAGGACAAACGCGTACATGCATAAGACAATTAAATTCGATCCTGTGCGACAAACAGATTACAAAGTGAAACAAAACCGCATATACAAATCAATAACACAAAGCATAATGACATACGGGTCAGAAACATGGACGATCAACAAAAGAACTAAATCTAAAATTAACGCGGTAGAGATGGAGTGTTGGAGAAGATACTGTAGTGTCATACATATGGAGAGAATACCAAATGAAGAAATAAGAAGCAGAATGAACATCAAAGAGAACGCAATAAAGACCGTTGAAGAAAAACGATTAAAATGGTATGGACACATAAGACCGAGCGAAGATAATAGGTGGATAAAGAAAATAACGGAGTGGAGCCCTATAGGGAGAAGAAAAAGAGGAAGACACAGACGATCGTGGAGAGACGATGTGGACGAGGCTATGGAGGACAGGGGTCTAACCGATGGAGACTGGGAAGATAGAAACGGATGGAATCAAAGGCTGAGAGAAGGAAGACAGCGTCAGCTGTAGAAAATCCTTGATATACATACATAAGCTGGATGTTCAAAATGACATGAGATTGACATTGACAAAAACTCAACCAAGAATTATTGTTAACACTTTTTAGACAGATGCAACCCAATCATCATATTAATCATTAATGTTTATTAATTAATACTTTGCAAAAAAATATCACTGTTAAGTGCTAAAATATGTTTTGTGGTTTGTTATTTTTGGTTTTATTTATCAAATATGGCGGATGGGAAAGGGGGTGTCGCGAACATTTTTAAAAAATCTAAAAAGGGTCGCGATTAAAAAAGACTGGGAACCACTATTCTAGATCTAATGAACTAATACTTCCGCGTAATAAAATAATTGAATTCATATCCCCTCTACCCTTTTTTATTAGTTACTAAAATAATACTAATTGCTCCTGATAGCGCCCAGACATTTTAAAAAGCTATTAGGTGTATTCTAAATATTATATCGCCTCCCATATATGTATACATATATATACTTTTGTCGATATGTACATAATTGAATCATCCACGACGCACATTCTATAGAATACATTTCGCAATCTGTAACGTATAAAAGGCTTTTGAGATTCAGCGGAGTTGATGAACCATAGCATTGTTACAATTAGCAAAGAGAAAGCTCTTTATATCAAGAGAATATAGTCCCTTTAACGAGGGTTTAAACAACCAGGATAATTGTTTGAACTTTTTCAAAAAAGGGGCTGAGTAATGGGTGTATACATACGTTTTTGTTATCGCTACAATTTCTTGCCGGATATATTTTTTTAATTGCTCTCCTCCGAACACCCATGATTCAAATCGCGAAAGTTTATTTTTATATTATATAGTCAATGTATATATTTCAATAAAGTTGAGTTGAGTTAACTTAATTCTATGGTAAAATAATACCTCAAAGAAAAAAAAATAAAGAATATATGATATCATTGTGAGAAGTAATTTAGCTTAGGGAAGTGAAGTCTGGCAGATCAACAAAAATATGGCCAGAAAACTCGGGTCTACAGAAAGTGACAACCTTCGAAGAGCAGGTAGATTTTCTAGATGGGAAAAAATCCAGAATGAGGAAATAAGACGACCTATGAACATTCTAGAACACGTACCATAAAAACAATTAATAGGGCACGGACAGATTAATAGAATGGATGGAAGTAGAATACTAAAAATAGTTGCAGCGGACACCAGCAGAAAGAAAACGTAGAGGCAGACCCCGTAATACTTAGATGATGGAACTGAAGAGAATTATGTCAGAACGAAACTTTAATAAGAGAGAATGGAACAATTGAAAGGCGTGGAGATTGGTTACCGGAAGATGTCCTTACTCGCATATATATATATATATATATATATATATATATATATATATATATATATATATATAATATATATATATATATATATATATACATATATATATATATATATATATATATATATATATATATATATATATATATATATATATTATATATATATATATATATATATATATATATATATATATATATATATATATATATATATATATATATATATATAATATGTGTCTTCTTCTTATATGTGCCATATTAGGTCCCCTGACGTTGACTATCACTCTGGCATATTCATCCCTGTTCCCTGCGAATCGGAATATCTCTTCGACGCCATGAATTCCCGTCTAATCTCGTATGTTTCTCAGCCTGCTCTTTACCAACGAGAGGCCTGCTTTTTACCAACGTTTGCGTCTGCCCTATTGTTGGCGACTAAAGACCATGAGTATGGTTTTAGATATATTGATGTTAAAGCCCATATCCGCTCTTGCCTGTTCAACTCTATCTAACAGGCGTTGAAGGTCTTCAATCCTGTCACTCAAAATAACAGTATCGTCTGCATATCTGACTGTGTTAATGAAGACTCTCTTGTCAACTCCTGTGTTTTGTAATATTTCGATTAATTGTTTATGCTTTACCCTATCGAAGGCTTTCTCATATTCTATACAGCAGACAAACTCATCCTGGCGTTGATCTCTGCACTTCTGGAACGTTCAAAGCAAAGAGTGCCTCTCGTGTTCCAAAATTATTTCTGAATCTAAATGGTGAGTTGTCCAGATCTTCTTCGCACTTTCTTCTGATTCTGCCATGACTGATTCTAAGGAACACTTTCAAGATATGACACAGCAAGCTTATTAGTCATCTTTCTCTCTCCCTCTCTCCCCCTCTCTCTCCCCTACTCCCTCTCTCTCTTTCCATCTCTTTCCATCTATGTTTTTTACGATATGGAGGTGATTGGGGTTTTACAAAGGTTAAGAAATGGTCTAACATGGATCAGGATTATGTAAGTATTTGGATCGATTTCTAAGAGTTTCTGTATAGTCAAATCCTAAACAAAGAGTAATGGAATCAGTAATTCTATATTTCCAACTATAAGGGGGAAATTTTGGTTCTGAAAGGTTCTGGCGCTCTATAGTATGGTCCAAAATGATACGGAAGTGTCTGTTAATCAGTGATCGCATTATTTAATATATTCTATCATTATTTTGGGAACACCGATATAAAATTCACAAGTAAAGTAGCCTAGAATTTAAAAAAATTGCGTTTTTTACTGGATATATTCCGACACAATGACTCCACCATCTTGGTTTTGTAAAAAGGCCATGTGATATTCAAAATTAGATATAAAAATTTAAAAGTTGGGACCAACCCGAGCCCTGAAAGTGCTTTCTATTTTTGGGCAGAGGTGGTGTCCGAGTTTAAAAAGAATGCCCCATATATATATATATATATATATATATATATATATATATATATATATATATATATATATATATATATACAGTAATACCCCGCTTAGCGCGACCGAACGATAAAAACCGTTACGCGCGGTTTCACTATAACGCGAATTTCAAATTTCGCGCTCATGTAGTCATTAACTTCTCTATGGTCGCGGGGGGATCCCCGCTTTCTCTGAATATTCTCTTTGAAGAATTGGGAATTCCCTGTCCTTCGACTTTGTTCTATGGGGATTTCCTCGTTCGTTTCGTGTGTTCATTTGTTCCGTAATGTTAGTTCGGTCGGCTGGCAGTTTTGTTTTAATATTTATTGGAGATACATACATACATAATTTAACCCTACGTTAAAAATGCCGCCTGTAAAGAAAAAAGAGCGTAAAAGCGTCACTTTGGAATTGAAGATAAAAGTGTTAAGAAGAATGGAAAATGGAGGCAAAGCAACAATTGTTGGGAGAGATTTTGGACTCTCAGAATCGACTGTGAGAACGATTTATAAAAATCGGGAAAAAATTAAAATCTCCAGCGAAGGTTCAACACCTATAAGTGCAACAAAACTTTCTCGTTCGAGATCATCTATCTTAGAAAGAATGGAGAAATTACTGTCAGTCTGGATCGAAGATTTGAATAAGAAGAACACACCACTAAGTCAAGATCTCATATGCACAAAAGCAAAATCTTTGTATGAGATGCTGAAAACAAAAGAAGGAGAAGGGAGTGCCACTCCGACTTTTGCTGCCAGCAGAGGCTGGTTCCATCGGTTCAAGCAGCGTTCTAATCTTCACAATATCCACATAACAGGCGAGGCGGCCAGCGCGGACATTCAAGCTGCAGCTGAGTTTTCCAGACAAGTTTCAAGACTTCGTTAGACGAGAGAAAATTCCTGCTTGTCTCATCTTCAATGTTGATGAGACCGCACTTTACTGGAAAAAAAATGCCATCTCGAACATTCATTTCTAAGGAAGAACGTCAAGCCAGTGGTTTCAAAGCTGCGAAAGATCGACTAACACTTCTGCTGGGTGGTAATGCCACTGGTGATTTCAAACTGAAACCTTTACTAGTGTACCATTCAGAAACACCCCGTGCAATGCGAGGCACAGACAAGACAAGTCTACCAGTTGTGTGGCGATCAAACAGAAAGGCGTGGGTTACACGGGAAATTTTTCAAGAATGGTATTCTAATAGTTTTTGCCCATCAGTCAAATCATACTGTGACAGAAATGGGCTTGAACCTAAAGTTATATTACTCTTAGACAATGCCCCAGGACATCCAACCTCACTTGATACGCCCAGAGACTTAAAAGTGTACGTAAAGTTCCTTCCACCAAACACTACGTCAATATTACAACCTATGGACCAGGGAGCAATAGCAAACTTCAAAGCTTATTACCATCGCCGCACTTTTAGCCAACTAATTCATGAAACTGACGGGGAAGGAAGACAGTCTATGCGAGAGTGGTGGAAGTCATACAACATTATGAAGTCTATTCACAACATAGAAGAGGCTTGGAAGGAAGTTAAAATGAGTTGTATGAATGGGGTGTGGCGTAATCTTTGGCCAGATGTAGTGGAAGCACCTAGAAGAATTGTCCAGATGCAGAGACAAGTGCTTGAAGACATTGCTGCAATGATTGAGGGGTCTGAACTTGAAGATGTCACGGTAGAAGATCTCGTAGAACTTGTAGCAACGCACGACGATCCTATTAGCAATGAAGATCTGATCGAGTTACAGAATAATCCTATCTACGATGAGGAAGAACAAGTAGAAGAGAAAGTTTTATCTTCAGGGGAAATACAAAATGCACTTTCAAAAATTTATTCAGGTTTGGACATATTGCAGAGTATAGACAATAATGATGACCGTGTCTTGACCGTGTGTCAAACAATTAAAAAAACAGTGTTGGGTGTTATGAACGTATTTTACAAGAACGTAAACAAAACGTTACCCAAAAGACAATAGATGTATTTTTCCGTAAAAAATAAGAGTATGTATTGCATAAAGTGTTCTTAGAATTAAAGTGATTGATTAAAATGATTTGTATTTTTTTGTATTAAATTTTGACTATGTTTAATCATAAACCTCGATATACGCGAATTTCAGTTAACGCGATTTTTTTTCGGAACGTATCCCTCGCGTAAAGCGGGGTATTACTGTATATATATATATGTTACAATAGGAGTTTCCACGGATAGTGGAATGTAATACATTAAAATTCCTGGTTTCAATCCGTTCGTCTAACAATGAATTTGCACGACGCACAGTGCGAAATTTAGGAAGTTTAGCGGAACTTTATTCAAGTTTTGAAATACGTAAAATGCATAAGATTATTCATTATTTTGGTAGGTTAATATCCTACGTCTAAAACCTCGTACTCAGTTTGGGGATTAACCCTGCGAAACAACTGCAAAATTCACCTGAAAGTTGCATTACTTATTCAATCATACTTTTTGCCTACATAAAGCTATTCGATTTGTTTAAGTTAATAGAGTGGTACTTACAAACGGCAAGTCAGCCATGATTTTTTCTTCATTTATTTTATAAGAGAATTGTCAATTATTGGCATTTAAATAATTGCAAAATCTTTTCTTACTCGTGTGAGATTTGTTCGTAAAAAAAGTGATTTTTAAGAAGTAAGTAAAATTTACATTTTAAACTTCAGTGGAGATTTTAAAAAGTGATACTACATAATACCAGCTTGAAACGCACAAAATTTGAAAGGTTTTTTTTTCTTTTGTTGGAAACACAAAAGATCTTTTGCGATATTTTGCGATCTTCTTTTAAATTAAACATTTTCCAGAATGACTTTGCAAATTTCATATAACTGCATATTTCAAAAGTGGAAGGAAGAACCGACATCGGACGCCATCATTGGTTTTGTTTTGGAAAAAATAGGCTCACCAATGCTAACATCTGACGCTCTTTGCAGTTTAAAGGCAACTCTTCGTGCGCTGGTTTGTAAAATACAAAAAAGGTGGAGGGAATCCAGTCGAAATTTAGCATCATTTCTGAATAAAAATGCTAGCTGGCTTGAAAATAATGTAAAATTTTCAAATGCTGTAATGGATGCATTGCCTAGTGGATCGAAGACCAATGCAGGCAGACCTAAAAAAGAATTTAGGGATTGTCATCCTATGTGCCCAGCTGCAACAAAACTATACCAATCTGGAAAACGAAACTCTGCAGCCATTGTCAAGGAACTGGCATCTGGTTCTCCAGAAAGGGGTAGCAAAATCAAGAAGGCTCGCATGTCTTCTTCAAACAGCCCACGAAAATTAACTCTGGAGCTACTTATTGATGCAAACTTATCGTCAAATCAGTACAACATTATTCGAGATCAAGCAAAAAATCACCGTTGCACTTTGTATCCACCTTATTATGTTGTAAAAGAGGCAAATAGGTTGTGCTATCCAAAGGACATAATAATAACTGAAGTTTCAGCTGAAGTATCGGTTCAGTCGCTTATAAATCATACCATAGCAAGACTTTGTACAGGGCTAGAAGGGATTTGCAGACCCATGTAATGATTGCGAGTCTTCAGACGATTGCAATGAGTCTCGTTCTGAATAGATGCTCAAAATGTTGTTACAAAATGTATGTTTTTTTTTTAATTGTTCTATAATAGAAAACACAAATAAACTGAAAAACTTTAAATAAAACACATTAATTTTTATTAAAAATTTTAAAAAACCAACAAATAGAACTGTTTTACTGGTTTAAATAATTAAGTTCCGGTAAACTCAAGAAATTTCGCACTGTGCGACATTTCGCCAAAATCTCATTTGGCATTTTCAAGTGCTCTTGGTGTTGCTGCTGCTCGATACTGTGATCTTGCTGATAATTAGCGAATTAGCTTCGAGCGGCAGCAGCAGCAAGATCACAGTATCGAATTGCAACAGCAGCACGAGAACTTGAAAATGCCTACTGATATTTTGGCAAAACGTCGTGTAAATTTATTGTTAGACCAACGGATTGAAACCCGGAATTCTAATGTATTATATATATATATATATATATATATATATATATATATATATATATATATATACGAGGCATGTTTTTTAAGTAAGTACCGTTTTGGAATTAAAAAAAAAAAGACGTGCAAAGATATCGCTATAATTTTATTTTTACATGAAAGCCTGTACCTTAATCTACTTTTCTACATAATTTCCGTGAATATTGAGGCACTTGTCATAACGTGGCACCAGTTTTTGAATACCCTCCTCATAAAATTCTGCCGCCTGACTTGTTAACCACTGTATCACAAATGTTTTGAATATTGAGGAAAGCAGTCGCACAATGATGAAATTGTAAAGCGTCTGTTTTCTCTCACCTTTTCGTCCACTTTCTGCACCAAATCTTCATTAACGACCGAAGGACGCCCACTCCGTTCTTCATCATGCACATTTGTGCGGCCATCTTTAAATGCTCTCACCCATTTCCTTACCATTCCATCACTCATAATGTTTTGTCCGTAAACTTCACAGATCTCACGATGAATATCGATCGGTTTTACGCCTTTAGCACTAAGAAATCGTATAACAGCCCGTACTTCACAATCGGCGGGACTCACGATTGTCGGAGGCATCTTAAACACTCAGTAAACAACGTATACAATGAAGAATCAGACTGTAATGGCGTCTGTGCGTAGACATGAGATGTAGGTTACCAGCGCGCATCGCTGCGGCGGCGGAATCGCAAAACGGTACTTACTTGAAAAACATGCCTCGTATATATATATATATATATATATATATATATATATATATATATATATATATATACATACATATATACATATATGCAAATATATATATATATATATATATATATATATATATATATATATATATATATATATATATATATATATATATGTAATTATGTTTCAATTAATATTTTAAAAGTCTACATTAAACTGACATAACCTAGGAAATATCAATTCTCAGCATGTAATTCAAATATAAAACTCAAGCTTAACTTGCAAACATTTCACAAGGGTTTCTTAATTAAATTTGTTATTGACTAGACTGAGCCAGTATAACCAATAAAAACTCTCTATTTAAAATTGGAATTATGCCAGAACACTGCTAAATTATGTAAAATGTTGACCTAGTAAAAAAGACTAGTTCAGTGATATGCACTCTAGAATATTCTTATTCTATTACTTTTATGGAAAAATGTAAACTACGATATGTTATTAGGTTCATCATCTAACAAGAATGCCTGGAAATGTATTGCTATCTGCACAAATTTTGTTATGAATATTCACTCACTCGCACTCATCTTACGAAAAGTCTTTTTATTAAAATTCTAATCAGAAAAACATGTCTACGGTATTAAATTTAAAAGAATTAAAAGGGTCGCTTTTGGAATTCTTCCTGCTAGTAAGCATCGTATTTATCAGTGATTTGGTAATTTTCGGGACTTAATTTGGAATAAGCTTAATTAATGACAACTATTAATTTATTACTATTTGTTGTTCTAAATGGAACTATATGTATATTAATTAGCAGACAAATTGAAATTGAAAATTACACATAATTTTAATAATGTAACTGAATTTCATATATGATATTTTACAAAATTGCAAGCCACAATACAGATCCAGAAAAACCTTCTAGAGTGAAAAAATCCGTATTAATAGCAGTAACGAATTAAACTATTTCATTTTAATTAAGTTTACATTTTATGTTTTTTTTTTGTTAAATAAACTTGTTTAATTAAATTGTTGTATTACTCTTAATAGTTACGCTGTAGATATAACCGTTGTACAGGATTTCCTGGAAAACTAGACGTGCTAGCGGAAAGTTGGAGTATTTTTCAGATCTCACTAAAAACAATGGAATTAAAGGAAAAAATAATGGTAGGAAAAACGTGCTTGAATTAGTTTTACTTGAGCCTCTTTCTTTGAAACTCATTTACCAACCTCCAGTTAAAGCACACTCTCGCTTTTACCTCTATAACTAGATATCTCATTGAATAAACTGCTGAAACAAAATATATATATATATATATATATATATATATATATATATATATATATATATATATATGTATATATATATATATATATATATATATATATATATATATATAGAAATTGATTTCTTAAATCTTTATGTACATAAATCCTTTAATTGTAATCTTGGGTGTAGGTTCGTCTAACTAACACACTTGGATTTTTTTTATTTGACGTTTCGCCTCTGAATTTGGACGTTTTCAAAAATTTTTTTTTAGTTATTTTCATTTCTCGAAAATAAGCGAACTGACCAATACATAGATTGAAATGTATTGGTCAGGTTCGCTTATTATCGATAAATGAAAATTACACCAAAGGAAAATTTTTGAAAATGTCCAAATTTAGGGGGAAAAGGTCAAATAAAAAAAAAATTAAAAGACAAAAATTCAAGTATGTTAGTTAAACGAACCTATACCCAAGATCAAAATTAAAAGATTAAGATATATATACATATATATATATATATATATATATATATATATATATATATATATATATATATATATATATATATTTACTTGTTTAAAACACAAAGATGAAATCACAAAAGTTTCAGAAGTAATTTACAGCATCCTTTACTCTCAGTGTGAAAAAATCTATAGTCCTAAAAGACAGAATCACTTCCCACAAAAGTGATTGCAGATTAAAGAAAAACTCTTGTGCGCTTGCCCAGCATAGTAGCCAATTTTCACATGAATTTAATTTTGCTGAAACCAAAATCCTATGTAAAGAGAGAAATCTTGGCAGGAGAATCTTTAGAGAGATGGTGGAAATCCACCTTCAACCGAACTCGATCAATAAACAAACTGACATTGAGGATCTGAGTCTAATTTTCTCCAATTTATTACAAATAGGCAGTCAAAATGAAAACTCTTACAATATATCTGACATATCTCTTTGATAATAATCCCACTGATTTTCACTAACTTCTCAACTTTAAAACGATCAAACAAAATATCAACGTCATTCTATTTTCAAATATAAATTAACCACAACTTAACTAAGAGATAGAAACACACTGCCCTTAGCAAAATGACAAGAAAAGATAACAAAAAAATCCTTTATAAATTAAAATCACTTTACAACCACACAATTCTTTGTACTATTCTAACGAAATGGAATAAAAATTTATTATATTTCCCAGAGATGGGTATGTCGAGTTTTCTTGTGTTTTTTCCTCGAACAGCTATATATATATATATATATATATATATATATATATATATATATATATATATATATATATATATATATATATATATATGTGTATATATATATATATATATATATATATATATATATATATATATATATATATATATATTATATATATATATATATATATATATATATATATACATTTTCAGTTCATCAATAGCATCTATAGTGTCTACCGTGATGGATCCTTTCATGAGCATAATCCATGCATTGCGGAGAAATCGCTGCAGGTTGGTATAAAACATAGTCCAGCGTAGGTTATATCTACAACTCTACAACATCAAACGGCCTATATCCATCGAACTTTTCCTCCGTAAATATTTATAAAATGAACTTGTCACCAGCTGTTCTTCAATGTTCTATAGAATCAAGGTTTGTGGTGACTTCCTGTTCCCCCTGTTTATTCCATATTTCATAAATGATGTATCCTTAGCAAACAAAAACCCGTAATATTAAAAAGAGATACAGAAAATATTTCTAAAGATATTTAAATATAATTTCCTTTATAGAGTGGATAACTTTGCTATAAACTTAAAGCTTGAGTTTGAAAAGTTTACAGTTTGATTTAATTTGTCATTTGTACGAGGCTGGTTTGAAAGGTCCGTGCAAAGTCCGAGAGATGACACCACCGGCGCGTATCGAGGTCATGTTTAGTTAGTAGCATCTCTTGAATGAACGCACACCAAGTTTCAGCCATATTGGTCTATTTCTTTGTGTTTGGCATTCGTGTGAATCAAGGAAGTCGAATGATTTTCAAGAAATGGACGAAAAAAAAGAATTTCGTGTGGTGATTAAACATTACTTTATGAAAAGCAAAACGCCTCAGGAGACTAAATAGAAGCTTGATAAACATTATGGTGACTCTGCACCTTCGATTAGAACAGTTTATAAGTGGTTTCAAAATTTTCGGACTGGTCATATGGGCACAAGTGACGCTGAACGTTCTGGACGGCCTGTGGAAGTTACGATTCCAGAAATCATTGATCAAATCCATGATATGGTGATGGATGACAGAAGAGTTAAGGTGCGTGAGATTGCTAGTGCTGTGGGCATCTCGACTGAACGGGTACATAATATTTTGCATAAACATTTGGACATGAGAAAGCTATCCGCAAGATGGGTGCCGCGATTGCTCACGCTTAACCAAAAACGGAATCGTGTGAAGTGTTGCAAGGATGGTTTGCAGCTGTTTCCAGAAGAATCCGGAGGACTTTAAGCGTCGTTTCGTCACTGTGGATGAAACATGGATACATTACTATACTCCTGAGACCAAACAATAATCTAAACAATGGGTTACCAAGGGGGAATCTGCACCAAAAAAGGCGAAGACCGTTTCTTCGGCCGGAAAGGTTATGGCGACTGTCTTTGGGATTCGCAAGGGGTAATCCTCATCGACTATCTGGAAAAGGGTAAAACTATTACAGGTGAATATTATTCATCGTTATTGGACCGTTTGAAAACCGAGCTGCAAGAAAAACGCCCGCGATTGGCCCACAAGAAAGTCCTTTTCCATCACGACAACGCACCAGCACACACCTCAGCAGTTGTGGTCGCAAAATTAATGGAAATAGGATTCCAACTCGTTTCAGATCCCCCCTATTGTCTAGACTTGGCTCCCTCGGACTACTATTTGTTCCCCAATTTGAAGAAATGGCTGGCGGGACAAAGATTTTATTCAAACGAGGAGGTGATTGCAGACAATAATGGATATTTTGCAGACTTGGACAAATCCTATTATTCGGAAGGGATCAACAAACTAGAACATCGTTGGACGAAGTGTATAAGCCTAAAAGGAGACTATGTCGAAAAATAACAAAGGTTTACCCCAAACACATAAGTAGTTTTTATTTTTGCACGGACTTTTCAAACCAGCCTCGTATGCTTCCCAAATTAAGTTTTAGTAATTAGAATTTAGTTATAAATAACCTTAGATAATACTAATATGATAGCCAGATTTATATTTCAATATGTAAAATGAGTCTTTATTATTAAGATGAGTGTAAAAATCATTGATACGCCCACAAATATTTGCATTTGTTCTAATGATTTATAGTTTTTAAAGTGTTAAAATTCCGATGATATGCTGTTTTAAGATGTAACTTTCGACAGATGAGGTGATACGTGCAGCTTGTTCATACAATAAATATGAATTATACTCTAGAATCACAGTTTTTTATATTGTTATTTCAATGTCTTTAAAGTGTTTTTTTATTGTAACCAGCAAGTAGTAAAAATGTAACACTTTCTTAATTTGGGATCAACGATGGTAATTAAAAAAAATCTTTCTATTTGTATTATTGATTGTAAAAACAATTAAAGCTGTTTTTTTTCGAGTCTACATACAGTCTGTCAAGTAAAAACGTGACAGTTCGTATTCTTGAAAAAACGCGTGTGTTTCGAGAACATTTTTTGTCTTAGAAAGTTGTCCAATCACCTCCTGCATCAATAATCGCCTGGCATCTTCGAGGCATGATGTTGACGAGATTTTCTGCATGCTCTGCAATTTTTTCGAATCCCTGGAAATAACTGAGTCAAAGTCCTCAGAGCTTTCCTCTGAGCTTTCTCTTTACAAGGGACCAAATAGTTTCAGTAGGGCTGGCGTCCGGCGATTGTGAGGGCTACTCTAGTATCTTATCATGGGCCCAAGCGAGATGCTTCGTGACGTGATTTTAGCCCAACAAAGATTTCTTCAACGTGCCCCGGAATTTGAGATCATGAGCAAGAAGATCTTGTGGAATGGTCTCATGGGACACAGTCGAACTCGATTTACTTAATTTTCCCGCTTCTTGATGCAGCGTCAATTTCAGGTCGCGTGAAAAAAAAGACACGATTCGTTTTTTCACTTTCCGAGTGATTTTGCCTACCGAGCCATCTTTTGGGAAGTCGTCGCCACTTTTCGTCGTTAAAATGAATTACCCGCTTCTTCACAAACGACATTGACTTTTTAATATTTTTAGCAGTCGCGAATGGGAACAAAGAAAAACTGGCACGAACTGCTCGCAAACAAGTGACTCATTTTTTACTTTTACTAAAATGCGTCGTAGCAAAGGTTTTCTCTACCGATTTTTTATTGAATCGCATCTACCAAAAATAGATTATCGCGGACACATTCTTACTTGACAGACAGTAAATGTGAAACCGTTTAATTTCTTTTTGCTATTTAATACAATCCGAGGTAGTTTAATTAAGTCGGTGGTTAAGGCTAGTTTATACACTCAAGCCATTTGTACAAACTGGCTTGCGCAAACCAGTTTGCACAAGTAAATCGTTGCATGTGAACGCTGGCATGAAGTTTGTGCAAGTCAAAAATTATGGCTTGTGTAAAAATCTGTCCTGATAGAAAATCGGCTTGAGGTTGATATATTGGCATGAGCGCTTAAACGAAGCGCAATCCTCAGTTTCAACCTCCTCGGGCATGCGCATCGGCGGTTGACCTTCAACCACCTATTAACTCCGACGTTATCAGTTGACTGTTGTAATTTATTCAGTTCTTATTTTGTTGTTTATACTTCAAGTTCAAAATGTCGAAAGAGTTTCTATGTGAATCTATCGAACAATATAAGTCGTTTGTGGAAAGTAAAATGTAAAGAATACGGCGACCGCAATGCGAAATCACAGGCATATAACATTTCGGCAGAAAAATTGCAAACCGTGGACCCAGAGGCCAACAGGGAGAGTATGGCAAAAAAAAAATCATTTCTCTGCGTACTGCCTAACGAAAAGAGTAGAAAAAAGTGGTAAAATTCGAGAAATCAGGTGCCGGAGAAGAGGATTGCCTCTGCAGGGTGATTCCGGTTATCGCCCTTTTAAAAATTTAACAGATTGTTTGAGCCTGTTCATAAACCAGGAGTAATTGTACCATCCATAGGATCTTCTACATCAAACACGTCATTCGATGTATTTGTTTGGGAAAAATTTCTTCGCAAAATATTATAAAGTGTACCACAAGCCAAAACAACTTGTAAATTTATTGTAGTATGAAAAATTTTAAAACGGTTGGCTAATATTCCAATGCATTCTCTATGATCCTTCTGGCCCTAGACAAATGATAATTGAAAATTATTTTTTCATAATCTCTATAATCTAGCTCTTTTCGATTATATGGTTTTAAAAAATCTGGCCTCAAAGCAAAAGCTTCATCTCCGACAAAGATGTAATTTAATGGTGTTTCACCTTGAATGACTGTTTCTGCAATAGGCAAGTCTAATTTATTTGCAACCAATTTCTTCATAAATATAGTATTGTCAATTACTCCATCATCAGATACTCGACCGTTGTTTCCAATATCACACATTATAAATTTGTAGCTAGCATTTGTATTGGCCATCAGAACAATACTGTGAGTTTTTTTGTAGTTGAAATAGTAGGATCCACTTCCAGAAGGAGGTATAACTGCACATGCTTCCCATCTACCGCTCCCAAGCAATGGGGAAAGTCCCATTTATCTTCAAAAGCATTTGAAATTTTCTTCCATTCAGACACAGTGGTGGGAAACTGAAACCAAATACATATATATCTATATATAGTGTTTTGCAAGTTTATATACCTATTCTTTATTTATTTTTATTGCATTATTATTATACAAAAAAAGTTCTTCTTTCTCATATTCAGTCTATGTGGTTCGGCTGACGGGCCCAAGCCAAGTCAGCACAAACGCGATTACCATTGTGTATTAAGGAATGACCTGACAATGTTACATGTTTTCAAAATCACTGACTTCTGAATGTTTTTGTGTATGTTTGTGTTGAGTCTGTAGCTGATATAATGAGGGGAACAATGATGACTTTTTCTTGTTTCCATAGCCTTCTTATTTCCGTTGCAAGGTCTGTGTATTTGGAAATTTTTTCTGTGTATTTCGTTTGCATGTTTGTGTCGTTGGGGACAGCTATGTCAATTAGATAGGTGACTTTTTCTTTTTTGCACTGAAAAGTAATATCGGGACTATTGGCGGGGACTGTTTTAACTGTATGGATACTGATGTCCCAGTAGAGTTTGTAATCTTTATTTTCAAGTACGGATGTTGGTGTGTATTTGTAGTAGGGATCTGTGTTTTCTATGAGCTTGTATGTTGTGGCTAGTGCTTGGTGAAACTACCCTTGCCGCTGAGTCATGTCTGGCTGTGTATTCAGTTCCGGCTAATATTTTACATCTGCTTGTTATGTGTTCGATCGTTTCTTTCTGCTGGTGGCATTTCCCGTATCTGTCCTCTGTAATAGTTGGATCTTTGATGATATGCTTCTAGTAGTTTCTGGTTAATATGACTTTATCCTGGATAGCAAGTAAGAAGCCTTCTGTTTCAGGGAATAGCTGCCCATCCTGTAACCGGATGTATGATTGTCTTTCACTTACGTGTTCTTGTTCTATGTGGTATCTGTGTTTTCCGTGGAGTGTTTTCTCTGACCATGTTTTCATCATTTCCTGTTGTAATTGGACGTGACTGTGTGTGTCTGCTGAGTGGTCTGCCCGGGATAAGTCGAGAGGTGTGTAGTTTTTGTCTGCTTTCATTGTCGCTGTGTGGAGGCTGATTTGCTTGCTGTGAAAGAATTTCCTATGTGCTTGTATTTGTTTTGTGTGTAGTGATCTGATGTCTATGATTCCTCTTTCTCCTGCCTTCCTCTCGCTAGTTCTTTGCATGCGTTGGGGTGTAATTTCCTGTATTTGGTGACTTGAGAACGTATAAGGAATGTTTTTCTATGTCTGTTTGTGACCATTTGATGATACCAAATGAATATGTGAGTATAGGTATAGCGAACGTGTTGATGGCTTTAGTGAGATTTTTGGAGTTGAATTTTGTTTGTAAAAGTTTCGTGAATCTGTTCTTGAATTCGGTTCTGAGCTCTGTTTTGATGTGAGTGTGGTTGAGTTTGGTGCTTTGTTGGAAGCCTAGATATTTGTATGTTTCTTTGTCGAACATGTTATCGAGTGTTTCATTGTTGATGGTTTCTGTCTCATGGTGGCCCTTCCATTGGCCTTTGTTGATATGGAGCACTATGCATTTACTTATACCAAAGTCCATATCGATATCTAAGGTGAATATTTCTGTGATTTTGAGGAGTTCTTTCAGCTGTGTTTTTTGTGGCAGCGTAGAGTTTTATGTCATCCATATATAGAAGCTGGTTTTATTTTATGTTGATTTACTTTTTGGTGTCTGATGTTGAAGCCATGCTCTGTTCTGTTCGGTATATTTGAGAGTGGATTAAGACAGAGGCAAAACCATAGAGCGCTGAGCGAGTCTGATGTATAGCTCTTCTGTTTGGATGCGTTCGGTTTGTGTTTCTAGGCGTATTTTGGTATTCCATGTTTTTCATAATTTGCGCGAGAAATTGTCTGAGGTGTTGGTTGATTTTATAGATTTCTAGGGCTCTGATTAACCAGCTGTCGGGGATGGAGTCGAAGGCTTTTTTTATAGTCTATGTAACCGATGTGAAGGTTTCTGTGTTCTTTTCTGGTTTCTCCCACCAAAATCACGCTATCTATGATCAGCTGCTCTCTGCATCCTCGACTATTTTTCCTGCATCCCTTCTGCTCTTCTGTGAGAATATTGTTGTCTATTAGGTGTTGTTCTATTTTCTTGGAAATCGTGGCTGTGTTATTATTATTATTATTATTATTCTTTTATAGGTTTCTAACACCCCCGAGGTGCCAGAATCTCCCGGTATCTCTTCACTGCCCACACCATGTTCATCTACATCACAAACATCTGTACGACTACCCAAAGCATTGCAAAGACGCAACAATAAATGCGACGAAGTGTTAGATGTGGAAAAAGTTTATCAGAACCTTCGATCATTATTGCAGATAAATTTTATGATATTGGAAAAGCATGGGCATTAAAATTGGGAGACCTCGACCCCCCAACAAGCTATACACGCCGAAAAATTAATAAAGGATATATTCTACGAGGCACAGTTGGGAAATTTAAATCGCAATTGTTTTGTACAAGTGCAACAGGAATTTTATACAAAGAGCCTCCATTTAACACTCAGCAATCATTGCACACTCAGCCCCCATTTAACACTCAATTTTCATTAAACACTCAGCCTCTTTTCAACACTCTGCTATCATTGTACACTCAAACCTCATTCAACATACAGCCCTCATGTCAGACTCAACCCCCATTTACACCTCCCAATAATACGCAACCAAATGAAAAACCGCTGCCACCCAACAATCAATCGGCTACTCAGTGGTTTCAAAACTTCAATACTTTTGTGGATGGAGAAATATAATTTATATTACCTACATATTATTACATTTTAGTAATTTGATGTGTACATTATTTGGAAAATATCTTTGTATTATAATTTTTCTTTTTTTATTGAGTTTGTATTAATATTCAGTAAACTTACCTTAGAAAAGTGTCTTTTAATGCCATGTAAATTGCGTCACATGTTTCTGGAATTATAGCACTTAGTGCTGGTTTGGAGATACATGTGGAAAATTTTAAGTCTTCATAACTTCTCCCTGTTGCCAAAAATCTCAGCGTAGCTGACAGCCGTTCATAGAGGGTAATCGCACGTCTCATAACAGAGTCTGCTCTTGAAATTATTGGTGTAATTAAATTTAGCAAATGCTGGTATGTTGCTTCGTCCATGAGCAAAAAGCTGCGAAAATCGTCAGGCTCAATGCGTAATTCAGCTATTAAATTGGTATGAGAAAACAAATCACTTTTTAGCAACCAAGGTTTAGACCACTTCCTTTTATTCACCTTCGATTTGATCTTTTTTAGTGTTCCGTACGGAACACTTATAAGATCACTTCGGTGTCTGTCTGTCTGTCTGTCTGTCACACCCCGATTTTCTCCGAAACTATTTGACATAGAAAAAGTGAAATTTGGTAATAATATAGGAATTGATGGCCTCATCAGAGCCATGTAGTTTTGAGAATTAAATTTTGACTTAAGGGGTTAGTTCTGGGGGGTGAAGTCGGAAGTGAAAAAAAATTTTTTTTACTAGGTCATCGAGTGTGGTGTCAAATGAAAGCCTGTGAAAACACGAGTAAAAAATATATATATAATATTATACTTGCGCCCCACTTTTCTTTTTATTATTTTTAAAAATTCGCGAAAAATCGCTATCGCTGTCGCTTATCTCGAAAAGTACTTTTCGAAAAAATTCTGGAATATTCTCCACGGGGTGTAGATTGAACGAAAATTATCACGAGTGCATTACCTTTAATAATTTATATGGTATATATAAAACCAAATATTTCAAGGTCATCAGATTTCAGTAAAGATTGGAAAGAAACTTTGTTGAAAACTCATTTGGGGTGTGTTTTGTGAAGTCACTGATCATTTTATACCACCGTAACATAAATTTTGACTTAAGGGGTTCGTTTTGAGGGTGAAATCGGAAGTGAAAAAAAATTTTTTTTGCTAGGTCATCGAGTGTGGTGTCAAATGAAAGCTTGTGAAAACACGAGTAAAAAATATATATATAATGTAATATTTGCGCATACTTTTCTTCGTATTACTTTTAAAAAAATCGCTGTCCCCTACCTTATCTCAAAAAGTACTGATCAAAAAATTTTGAAAAAATTTTGGAATATTCTCCATATAGATTGAACGAAAATTATCACGATTGCATTACTTTTAATAATTCATTTGGTATATAAAAAAAAAATTTCAAGGTCACCAGTTTTCAGTAAAGATTGGAAACAAACTTTGATGAAAACTCATTTGGGGTGTGTTTTTGTGAAGTCACTGATCATTTTATACCACCCTAACAAAATTTTTTATTTTAAAAAACAATCAACGTACGGAACACTAATTGTGCAAGTTCAACTTGCACTTGACCGGTTTTTTTTTTATAATGCGAGCCGCAGCCGTTGCAAGAATTAGTTTTTCGTTAAAATTTCCCATTTTTAAAACACAGTATGTAGTAAAATGCAATAAACACAGTAAAACCAGGGTTCCTCACTTCACAATTCCGCAAGCTAAACATTTCATTTAGTTCATTTGCACAAACTGGCTTGCGCAAACCAGTTTGTGCAAATGGCTTGAGGATGTAAACCGAACTTTACGGTAAACTGTTAAACATTATAGAGAACAATTTGTCGTGTGCATATGTGTAAAAACCGCAACACAGAGTTTAATAGTTTGTACTGGTAAATACTAAATTGTTTGCCTCTATTTGGCTAGGGTCGCATCAGCGAACACTGAAAGGAAATAAAGTGCATACCAGTAACTTTCCTTCTAATTTTAAAGAGGCGAAATTCACGAATTTCTATTCTTATAAAGCTGCTTTCTACAAATCGTAACACTGCCTGTGATAATAAATATTGCTTTTGTTGAATTTATTATAAGTAACTTTAAACTAGATACGCCTTTTTGCGCCTATATTTAAATAAACTCACTCTGTACAAAAAGATACAGAACTAATCGAAGACAGAAGAAATTTATGGTGTCAGCTGTTGTATCATTTTGTTGTGAAAAGCAGTAACTCTATTATGTCAGTTGTTTTTTGAGTTTTTCTATTAGACGCCTAGTTATAAAGATAAGAGTGACAATGTGTTTTTTACGAGGGCCTCCTTTTAAGCTTTTACAAACGACCACTAGATGGCGAAATGTGAGATTAACATCCTTGTAAAATTTGACATTTGGTATTGTTAAAACAGTGGCAGCTTAGAAACTGGCAGAGTAGTTTGTTTACAGTGAACGTTTAAAAAAAAACAGTTTTGTGAACAAACGAAAATTTCCATTAAAGGTTTCCATTGGATGATTTTTTACAATTTTAGTAAAGGCTTAACTCAACAACAATGCCTCAAATTGCTTCGTTCAACTTTTGGTAATAACTCACCATTAAAAAAGACTGTTTACAATTGAATCGTTCATTTCAAAAACCACATAAGTCAAAATTTAGCAAAATTGAGTTTTTGCTAGGAAACGTCTCCTCAAGGGTACCTACATATTATATGCAAAAGCCACGTAAGTCGTATTTACGGTTAACGAATTGCCGCCTATCCACTTCCACCGTTTGTTGCAAAAACCACATTAGTCACAGACTTATGTTGTTTTTGCACGGATTTTCTAGCGAGGGTTTGAGTTGAGTGGGAGATAAAAAGTGTTATCTCTGTTCAGATACCAGTCAAATTGATGGCAAACCGATCCCAAACTATCCAACTCATGCGCACTTTGATATGGGGACATTTAGGAAAAAGCACGTGTTTCGGACGATTTGCAACGGTTTAAAACCGTTTTCTTACTGTTTCGTTAACAGTTACTTTCGGCTACAGTAAGAAGTGTGTACGATTTTGAGCGTGACAAGTTAGTTGCCGTCTAAAAAACAAAATATGTGTGATCAATCGAATTTATCTAGTGACGGAGAGGACTTACAACCTTTAAAAAAGAGACAACGACATCCACAGAAATATAAAAGGTTTTTTTATCAAAAATGTAAAAGTCAAGGGACTGGAACACAAAAATTGGAAGGGAAAAGTCTTGCCGGCACGTGTTACTGGAGCCAATTGCAGGTAATAATTTTACATAAATACTGTAGGAAATATTATTAATGCGATATTGTTTTGTTTTAAGATGTAAAATGGGTTGTTTCGAACAATTAACTCAAGATGATTTGGATTTCTGTATCAATAAGATGAATACATTTCATAATAAAAATGAGCAGGATATTTATTTGCAACAGCTAATAGAAAAAAAAAATGTAAAATGTCACAGACCACGTAAAGAAGGAGCAGTACCAAGGCAATTTCCTTGTAAATATTCTATTATTACAGAAAGTAAAAAGTACTCGTTTGTAAAAAAAAGCTTTTTGCTCTGCTAATGGTGTAACGGAAAATCGTGTTAGACGCCTTTCAACTTTACTTCAACGATCCCAAGTTCCCCATGATAAACGAGGACAGCATCAAAAGCCGAACACCACTCCCCCAGAAGTTTTAAAAGTTATCCATGATCATATTCTTGCTTTTCCTAGAAAGCGGACCCACTACTCAGGCAGGGATATAGAATATTTAGATGCCCGTTTAAATGTGAAAAATATATATGACTTGTTTAGGAGGAAACACCCAGAGTTAAATGTAAAGTATGCATTTTACGCCAATTATTTTAAAAGTACATTCTCTTTAAGATTTGGAAGACCGCAAGTTGATACATGCGTAACTTGTGAAGAGTTGTCGGTAAAAATACGAAGCCTTACTTTAGGACAGAATGCAAAAAAAGCAGCTGAGGCAGAACTTATGGTTCATAAAAGAAGGGCCAAAAAATTTTACAATAAAATATCTGCCGTAAAAGAAATCTGCAAATCTCGTAACGACGTGGCCGCTTTAAACAATCGACTTTATGCAGAATTTGCCTTTACCAAACCTACCAATACAGGGACTATTTTATTTAAGACAACTATGGGTCAACTGCTTTGGAATCAAGAACCTGAAAACCAACGAATCAGTTTTTTTATGTTTATCATGAAGGCTTGGCTCGCAAAGGTGCTAACGAAGTCTGCTCTATGATTCTACATTACCTGGACAATTTTTTGGACGAAAATATTTCTGAGTTGTATCTATTTTCAGATAATTGTCCTGGTCAAAATAAGAACCATACGGTGATTAGATTTTTATTGGCTCTGACAGATACCAAGCGTTTTTCAAAAATTAAACATTACTTCCCTGTAAGAGGCCACTCATTTTTTTACCCAATGACCAAGACTTTGGTGTTATAAAGAAAAAAATTAAAAAGTGTGACCGCATATATGTTCCTCAGGAATATTATACCATTATGTCGGAAGCAAGTCCAAAGTTTACCGTCTTTATGTTGTCAACAAGTCAGATTATGGAGTTCTCAAAATGGTGGACCATATATTATAAAAGAACATGTTTATCCAATGAAAGTTTTGGAAAAAATATACCTAAGGAACGCAAAATATCATTCTCACCATGTTCTTATATGGCATTCCACTATGACCACAATAAAAAAGGAGTTGTAGTTACTGAAGAATATATTGACGGTTTAACTTGCCACACATTTAATCTAGCTCGAAATAGAGCTATCGATATATCCCTACCGACCGTAAAGGCTTATCCCAGTGGCAATGTTCCTATAAACCCCAAAAAAAATAGAAAATATTAAGCAAGTTAGAAATAGTATCCTTGAACAGCAACTTCCATTTTATGACGGGATTTTCCACTGGCCTACCGCGGAAGGACAGAACCAGGAAGAATATTATGTCGAAAAATGACCACGAGTTTGATTATGTGCCTTAATTAATTATTAAAATCAGGAATATTATTGTTTGTTTGTATTTTGAAGCATTTTTAATAAACCCTTTTGACAGTTTGTTGACTTGTTTTTCTTTTAAAGAAGGAAAATGATAACTTCAAAATTATATTCAGTGCAAAAACCACCTAAGTCTCAAGAAAAAAAATATTTTTTCTTAATAACAACGAAAATAAACTACATGTATTATGTGATAAACTATGTAACTACTTAAATAATTTGAATTAAATTAAATTTTTTCCTCTTATAAAGGATAGTTTTAGTTTAATAAAGTTTTTTTTCGCCTACTGAAAATTTTACTTTTTTGACTTATGTGGTTTTTGAAATGAAAGTTTCATTCTTTGCTAAACAAAATTGGCTTGACTTAGAAATCTAGAATTTCTACACAAAACGTAGTATATTAGAAGTAGAATCATACAGCATATTCAAAAACTTACTTCAGGATTAAACAATATTGAATAAGAAGTATGGAGCGAGTTCCAGAGGAAAATGTTTTTAGTTATTGATATTCAATATAAAAATAAATTCTCTATTCTAAGTAAAATATTAAAAAAAGCTCTTACCGAAGAAGAATAGTCCTCAGGAACTCATTAATATTGTAGAAAATCATTCATCTCAATCCTTCGCACGAAATGAAATTCGCAGCTTAAACAAAGGTCTTAGCTTTGCAGTACTCCCTCCTAGAATAATTTATCGGAAATAGTGGCTCACACTGAAAGTTCCATTAGTACACTTCCAGAAAATAGTAAATCATTTGTTACGGAAGCATGTCGCAATCGAATATCAAAAAACATGGTTAACGACACAAATTCTAATTCACAAAAAAAACATAAAAGTAGTTGAAGGATTGAGAAAGAAAGATGTCTTCTACTTAAAAGCGGATAAAGGAAATAAGGTTGTTATGTTGGACAAGAAAGACTACTTCGAACGTGTAGATAATCTTATCGAATCTGGCCCTTATGAAAAGGTAATAAGAAATTCATTGCCGAGAATGATAAGAGAGGTTAAAAATTCTTTAAAGAAATGTAAGAATCTTAACTGCGATTAGTTAAAATTTAAATTAAATGTGAGTAATCCGATCATATCAAAGTTGTATTGCTTACCCAAAATTCACATACCTGGAAAAGCAATGCGACTCATTGTTTCATCGTCGGTCGGATCACCCACATATTTAATGTCCAAATGGTTATCAAAAACTTGAGAAATTACCATTGAATACTTTCGCAGTGAAGAATTCTTTAGAATTCATTAATAAAACAAAATATCTAGTTCTTAATAAAAGTGAAATCTTAATTTCTTTTGATGCCAGTTTTCTATTCCCAAGTGTACCAATATCACAAAGTTTACAATATCTCGAAGAATTATTTAGGATGAATGACTTTGAGAACGAAATTATTCAGGAATACTTAACATTATTTAAACTTTGTATGGAACAAAATTATTTTCAATATAACAGTCAATTTTATGTTCAGAAAGAAGGAAGAGCTATGAGTAATTGCTTATCACTTTTCATAGCCAATTTATTCATGCGTAAGTTTGAAACCGAAGCCAGTCAAGAATTTTAATATTTCCCAAGGGTATGGTATAGGCATGTGGATGATATTTTCGCGATTTTTGATACAAGGAAAGCAAATATTGATGATTTTGTTTCTAAATTAAATAGCCGGTATGATTCCATTAAATTCACTTACGATGTTGAGAAACAAAGGACAATTGCCTTTTCTAGATATTTTAATTATTAAAAATAATAATAGATTAGAATTTGATATCTATAGGAAGGACACAGTAACAGATAGATATATTCCTAATGATTCATTTCATTGCAAACAACATAAATTAGCCTCATTACATTTTTTAGTTCATCGTTTGGTTACTTTTCCTCTGAATAGAGTAAACTTTAATAATAAAAGTAATCGTATTAGAAATATAACTAGAGTTAATGGTTATCACGATAACTTAGTAAACAAGCTAATAAATAGACATAAGTTCAGGTTAAATATTCAGAATTCCACCTTTTTTACACGCGAAGAAAATAACACCAAGTATGTCTCCATACCATATAATCCGAAATATAGCAGGTAGGCTACACCTTAGTCTATTAAGTCATCAGAGGATCTGAGGAATATCTTAGGAAATTCCAAAAATAAGATTCTTAATTGTAAGAAAAGTGGAATTTATGAAATTAGTTGTAATGATTGTGACAAAAAGTATATTGGACAAATTAAAAGGTCAATTAAAACACGATTTAAAGAACATTTAGCAAACTTAAAATATAGTAGAACAGAAAAGTCTGGCATTGCCGAACATGCCCTTGGAGGTGATCATATTGTAACATTAGATAATCTATGCTTAATTATAAATGTATCTGATAGGAGATTATTGAACGCATAGGAAAGTATGGAAATTACAGAATGTAAAAGTAGTTTAAATAAAAACAGAGGGCCTATTCCTTATAGTCCCCTCTACTGGTTACTTGGCCGGAACTGATGACCTTGTCCATGCCATTAGTTTCGCCTGAGTAATTCAAGGGTTAGGCTAAGTATAAATAGGGTACATTTGTAGTTTAGCTTTAGTCAATTATCACTCCTGATGAAGCTAACATGGTTAGCGAAACGCGTGTTGAGTTCAAAAATAAAGTGTTTGGTGTAGTGGTGATATATACTGAGTTGTGTCATTATGCCAAAGATTCCACATTCCCAGCTTAGCAACTAATTGTGAAAAAGATCTGCTTCCAGTGGAATCCGCATAATTTAACCGAAACTCAAAAACAGGCTCGTGTCAATTGGCGTAAGCAAATGCTCAAAAAATTCGACCGGGACATGAAAAATCCGTATACAATATCGTAACAGGAGACGAAACTTGGTTATATTTGTACAAGCCGAAAACTAAGCAACAATCAACTGTTTGGTAGTTCCAAGATGACCCGAATCCAACAAGTGTGGTTCGATCGTGAAGCACTTCCAAAAAAATGATCGCTTGTTTTTTTGTTATACTGGACATGTTGCAACCATTGCTTTACAGGATCGAAGAACAGTTAATGCTGAATGGTATACAATTTGTTTGTCAAAAGTCATCGATGAAATCAGGAAAAACAAACGTCGTATCATTCTTCATCATGACAATGCCAGCTCTCATATAGCATGTCAAACAATAGATTATTTAAAGAGTTGACTGATTGGCCTGTTACTTTGTGACAGTACATTTTAACAATAAAACTACTTAATTACTTTGTTAACTGTCACTGAATATATTTGTAAAGATTTTACAATTGCGTTATCGCAATTTCGTAGTACAACTACATTGTTGTTGGAGTTAAGCGTTTGACAATGTAGTTGTACTACGAAATCGCGATAACGCAATTGTAAAATCTTTACAAATATATTTAGTGACAGTTAACAAAGTAATTAAGTAGTTTTATTGTTAATAGATTATTTGACGGAGAAAAACATCGAATTAATGTATCATTGCCCGTATTCAACTGATTTATCGCCTAACGACTTCTTATTTTTGAATGTTAAAAAAATGCCTACACAGCGATTTCATCATCTCAAGAAGCTGTTAACTCCTTCCGAAACCATGTTATTGAGGTACCAACTTCAAAGTGAAAAAATATTCGAACGCATGTAAGAGAAGAAAAACACTTAAAGATATTATTACCCCTCTATCTCAACAGACAGTTCTCTCTCATGAAATGTTATGCTCTTTCAATGAACCGCCCATACTTTAAATCCTCTTTAAATCTAACTTATCTTTATCTTTCTCGCACTATATCTCTGTCATCCAACTGCACTCCTTCCAGGCTCAAATACCTTTTGACTCTACACAATTTCACACCCCCCCCCCCCCGATATTTTTCCCCCATCTTTTCCCCCTTGGCAATCTCCAAGCCCTCATATAGACTTCTCTATATGCACACTTGATAGAGAGGTTAC
The DNA here is from genome assembly GCA_019049505.1 of Pachyrhynchus sulphureomaculatus. Taxonomy (NCBI): domain Eukaryota; kingdom Metazoa; phylum Arthropoda; class Insecta; order Coleoptera; family Curculionidae; genus Pachyrhynchus; species Pachyrhynchus sulphureomaculatus. The sequence goes on along the minus strand of CM032453.1, from coordinate 25,322,404 downwards.
TCCGAATAAAATAATCAACTCCATATTCAATGATAATTTAAAAAAACCAATACTCGGATTACTTCGCTATCTATACAGATGGTTCCAAGTCATGCTCAGGGGTTGGCTCCGCCTTTATCGCTCAAAATACTCACAAAACTTTCAAATTACCTCTTCACTCTATTCTCTCCACTGAGCTTCTCGCCACCAGGGAAAGCATAAGATATCCTAATTGCTTCGGATTCTCAGAGCGCACTTAAATCCATTCAAGGTGCGAACCTTGATGACGCATACATCAGACAAATAAAGGACTTATTACATGTTGCCAGACTAAAAAACACCTTTACACTCATTTGGATACCAGCACACCGTGACATTGCGGGAAACGTCAATGCTGGTACCTTTGCAAAAAAGGCCTCTCTCTCTAGTGCTCCTATTCTGGGTGAAAATCATCCCAGAGATTACATAAAACATCTATCTCAGGAATTTAGAAAATTATTCCAATTACAGTAGGATCTTGAGGACACCAGTAATAAATTCTGGGACCTCAAAACTGATGTCTATCCTCCTTTACATCATCAAACACTGAATAGAAAGGAAAACACCATTGTCAGAGGACTGGCCATCGGCCATACATATTAGACCCATTTTTTCCTTTTAAACAAAGAGGATCCCCCAATTGTACATCATGTCACCTACCACTTACTGTCAAACACATATTTGAATCACAACATTTCTCTGATACTCGTGAAAAGTATCACATTCCTTCCAACCCAAAATCGATCATCCAATCCTATAACACCATTCACAGACAAATTGGTGAACACTTAAAAGAAATGACCGTTACAGTCGATGCGCCTTAACCTCCTAAATTCTCTCTCTCTCTCTCTTAAAGACATTATCTTGAGAAACAATAAAATGATTTGTACCAAAAAATGTTTTTTCTTTCATTGTTTTTCTAAAAACTTAAAAGGTAACCTTCGTACACACGGTTGGCAAATGAGCCTCAAAGAGCTGTGATTACATTTGAGTTTCAAACTTAGTTTTCAAAATCATTAGGGCTAACATAGGACTAATAGTAGGTACTAAATTTATGTGTAAGTGCATTTTATATTCAAACTAAGGACTGCAAATCTTACTTAAAAATTATAAATTTCAACAAGTAAAGCTGTGCAATTTACTAATACTTTTTGTATTCAATTACTGTAATAATGTTTATTCTTCCAGTCCAGATACCTCGTTTGTTCGGAGAATTCAGAAGATATGTAGTTGTCGAATAGTTTCACATAAATTTACAGAGTTGAGTTGGCCTAATATGTTTGAAAGAAGGGTTAAACTTCATGTTTTGTTTAGAAAGTAATTAACTATAATGTCTAATTCACCGATAAGCTTTAGAACAAGATAGTAGTGACGTAAATATTCCTCGAATAGCCCTTTTAAGTGTCCTCATGCATAATATGGAGTTACTCAAACAGTCCTTTGCATATTACACGGCTTCTTTTATGAATTGGAATGCTACGTTAGATTTCTGAATGGATTAGATGTTTGAATGACGAAATTAAACCTGACTAACATTTATTTGCCAACTAACCTTATATCATATTAACATTTTAATTTATGTCTTGCAAGAAGAAGACAGGGATGCATTCTGTCACCAATTTTGTACAATCTTTATTCTGATGCTGTGTTTAATGAGGCCATCTGTGAATCCATTGAAGGAATAATAATTAATGGGAGTACATTAAACATCAAACGGTATGTTGATGATACTGTTCTATTAGCGAAAGATTTGGATTAACTATGAATATAAGAAAAACCAAGGGGATGGTAATAACAAAGAAAAATCTATCACCAGAATCCCTCGAAATCAGGAACAACATCGTAGAACAGGTCTCTAGATTTAAATATTTGGGGACAAGTGGGACTCAAGATAGGAAATATATTCCCGAATTGAACAGGCTCGAATAACATACATGAATATGAATAAATTTTTCCATCGCACGTCTCAGTCTCGAACTTCGAACAGACTGTAGTCCCCGAGCTATTGTATGGATGTAAGTGTTGGACCCTTGACCCTGGCTCCGAGAAATGACTGGAATCTTTTAAAATGTACATTTATAGACGCCTTAATCGCATCTCCTTGGTACAGAAAATGAAAAACACAGAAGTACTGGAAAGAATGGACAAAATGAAGAAACTACTAACCATAAAAATAAGAAAAACTCAATACTTCGGACATATACTGAGGGGCCCAAAGTACGAATTGCTACGTCTAATTATTCAAGGCAAAAGTGGTTTGGATGTGCTTCGAGTGATATTTTTCGAATAGCAGTTTCTTAAGTTCGTTTAGCTATATGGATCACCAACCTTCGTGAGGAGACGACACGTAAGAAGAAGAAGAATGAGAACTATTTTTAATTATTTTTTATTATTACTATTTTGGTAGCACTGCGTCTTGTCCCGCAGTACAAGACGCACATCTTAAGTGGAACTGGGCTGGGCACGTCGCTAGCTTTAGGGATAAATGATTGGCAAAAGAATCATAGAGTAGCGACCAAAATCTGAAGCCTATCGGAGTAGAGGCGGACCACCAAGTCGGTGGACTGATGATTTGAAGAGAGTGGTTGGAAATTGGGTGTAAGTGGCTCAGAACAGAAAAAGTTGGCGAGACCTGAGGGAGACTCTCGTCCAGGAGCGGACGGTATAAGCTGATGATGATGATGATTCATTAATACATTCATTTTATTATATTTTATACTCCATTCGCCCTCCTTGGTGGCGTAGTGGGTTAGGAGCCTACCTATGAAACCGGAGGTCGACGGTTCGATTCCGTCAATCGGCTGGGTATGTGTGTGAATTGTCCTATCAAATAAAATTAGTATATAAAAATTCCAGCTGGCCATTTGGTTTATACCAGAGCCATAAACACAAATAAAAAAAATTAAAAAAATTATACTCCTTTTCTGCCCGTTCACGCCTTATATTTCATTCTTTATTTTTAGCTTCTTTTATCCTACAAATTGTTTTAATATAAGTTCATATTCAATTTCTGGTTATATTTTTGACTATTTTGTTCCTTCAGTAATTTTCATAGTGTTAGGAATTATATTAAGTATTATTATATGAGATATGTCTTTTAATCTCTATTAAACTGTAAAAGTAACTAACAACAAGTCGTTATAATTGTATACAAAAATTACACAAATGTAATTTATTCGCTCTTTTCCATCCTAAAACGAATAATTCTTCTGCTTGAACTTGCGCACATGCAACGCAAAACTTCGGTAGCTTACTCCAAGCTCTTTGGTAATAAAATATATTTTACAGAAATCGAAATACCAAAAAATGAGCTGAAGACATTCAGGAACTTTTATAAATAAATGGACTGGCGCTAGTTCCCTTTCTAATATTTAATTAATCTTGAGGAATGGACTTTTCCTAAATTATAGAAGAAATCTCTAATTGTCTTTCACTTTCAATCTGGTGGTAGGATCTTGCTAAATAATTATCAATTTCATTTAACAACTTTGTAGATTTGACAATATCTTTAAAAAGGCTCATTATCAGCTCTTATTGTCGTTAGTTAAAATATAATTACCATTCATTGACATAAATTTTACCGTAATAAAACTGTAAACCTGATCTTGTATTCAGGATGACCATATATTTGTTGCTAATAACATTAGCGGAGGAGAGTGTAGTTGACCTTTCACTGATACAAGCCTTACTTTGTGGAATAGCGACTAGTTGAGGTAGCTGGCACTAGATCAGATGTTGCTACTTTAACAATGGCTGTACCCGAGTCATCTGGGACCACTGTTTTCTATTCTTTACATAAATAATAGTAAGATACTAAGGTATGAGATTCTCTGTTCTTTTTATGTAGATGACCTTAAAGTCTACAAGAAAATATCTACTACCAATGGCTGTGATTTGCAAATCAATCTTAACAAATTGCTCATAAATATTGTAAAGAAAGCAGTTGATTTGCAAACCTAAATAAGTGTTTCTCAATCCCTTTCAATGGTTTTTCAGGATTTTCAGGTGTGAATTAAGCGAAATTATCACAAGTGAATTACGTTTGATAATTCAGTTGGTATAAAAAAAAAACTGTTTGACGTCAAAATAAGAGATCAAAGCTAGATTAGGACAAACGCGGACATGCATAAGACAATTAAATTCGATCCTGTGGGACAAACACGCATATACAAATCAATAATACAAAGCATAATGACATACGGGTCAGAAACATGGACGATCAACAAAATAAATAAATCTAAAATTAACGCGGTAGAGATGGAGTATTGGAGGAGATGCTGTAGAGTGACATGTATGGGGAGAATACCAAATGAAGAAATACGAAGCAGAATGAACATCAAAGAGAACGCAATAAACACCATTGAAGAAAAACGATTAAAATGGTATGGATATATAAGACGGAGCGAAGATAATATGTGGATAAAGAAAATAACGGAGTGGAGCCCTATAGGGAGAAGAAAAAGAGGAAGACCCAGACGATCGTGGAGAGTCGATGTGGACGAGGATATGGAGGACAGGGGTCTAACAGATGGAGACTGGGAAGATAGAAACGGATGGAATCAAAGGCTGAGAGAAGGAAGACAGCGTTAGCTGTAGAAAATCCTTGATATATATATATATATATATATATATATATATATATATATATATATATATATATATATATATATATATATATATATATATATATATATATATGTATATATATTAGAGTGACCGGATCTCATAGAGGGGAAAAAAATTGATGTTTTTCGTGGTAGGTTGTAAATTAGACCGGGACTAAAGGCAACGAAATATCAATACGCATTCGTTGCAATCAGTAATATGCTCATATACTTTGCAGTACATTACTACTTTAAGCATTTGGTCAATTACAGGTAAAAAAAATTTCAATGATGACTGGTAATCAACGGACAAGTTATATATAAACATCTAAATAAGAATAATAGTGGTCAGCAACAATCATATAAAAAGAACAATTCATCAAGGTAAAATTAGGTTTAAGTTTAATCATAATCTATTGTAAATTGTTAAGTATTAAACAGATTCTAAATTACATTAGTAGTGAAGTGCAGTGTACAGTGCAGATAAAGAGTAAACCAAAATAACAATAGTAATAATAAACCTTTCAGGGGCTAGGGGAATCCCAGATTTTCCTAGTACGCGCATTGACGATCCCGAGGTACCTGTGTCATGTTATGCTGTCTTGTGTTGTCCAGATTATTTGAGAGGAAAAACGGCACCTATAGAACGGGCCTAGAGTTACTCTCCCTCTTGACAACCCAAAATATTAACTTCATATCTTCTCAAAACAACGAAGAACAAGACATAAAAAAAATAACTTGTTGGGACACAGCAACAATAATAAGTACAGGAACACACCAAAACTCTTTGCCTTCTACTAACAGGCAATACAATGTCGGGACAGTTCAAAGAGCTTTTGACACCACAGAACACTGAAAACAACAGTAAACCAATAAAAGAAGCAGCGGGCGGGCGATGTAATGGTCGAGGATGTCGCGGGAAATAGCAGCTCGGCCAAAACGCTGAAGACCGGGCAAAAGAAAATGGACCTGCCAAAAGTGTTGTGCCGACACCTACCAAGGTGGGAAAATCAAAGCAACACATAAGTTGCACCCACCGAAATCATTCCCAAACACAACCGACACAGATGCGGACAAACGCAACCATCAAAGCCAAACCAAGACACGTATGTTTTGCAACGACAACATGCAACTACCAAGTCTGGCAAACCAAGACGGCTGTTGACAGATGAAATAAACAGTACAGAGATGCGCTGTTACTACACCGTCACCAATTGTTCCCCTCGTCATATCAGCCACAGGCCTCACATCAACAACATTCACACCATACTTATTACAATTAGGACTCAACACAAACATACACAAAAACATTCAGAAGTCAGCGATTTTGAAAACATGTAACATTGTCAGGTCATTCCTTAATACACAATGGTAATAGTGTTTGTGCTGACTTGGCTCAGACCCGTCAGCCAACCGTGGAACCACATTGACCAAATGTGAGAAAGAAGAACAAAAATAATAATAAAATAAAATAACTAAATAATAAAATAAAATTAGTAATAATCTAAATAAAAAATATATATAGCATGATAATATATATGGTAAATAATGTAAACAACAAAATGAGTGACTGGTTGTACATAAGAATGATAGAGAGAGAGAGAAAGAAAGAGAGAGAGAGAGAGAGAGAGAGAGAGGAATGAATGCTAACGGTAGAATGAAAGAGATTATAATACAGATTAGCTAATAATAAAGTCAAATCAACTGACTAGGCCTTGTACCTGACAAAATCAAACTGGATTTTTTTGTATAATTTCTCTCAGCAAAAACAAATAAATAAAACATCATCAAATAACTAATAAAAAAGTAACATATTCTTTTTCAAACAAACATATATATAAAAATCATTAAAGTAAGTTCGGAAATGATTAGAGAAATATAATAAGCACCAGGTAAACTTAGCAAAAAGTGGCCAAACATCAAGCCTGCCGAAAGGCCATAAACTAAGTTGGTAAGTAAATATATTATTGTACTAATTTATGAATAATAAAGCAATATTTGACTTTGACTTTGGATAGGTACCGAGACAAAATAATTTTATTTTTATTTGCTTATAATTAAACAAATATTTAGGTAGTAAATCTTTGTTTTAGACTTTTACTACAACGATGTATCGCTTATATTCTTGATAATTCTTATAATGAAGATAAATGTGTGGCTGAATTTCATAGAGAACTTCAGCAATCACGGTTCTAAACACTAACTGCGCAAGTCCGACTTACACCTGACCGGTTTTTTAGTCCTAGTCTTAATTTTTAGTGAATTTTCTAAAAATTGGTCACCGTTAGCGGTATTTACTTTGTATGTATCCCGAAAAGAAATAAATAAAAATAAAAAATTAGTTCTGTTTTCCTAGACAAAGAGTATAAGTACTTTAATTTAGTTTATAAAGTTTTTAAACTGTACTTATTCTATCTTGCCCCTCCTCATAACGCGAATTACACTGTACTTTTAACGAGTTTAATAAAAGATCTTTAACCAATTCGTATTGTTTGTATTTTGAATGACAAGTAGGATTTCGTTAGATTTCCTCGGTGTTTATTTAGGTTCGTTGTATTTTACGTCAGGATGAAAGGACTAATTTAAAGCTTTGAACGGCGTTTGTTTTTATTTTGAACTGTTGGATACAATTAAGGGATATTGAATTTTCAAACGTGTGTAAAACAATTACGGATTTAGAGGGGACGATGGGGCGTCGTCGCAGTTTTAACCTTGTCAAAATTTATTTGACGCCTTTATTAATTTTTGATGTTATTTTGGCGTTTATTTGGGCGTTAATTTGGGAGCAAATATGCCCTGGCATGAACATGTTGCAGGCATAGCAAGGAGAGCTTCTTAAAAGTTGGGAATATTATTTCGAACCAGAAAGCTTTACACTCCACAAGAACTGTAATTCTTTACAAAGGTCAAATTTGACCAACTATGGAATACTGCTCCCATGTTTAGGGCTCCGCTCCCAACCATACACTGCATTTGTTGGATTCTGTTCAGACAAGGGGCTGTTCGTCTGATTGGGGGCCCAGAACTGACCGGCGGCCTCGATTCGCTGGTACATCGAAGAACGGTTGGCAACTTGAGTCTATTCTACAAGTATTTTCATGGAGAGTGTTCGAAGGACGTAGCCCGCTTAATTCCTTCCAGAGCGGTGCACGTTAGAAGTACATGTCGAGCTCATACTTCACATCCGTATGAGGTTCATCTTGTTACTCGTACAACGTTTTTCAAGCAGTCTTTTATATGGAGAACATCATCCCTTTCGAATGGCTTACCCAGGACTGTGTTTCCCACCGAGTACAATTTGCAGTGATTCAAGAACAACGTGAATCGCTTTTTCCGCACACGTGTCGCTCCTGTAGCGCTTTAGGGACTTCCCTGCAACACGTGTGCTAGACCCATAAAAAAAAAAGAAATGTTAGTTTTTTTGTTACGTCAACATATTTGGAACAACCTAATTAAACATTTTGGAGAAACTCTAGCGGTTGCATTGGACGGATGTTAACCAAGCTACGCTCTACTTTTCTGATATTTTCGATGTTTCTGAACAAATTTTAATCATGAGTGACAATGTTGATCATAATCGTTTTTTTATGGGTATAGCACATGTACTGCGGGGAAATGCCTAAAGCACTACAGAAGCGGTGCGTGTGCGCGATTCACGTTGGTCTTGAATCGCTGTAAATTGTCCTCAATGAAAAACACAGTCCTGAGAAAATCATTCCATAGGGATGAAGTTTTCGACATTGGGGTTGTACGAGGAGTGACAAGCTCAACCTCGTATGGATGTGAAATACTAGTGCGACGTATATTCTTAGCATGCATCATCCTGGGAGAAATTATGCGGGCTACATCCATCAAACATTTTCCATGAAAATACTTGTAGAACAGACTCAAGCCGCCAACCGTTCTGCAATATTCTAAGGAGTCAGCAGGTGAGATCCAATCAAGCAGTGTATGTTTAGGAGTAGAGTTAAAACATGGAAACAGTATTCCATCGATGATTGAAATTGATTGATTGATTGATTGATCCTAGCTTCTAAGAAGCTATCTTTGCTATACATGCAACATATTCATGCCAAGACATAATTGTTCCCAACACCCAGTAAATTGAGTGACGAATGTCCCGATATAAATACGTCGGGCTCAGGAACGTTAACTTTTTTAGAAATAACCGGTCAAGTGCAAGTTGAACTGAAACAATTAGTGTTTCGTACGCTAATTGTATAAAATGATCAGTTAATTCACAAAACCCACCCCAAATGAGTTTTCAACAAAGTTTGTTTCCAATCTTTAATGAAAATTGATGACCTTGTAATTTTTGTTTTTTTTTTATATACCAGATAAATTATTAAGGTAATGCACTCGTGATAAATTTCGTTCAATCTACACCCCCTGTACAATAATCCAGAATTTTTTCAAAATTTTTTGATCAGTACTTTTCGAGATAAGGACAGCGATTTTTTCGCGATTTTTTAAAAATAATACAAAGAAAAGTGTGCGCAAGTATTACATTTTATATATATATATATATATATATATATATATATATATATATCTATATATATATATATATATATATATACGCAAGTATATACATATATATATATATATATATATATATATATATATATATATATATATATATATATATACGAGGCTGGTTTGAAAAGTCAGTGCAAAGTCCGAAAGATGGCACCACCGGCGCGTATCGAGGTCATGTTTAGTTAGTAGCATCTCTTGAATGAACGCACACCAAGTTTCAGCCCTATTGGTCTATTTCTTTGTGTTTGGCATTCGTGTGAATCAAGGAAGTCGAGTGATTTTCAAGAAATGGACGAAAAAGAATTTCGTGTGGTGATTAAACATTACTTTATGAAAGGCAAAACGCCTCAGGAGACTAAAGAGAAGCTTGATAAACATTATGGTGACTCTGCACCTTCGATTAGAACAGTTTATAAGTGGTTTCAAAATTTTCGGACTGGCCATATGGGCACAAGTGACGCTGAACGTTCTGGACGGCCTGTGGAGGTTACGACTCCAGAAATCATTGATCAAATCCATGATATGGTGATGGATGACAGAAGAGTTAAGGTGCGTGAGATTGCTAGTGCTGTGGGCATCTCGACTGAACGGGTACATAATATTTTGCATAAACATTTGGACATGAGAAAGCTATCCGCAAGATGGGTGCCGCGATTGCTCACGCTTGACCAAAAACGGAATCGTGTGAAGTGTTGCAAGGATGGTTTGCAGCTGTTCCAGAAGAATCCGGAGGACTTTAAGCGTCGTTTCGTCACTGTGGATGAAACATGGATACATTACTATACTCCTGAGACCAAACAACAATCTAAACAATGGGTTACCAAGGGGGAATCTGCACCAAAAAAGGCGAAGACCGTTCCTTCGGCCGGAAAGGTTATGGCGACTGTCTTTTGGGATTCACAAGGGATAATCCTCATTGACTATCTGGAAAAGGGTAAAACTATTACAGGTGAATATTATTCATCGTTATTGGACCGTTTGAAAACCGAGCTGCAAGAAAAACGCCTGCGATTGGCCCACAAGAAAGTCCTTTTCCATCACGACAACGCACCAGCACACACCTCAGCAGTTGTGGTCGCAAAATTAATGGAAATAGGATTCCAACTCGTTTCACATCCCCCCTATTCTCCAGACTTGGCTCCCTCGGACTACTATTTGTTCCCCAATTTGAAGAAATGGCTGGCGGGACAAAGATTTTATTCAAACGAGGAGGTGATTGCAGACACTAATGGATATTTTGCAGACTTGGACAAATCCTATTATTCGGAAGGGATCAACAAACTAGAACATCGTTGGACGAAGTGTATAAACCTAAAAGGAGACTATGTCGAAAAATAAAAAAGGTTTACCCCAAACACATAAGTAGTTTTTATTTTTGCACGGACTTTTCAAACCAGCCTCGTATATATATATATATATATATATATATATATATATATATATATATATATATATATATATATATATATATATATACTCGTGTTTTCACAAGCTTCATTTGGCACCATACTCGATGACCTACTAAAAAAATATTGTTTTCACTTCCGATTTCACTCCCCAAAACTAACCCCTTAAGTCAAAATTTGACTTTCAAAACTACACGACTTTGATGAGGCCATCAATTCCTATATTATTACCAAATTTCAACTTTCTATGACAAATAGTTTCGGAGAAAATCGGATGTGACAGACATACAGACAGACGGACAGACACCGAAGTCATCTTATAACTAAAAACTACCCCTTAAAGTTTTGTAGCGTTAATTTCTACTTAGTTATCCTCACTCTAAGATAGGGTTTCTTCTAGGTCTTTGTTCAATTGAACGACTTCTTTCTGTCTACGGATATTTGCACGAGTAGCCAATGTTTGAGCGTTTAAAGTGAATGACGAAATAAGCGAACTGTCATCTGCAAAGTTCTAGATTAGGTTCCTGTTCTTTTCCAGCAGATCGGTAATGTAAATAAGAAAGAGAGTAAGAGACAGTATGGATCCTTGGGACACACCGGCGTTGATAATGAAGGTATTATGCCTTAGATATGTCAAGTGCAACCACTCGAGATTCTCCAAAGTATTCAATTGCGTTGTTCCAAATATGTGTTACCTGAGTTACCAGATCTCATCTTCATATTTTCTTACGAAAGCTATATTGATGAATAATATTGAAGTTTTCTAGATATTTTAGAAGATGCTGATTGATTGAGCCTTTTCCATACCTTTAAATATTATTGAAAGCAACGCAAGATCTTTTTGCTTTTTTTGGATATTGGTTGAATTATAGCGCATTACCAGCAGGAAGGAAATAATCTCTTTCTGAAGGATAAATTGAAAAATCTACAGAAAGATGGTGTTAGTTCGCTTGCGCATTTTTTGGAGGACTATGGCAGGTATTCATCAGCATCAGAAGCTTCTTTGGTGTCTAGTTTCATTAAGATACGTTTTATGAGACGCTGTGAAGCATCTTTGACTGCCCTATGGAAATAGGTGATGATGTTTTTCCTTGGAAATTAGCCATACAATATGAAGCAAAGAGTTCAGCCAACAAGTTGGCTTTCTCAACTGGTCCTAGCAAAAGTTCTCAAAAAACTTTTGAAACTATATAAAATTATCCATTCCCATCCCTTCTTTTGTGTGTATAACCTTAAAACTGTAGTTTCCTTTTCTACTTCAGGTATTATATGTTACCACATTTAAAATCGAATTCTCATTTCGTTCAAAAGTTATCGTGCCAATAAATATACAAACCAACGGAAATCCGAGACTATGTTTATATTTGTTCCATACGGAACACGTATACGATCACTTCGGTGTTTGTCTTTCTGTCACACCCGATCTTCTTCGAAACTATTAGACGTAGAAAGTTGAAATTTGGTACTAATATAGGAATTGATGGCCTCATCAGAGCCGTGTAGTTTTGAAAGTTAAATTTTGACTTAAGGGGTTAGTTTTGGGGGGTGAAATCGGAAGTGAAAAGTTATTTTTTTTACCAGCTCGAGTGGAGTGTCAAATAAAAGCTTGTAAAAACACAATATATATATATATATATATATATATATATATATATATATATATATATATATATATATATATATATATATATATATATATATATATATATATATATATATATATATATATATATATAGAACTTTACAGATGACAGTTCGCTTATTTCGTCATTCACTTTAAACGCTCAAACATCGGCTACTCGTGCAAATATCCGTAGACAGAAAGAGGTCGTTCAATTGAACAAAGACCTGGAAGAAACCCTATCTTGGAGTGAGGGTAACCAAGTAGAAATTAACGCTACAAAACTTTAAGCGGTAGTTTTTAGTTATAAGATGACTTCTGTGTCTGTCTGTCACATCCGATTTTCTCCGAAACTGTTTGCCACAGAAAGTTGAAATTTGGTAATAATATAGGAATTGATGGCCTCATCAAAGTCGTGTAGTTTTGAAAGTCAAATTTTGACTTAAGGGGTTAGTTTTAGGGAGTGAAATCGGAAGTGAAAACAATATTTTTTTAGTAGGTCATCGAGTGTGGTGTCAAATGAAAGCTTGTGAAAACACGAGTAAAATATATATATATATATATATATATATATATATATATATATATATATATATATATATATATAATGTAATACTTGCGCACACTTTTCTTTGCATTATTTTTAAAAAATCGCGAAAAAAAAACCGCTGTCCTTAACTCGAAAAGTACTGATCAAAAAATTTTGAAAAAATTCTGGAATATTTTACAGGGGGTGTAGATTGAACGAAATTTATCACGAGTGCATTACCTTTAATAATTTATCTGGTATATAAAAAAAACAAAAATTACAAGGTCATCAATTTTCATTAAAGATTGGAAACAAACTTTGTTGAAAACTCATTTGGGGTGTTGTTTTGTGAAGTCACTGATCATTTTATACAATTAGCGTACGAAACACTAATTGTGTAAGTTCAACTTGCACTTGACCTAAAAAAGTTAACGTTCCTGAGCCTGACGTATTTATATCGGGACATTCGTCACTCAATTTACTGGGTGTTGGGAACAATTATGTCTTGCCATGAATATGTTGCATGCATAGCAAAGATAGCTTCTTAGAAGCTAGGAAGATCATTTCAATCATGGCGGCTTGAGTCTGTTTTACAAGTATTTTCAAGGAAAATATCAGAAAAGTAGAGCGTAGCTTGGTTAACATCCGTCCAATGCAACCGCTAGAGTTTTTCCAAAATGTATAATTAACACATAGGTTGTTCTTCGATGTACCAGCGAATCAAGGCCGCCGGTCAGTTTTGGGCCCCCAATCGGACGAACAGCCCTTCTCTGAACAGAATCCAACAAATGCAGTGTATGTTTGTTAGCGGAGCCCCAAACATGGGAGCAGTATTCCATAGTTGGTCGAATTTGAGCTTTGTAAAGAATTACCAGTTGTTGTGGAGTGTAAAGCTTTTTGGTTCGAAATAATATTCCCAACTTTTGAGAAGCTCTCCTTGCTATGCCTGCAACATGTTCATGCCAGGGCATATTTGCTCCCAAATTAACGCGCCAAATAAACGCCAAAATAACATCAAAAATTAATAAAAGGCGTCAAATAAATTTTGACAAGGTTAGAACTGCGACGACGCCCCCATCGTCCCCTCTAAATCCGTAATTGTTTTACACACGTTTGAAAATTCAATATCCCTTAATTGTATCCAACAGTTCAAAATAAAAACAAACGCCGTTCAAAGCTTTAAATTAGTCCTTTCATCCTGACGTAAAATACAACGAACCTAAATAAACACCGAGGAAATCTAACGAAATCCTACTTGTCATTCAAAATACAAACAATACGAATTGGTTAAAGATCTTTTATTAAACTCGTTAAAAGTACAGTGTAATTCGCGTTATGAGGAGGAGCAAGATAGAATAAGTACAGTTTAAAAACTTTATAAACTAAATTAAAGTACTTATACCCTTTGTCTAGGAAAACAAAACTAATTTTTTATTTTTATTTATTTCTTTTCGGGATACATACAAAGTAAATACCGCTAACGGTGACCAATTTTTAGAAAATTCACTAAAAATTAAGACTAGGACTAAAAAACCGGTCAGGTGTAAGTCGGACTTGCGGGGTTAGTTTTGGGGGGTGAAATCGGAAGTGAAAAGTTATTTTTTTTACCAGCTCGAGTGGAGTGTCAAATAAAAGCTTGTAAAAACACAATATATATATATATATATATATATATATATATATATATATATATATATTATATATATATATATATATATATATATATATATATATATATATATATATATATATATATATATATATATATATATATATGTATATATATATATATATATATATATATATATATATATATATACATATATGTGTAACGTAATACTTACGCACCCTTTTCTTTGTATTATTTTTAAAAAACTGCGAAAAATCGCTGCCCCCCCCCTTATCTCGAAAAGTACTGATTAAAAAATTTTGAAAAAATTCTGGAATATTTTCCATGGAGTGTGGATTGAAAATTGTTGCAATTGCATTGCCTTTAATAATTTATCTAATATATAAAAAAAGAACAAAAATTTCAAGGTCATCAATTTTAAGATCGAAAAAAAACTTTGTTGAAAACTCATTTAGGATGTGTTTTGTAAAGTCATTGATCATTTTATACCACCATAACAAGAATATTTATTTTAAAAGCAATCAGCGTACGGAACACTAATTCCGCAAGTCCAACTTGCACTTGGCTATTTTTCTGATATAGAGACCCAGAAACGCGAACAAATGAAAGAACCTTTGAGACTGATTTTTCTATTTATACGATACTTTTTTGGCAACCGGAAATAAACAAAGTCGATATATTTCCAAGAAACCCGTTTTAAATGCTTTTTTGAATGATTTTTACCCTAAAAAAGTTAACATATTTCATATCTACACCACACCCGACTAAATAATAAAAAGCTTCTTTTCAAGTTATTTGACTACTTTCCTGAATAAACACATTCCGAAAAAGGGCCCGGCGAATTGGCAGAAAAATCATGATAGCGCCCTAAAAAGAAGATTGATGGACGTAAAAATATATTGTTGAAGTTGTAACATCCCGCAAGGATTGTAAAAGTTACGTACTATAAAGGATTATTTTCAAGAGGTCCATCTTTTCTTTGAAATATGTGTTTATTCAGAATTCATAAGAAAAATTATTTTAAAATTTTATTTTGCTTTATGTTTTTTATAGTCTATTGTGATTTCAACAAAATTATCAAGATTTATTTAGAAACAGACAATGTAGAACTTTGCAACAAAACTTAAAACCAGTGATTTCTTGTTTAAATATTGTAGTGATGAATATATCGCAAAGAACAATTAATTGGAAATCTGTGGTGGCCACTCACCTGGAATAGTTGGAAGAGAAGTTAAATGAATTTAGAGACAACATAGAAGCTGAGTGGTTGCCAAGTGAGCAAAAAAGCATACTGTCCCCTCTAGATATATGTTATCTACTTCTTTAAATTAAAAACTATAAAAATTGCTCGTCTTATCTTAAAATAACTACCCATTTTAATCGTTGAGATCCAACACACTGCTTAGTTTGTTTTAAAAATAACGAAGTATTATTTATGATAATTTCTGTAGCGTATACTGTAGGTTAAGGTATTTCTTACGAGAAGACAGAGAGAGCTTTATTTTAGAGAAAGACGCGAAATAATTTGATTTTCAGAGTATAATGAATGTGGCATCGGAGCTTTTCTCTTGCTTCCCGCCGCACCCAATCACATGTTATTTATTAATGTTCTGTACGGAACACTTATAAGATCACTTCGGTGTCTGTCTGTCTGTCTGTCTGTCTGTCAGACCCGATTTTCTCTCCGAAACTATTTGTCATAGAAACTTGAAATTTGGTAATAATATAGGAATTGATGGCCTCATCAGAGCCATGTAGTTTTGAAAGTTAAATTTTGACTTAAGGGGTTAATTTTGGGGGGTGAAATCGAAAGTGAAAAAAAAAATTTTTTTACTAGGTCATCGAGTGTGGTGTCAAATGAAAGGTTGTGAAAACACGAGTAAAAAATTTATATATAATGTAATACTTGCGCGCACTTTTCTTTGTATTATTTTCAAAAAATCGCTGTCCCGCGCCTTATCTCGAAAAGTACTTATCAAAAAATTTTGAAAAAATCCTGGAATATTCTACACGGGGGGTAGATTGAACGAAAATTATCACGAGTGCATTACCTTTAATAATTGATCTGGTATATAAAAAAAACAAAAATTTCAAGGTCATCAGATTTCAGTAAAGATTGGAAACAAACTTTGTTGAAAACTCATTTGGGGTGTGTTTTGTGAAGTCACTGATCATTTTATACCACCGTAACATAAATTTTGACTTAAGGGGTTCGTTTTGAGGGGTGAAATCGGAAGTGAAAAAAAAAAATTTTTTACTAGGTCATCGAGTATGGTGTCAAATGAAAGCTTGTGAAAACACGAGTAAAAAATATGTATACTTGTAAATAATGTAATACTTGCGCATACTTTTCTTCGTATTACTTTTAAAAAATAGCGAAAAATCGCTGTCCCCTACCTTATCTCGAAAAGTACTGATCAAAAAATTTTGAAAGAATTCTGGAATATTCTCCACGGGGTATAGATTGAACGAAAATTATCACGAGTGCATTACCTTTAATAATTTATTTAGTATATAAAAAAAAAAAAAAAAAAAAACGCTTTCAGGGTCACCAGTTTTCAGTAAAGATTGGAAACAAACTTTGTTAAAAACTCATTTGGGGTGTGTTTTGTGAAGTCACTCCCACCCTAACAAAAAATTTTATTTTAAAAACAATCAACGTACGGAACACTAATTGTGCAAGTTCAACTTGCACTTGACCGGTTTTTTTTTTATTTAGTATATTAATTAATTAAAACGATACTTTGGATTATTTATTAAAAATAAATCACTTATTAAGTATTGATAACTGAATAAATGCTCATACGAGGCACGCGTTTACTCTAGTATCTTTTAAAAGAAAGTCCGATCAGTTCAATGCATATACAGTCAGTCCAAAAAGTCTCCAAACACCACCTGCTCTTTTTACTACTTTCGGTTATGTTCAACTAATTAATTGGAAATATGAGAAAACATGTTTAAATTAATATTTGAAACATAACCAACGAGGATTAGTATTAAAAACAACTACGGAAGATTTTATTTAGAACTTGCAACATTGTTATAAAAATGTAAACGAAATTAATGTCAAAAAGTCTCCATACATTATAATTACCAATAATAGTTTGTCGGAGTTTAACGGAGAATAACAACTTCGTTTAAACTAATATTTAGTGGGACCGCCGCGCCGTTAGCCTTGATAATCTCCTATAACCTTTACGAGTATGTCATGCTTACAACCAGCTTTCTAGTAACTTCTGCTTGCATGTTCTTCCATTCGCTCAATATTCTGTTTTTTAATTCCTTTCTATTTGAAACACTGAATTGCGAACGCGCCGTTTAAGTTCCTCCCACAAATGCTCAATGGGGTTAACATCGGGTTATTGTGGAGGTGTATGAAGCTGCTGTCGCACATTACGGATCATCCATTTTCCTGGAAGAAATTCTATTTTGGGGTGACGGTAACGAAGTGGAATTTAACGCTATAAAAACCCAGGCAGCAGTTTTTTCTAAAAAAGTTAATGTTGCTGAACCCGATATAGTTATGGCGGGGCGCTCCATTCCTCTAACATCGTTACTCAATTAGTTGGGCGTTAATTCGGGAGGAAATATGTACTGGCATGAGCAGGTTGCAGGCATAGCAAAGAGAGCTTCTCAAAAATTGGGAATATTATTTCGAACCAGAAAGCTTTACACTCCACAACAACTGTTAATTCTTTACAAAGCTCAACTAACTTTGACTAACTATGGAATACTGCTCCCATGCTTGGGGCTCCGCTCCTAAACATACACTGCATTTGTTGGATTCTATTCAAAGAAGAGCTGTTCGTCTGATTGGAGACCCGGAACTGACCGGCGGCCTTGATTCGCTGGAACATCGAAGAACGGTTGGCGACTTAATCCTATTCTACAGGTATTTCCATGGAAAGTGTTCGGAGGATGTGGCCCGTTTAATTCCTCCCAGAGCGGTGCATGTTAGAAATACACGTCGCGCTGATACTTTACATCCGTATGAGGTTTAACTTGTTACTTCTCGTACAATGCTTTTCAAGCAGTCTTTTATATGGAGAACATCATCCCTTTGGAATAATTTGCCCAGGACTGTGTTTCCCACCGAGTAAAATTTACAGCGATTTAAAAGCAACGTAAATCGCTTTTTCCGCACACATGCCGCTCCTGTAGCGCTTTAGGGACCTCCCTGCAGCACGTGTGGTAGACTCATAAAAAAAATTCTCGCACCAAGTTTGCGGTATGATTCGGATCATTGTCCTGTTGGAAAATGTATCTTTTTTCGAGTGCTAATTTTTGAACACTTTCTCTTAAATTGTCTCTCGGAATGTTTAGATAAACATGCTGATCCATGGTACTATTAAAAAATGTAAATTTCCGACCCCTCCAACGGACATACATCCCCCAAACAGAACACTGCCACCCCTTTGTCTCACCGTGAAATAAATGTTTTTAATATCGAATGTGGTATTCTTCTTTCTCCGAACTTTAGTTCTGCCATCAGATCCAAAAAGGTTAATTTTAGTTTCATCACTAAAAATTACGAATTCCCAAAATTCAGGAGGTTTAGTATTCCCTAGCAAAAACTAACCGCTTTTTGAGATAAGCTTCCGAAATTAACAGCTTCTTCCTGGCTGCACACCCTTTATAGCCTGCCCTGTGTAAACAATTTCTCACTGTTTGTCAATAAACGTTTTTCGAAAATAGTTTCCGTAATTTTTCTTTTAATTTTGGTGCATTTTTCTTGGGATCTATAATTATTTGTCTAACAATACATGTCTCTTCACGTGGAGTCGGTTTCTTGGGACGTGGTCGAATTTTATAGGAACCCGTTGATTTATACGGGTTTACAATGTACTGAACAGTAGCATGCGACTTTTTAACAATTTTTCCTATATTTCCGTACTATTTTCCATCTTTCCACCATTTTATCTATAAAATTTTCCCTGTTTTACTGTTGAATATGCCATTTATTTCAAACACTACTGTTCGCAATTGGGCTGTGGATACACATGCAGCTTGAATGTTCGTTATGTTGGGCGCGACAATTTTGTCATCGATTTTTTCACATCCAAGGAAAAGTTTTGATTTTAAAAGTTTTTCACCAAGTGTGAAATTCGTTTGAATTTTTACCGGCCCATTTGCCAATATTGGCAATTGTTAATAATATTTTTGAAACAGACTGTCACACTCCCTATGCTTCACATGTTACAAATGATTGACAATTATGATCTTTCAAACTTGAAATGGAATTTACTATACTACTTTGAATACCCACTGCAAAATCACTAGGAACAAGTGGCAGATTATAAAGTACGGCCAAAAATTATTCATTTGTTTTCAGTGTTTTTTTCAACGCAGTTCTTGAGTGTTTAGAAACTTTTTTGACATTAGTTTTGTTTACATTTTTATAACAATGGTGCAACTTCTGAATAAAATGTTCCGTAGTTGTTTTTAATATTCATCCTCGTTGTTTTATTTCAAATTTTAAGTTAAACATGTTTTCTTATAGTTCCAATTAATTAGTTAAACATAACAGGAAAATAGTATAGTAAGCAGGTGGTGTATGGACTGATTGTATGTGCTTTAAAATTTGAAAGAACGCCCACCTCCGCGCGCCCAATCTTCTTCTCTTCTTCACAATACGTTGCCACAGCGAAAATTCACTTCATAAAATACATTAAAAAGTAATACTTATCCAATATTTTTGCAACAATTAGGAGGTAAACTGCCTTCATATTTTAACAAACGAACGTAAAGTAATTTTTTTATGTATATATATTTTTTTGTTACTTTTTACTTCACATACGACAACAAAAATAGTAAAAAACGCATGCTTTTGATTGAAGAAAAAGTATGGATTTACTTCTTTTACGTGTTAAATATGTGAAACTTTTACAATTAATTATGGCAATATGGCGTGGTAAACTATCTTTATATTGAAGCAGTGAATGTATGATGCTAAAATCTATTATTTCTCAAAATTTTAAGCAAAACTACTTTTAACAATTACTTGTAAGAAATACCTTAACGAAGCAGTATCACAATAAATCTAGAATAGACTACCAAAACAAGAATCAGTGAATCGCTCCTGGTTTCTGAAATCTATATACCATGTATGTCTTAGCAGCCCAGGAGATGAAGCTCTCCAACAAATCCAGCGAGACGAAGAACACTCAGATAACATAATGGAACTTTCCAGACACTGACCTACAAATACATGCTACTTCTTGTTTGACAACCAGGTATACAGGCAATTAATAGGCGTCGCCCTGGGTTCATTTTATGAAACTAGAACAAAATACCTAACTTCCCTTCTTAGACGTGTTTATATAGAAAACAGCACAAGGAGACCTCAACAGCTACCTGTGTGAGCAGGCGAATTGTCCTGGTAAACAAGCACATTTTTGCACCCTAATTTTGGTCACTGCTGCTTCAACTCACTATGAAAATGGATCAACCACCTTGATTAATAAGAGCCAGGTTCCTGTTTTAACCTTTTCCAAATAATCAATCATGATGAAAGCCTGAGAGCCACAAAAACAGTTCGCAGAAATTGACTAGACTTACCAATCTACTCTCGTATTTTCAAAGTTATAGAACATTTCGCAGATAATTAACAAGTATCGGGTCTTCCATTAAGGACTTGACAACTTTTTTTGAAATAAAACGCAACCCATTTGAGACATCTCGAAAATTTTACTATCGGCTTGAAGTACAATCAAAACATTTATGTATGGAATTCGACTTCATTCAAATGTCCACCACGGGCACGTTTGCAGCGGCCGATTCCTTGAACCCTATTTTCGATGACTCGGCCACACATTTCGACGGAAACGGCCGCTATCTCTCTTTCAATATTGGCTCTGAGCTCCTCTAACGACGCAGGCTTGTTAGCATAGACTAATAATTTAACGTACCCCCATAAAAAGAAGACTAGAGGTGTTAAATCACACGATCTAGGCGGCCATTTGACGGACCATTTCTCGATATAACACGTTCACCGAATTTAGATTGCAGTAAGTCGATTGTTACACACCCGCAGTGTGGCTTGTGGCGCCGTCTTGTTGAAACCACATATCATTAATGTCTAGCCCATGCAATTGATCAAAGAAATAACGTTACAACATGCCTCTGTAGCGATCTCCATTGACTGTAACGTGACGGTTATTTTCATCAACGAAAAAGAACGGCCCAATGACACCACCGGCATGAAAACCGCACCAAACAGTAATTTTTTGTGGATGAAGTGATGTTTCTTCAAGCACATGAGGGTTTTCAAATGACCAATAACGCATATTCTGTTTGTTGACGAAGCCGTTTATCCAAAAATGCGTTCATCACTAAAGATGATTTTGCGATGAAATTGGTCATCTTCTTCCAACATTTCTAGAGCCCAATTCGAGAACGTACGTCGCTTCATATGATCGAGTGGCTTTAGTTCTTGAGTTAACTTTAACTTATAAGGGTGCAGGCCAAGATCCTTTCGCAAAAATTCGCCATTCGAGTGTGTCTCACTGGTCTGAGCGATGCCCAATTCTTGAGAACGCCGTGAAATCGACTGTTTTGGTTCGTTTGAGATGGACGCTTGAACGGCAGCAATATTCTGGCCACTTTTAACGACTAACCCGTTGTCTCACGGCACGGGGGAAAATATGTCATCCAGCAGCGAATATGTTAACTCAAATTTTTTCACTAGACTATGAATTGCTTGTCTACTGGGACGAGAATTACGACCGAAAAATTGGCGTGAACGTGCTTAAAGTTGCAGTCACCGACTCCAAATTTTGTTACTCCGCGTACGACGCTACTAAATTTTAATTATTTGTAAACGTTGTTTTTGTTCGTATACTTCACCATGATGAAAATGAAAATGTTGACTTTACTGAATGTTTTGACGTTCACAGTTCGGTGATTGGCTTAAGGGTGCGTTCACAGTGAAATTTCAAAATTGTCAAGTCCCAAATGGAAGACCCTGTATAATCTATGGCGGAATTTCAGGTGTACTGATGAACCTTCAGATTTAGTTTGAGATATCACTTCTTTCTCATCATCAATCAATCTCTCTTTGCCTAAAATTATGTTAAATTGTAGAATTCAATGCAATTTTTCTCGAGTTTAACAACTTAGAAGTCTGAAAAATACTAACTCATATAAAATCTAATAAACAAGGTATTTCCATACAAAAGCAAGAGCATTACGTGCTGAAACCGCGTAAGCCTCATATTTCAACTCATTATATTCCTTTTGTGTAACAATTCTAACAACCTAAAATTTTATGTAAATCCTCTAAAGGGGTATAAAGTGGTGTCAACTCGGTTTCCTTTACCCTTTTCCTTATTTTTGATGATTTTTATGCAAGTAAAAATTTTCTGATATTCAGGAGCGGATTTTGAGAATGTTATTGAGAAACTTCTTTCCTCGATACTTTCTGCTGTTGTAGGAAATTTTGGAATCTATCATGAAGAAACCTTTCTGCCAAACGTTGGGATCTTCATTCATGGAGATAACAGCAGCAAATCCTTAACAAGACCGATACTTTTCTCAGTTCTTGTCTTCCTGATCTGGAATCATCCTAAATTGAGTCCCATCAAAACAGTCTATTGTACACTTGGGACATTCTTTCATAAATCACTTTCGGTTCAGTTCTCTTTGTAGGGAGAAACTGGATCAATCCGTAAAGTTCCAAGTTACCTTTTTCGGAGGACAGAAAATCGTAAAAACGGCAGAACGCAACAAACTCTCGCCACAGTATTTAACACAGTACAGTAACATGACATCTAAGCATTTTTTTGCACTACGTCATTCTCATGAATAGGTCAATAACTTAAAAGCCTCGTATTCGCTTCGGGCATAGAGGCGCAGTTTAGTGTCTGAAGACTAGCAGAGAGCGCGGTGACATAAATTCGCACTTTCTTGTAACGTTCATGTGTTAAGGATTGGTGTATTTGCTGTATTGTGTTAACAATTATGGATAAAATATCAGTAAAAAGTTACGGAGAGAAGTGTTGTATGGTTGGCTGTCAAAATAGCAAAGAGAATTTGCCCAATACAATATTCTACGGCTCAGAATCTCCATTTGTTCTCTGTTTCTACGCTCTTCTAAAGTCGATTTTTTTTCCGTTAAAATTAGGCGAATTGCGCAATTTATATTGCAAAAATCTTCTGGTTTCAACACCACTTCCGGGATGTTTGTGTCATGGCGGGAACTCGATGGTTTAGCATAAAAAAGCTCCGATATTAATTTGCAACCTGAATATGTTTCCTTGCTCATTTGATTGATCGATGGCCTGCCCCATTCTTGCTCGATACTGGTTTCTGATAATCCGCGATCATTGTTAACGTAATGAATGAGAGCATACATATGTTTACATCGCCCGAAAGCCTCAGCAACACAAGTACACTGGACACCTGTTATTATTCGGTTTTCATCAAGCTGCAACAATTTTTGTATACATTATTCTGTGCTTTATATTTTTCCAGCTAAAAAAAATCCACCTCGAATTTCCATATGGAAATTCCACGTGGTATTTTGGATGAAAATTCCAGGTGTAATTTCCATTCGAAATACCAGGTGGAATTTTCAGACGATAATTCTAGGTGGATTTTTTAACTGGGATTCCTTTTCCATTCATGTTATTTATTTTCAAATATTTATTTCCTGGATTTTTTTTTTTTTGTTTTTACTTATGTGTAATTTCACATTGTATGGAGACACTGCCGAATGACGTGGCTGTTTATTATGGATGTTCCATCAAATTGATATTCGTGCTCTGCAGCAACCTTTACCTTTTTTTTGAGTTTCAAATGAAAATTATTCACAATTCGTGAAAAGCCGGTACTTAAAACGACCTCTATATTTTAAGGTCTTTTTTAGAACTAAATTATGGGAAATACTGGCTTTAATCTGAGATATGTTGGCCTCGCACTATGGGAACTAGCTTAAAATGAAAAACATTTGAACTTTCTCAGAATGATGATGCCGTGCACCTTTTCTTATCGAGAAAATAATAAATTAAGCAGAAAAAACGTCAATTTGCCATTTGAAATTTGAATCCATGTGAACATTGGTAGAAGAAAGTGCGATATTTTGACGTGTATATATATATATATATATATATATATATATATATATATATAATATATATATATATATATATATATATATATATATATATATATATATATATATATATATATATATATATATAATATATACATATATATATATATATATATATATATATATATATATATATATATATATATATATATATATATATGGGTCATTCCATGCCAAATCGACCACTTCTGACCCCGACCCCTTTCGATTTGGCAGAAAGTTTATTATCTTTTTCTACCCTATGAAAAATGGTTCTCAGAATTTTTTCAAATTTTTTTAGCCACCTCAAAAAAAGTTATGAATTTTTCAAAAAAATGGCTCTTTTTTTTCAAATTACCATAACTTTGTCAAAAATTGCCGGATACAGACGTTTTTTTTTTTTTCAAAATTTTCATAATTAAATATATTTAAAAAAAAAAAAATACAAAAAAATTTTTAGGTAATAAAATCTATGAAATTTTTGCCTTTTTTGAGAAAAACCGTCAATTTTTTAAAGTTCGTCATTTTTTATTTTTTATTTTTTTTTTCTTAAAAAAAACTTCAATCAACTCTGCAGTTATCCCCGCCAATCCTAGAGTGGGTGTGAGAATATTTTTTCTATTTTTTTTTTAATTGAAAAAAAAATTTTCAGTTTTTCACAATTTTTTAATTTTTTTTTTTAGAAACTTTGTTTATATAATAAAATAAATGCAAGTAAATGATTTCACGGTATATTATACTTAATTTATAGTCTAAACTTACAACTAGGATTCTACGTTTGATACGATTAACATTCACTGTTTTTAATACTAATTTAACAAATAATTTATTTCATTTTTCTTTGGCGTTTAAATAATTTTGTTCACTATAATTGTGTTTCACATTATAAAATAATTTCCTAAGCATATTATAATAAATTTTAATCTGACATAAATGGTATTCAAATTTAGCACATTAATTAGATCGATAAGCTAGGGCATGATAATCACAGACTTACCTACGGCCAATTCACTAGATCCACGCGAATCTATTCTATTTCATAAGCCTACCACTACCTTATATTGAGATCCAAAACATAACCTATGTATCTGTCATGTATTTCAGTGTTTAGCTTATCGATCTAATTAATGTGCTGAATTTGAATACTATTTATGTCAGATTAAAATTTATTATAATATGCTTAGGAAATTATTTTAAAATGTGAAACACAATTATAGTGAACAAAATTATTCAAACGCCAAAGAAAAATGAAATAAATTATTTGTTGAATTAGTATTAAAAACAGTGAATGTTAATCGTATCAAACGTAGAATCCTAGTCATTAGTTGTAAGTTTAGACTATAAATTAAGTATAATATACCGTGAAATCATTTACTTGCATTTATTTTATTATATAAACAAAGTTTCTAAAAAAAAAAAAATTAAAAAATTGTGAAAAACTGAAATTTTTTTTTTAATTAAAAAAAAATAGAAAAAAAAATTCGGCCCACTCTGGGATTGGAGGGGATAACTGCAGAATTGATTGAAGTTTTCTGTAAGAAAAAAAAAAAAATAAAAAATGGCGAACTTCATAAAAAATTGACGTTTTTCTCAAAAAAGGCAAAAATTTCATACATTTTATTATCTAAAAATTTTTTTGTATTTTTTTTTTAAAAGTACATTTAATTACGAAAATTTTGAAAAAAAAAGTCTCGCTCGGCCAATTTTTGACAAAGTTATGGCAATTTGGAAAAAAAAAGAGCCATTTTTTTGAAAAATTCGTAACTTTTTTTTGAGGTGGGTAAAAAAAAATTAGAAAAAATTCTGAGAACCGTTTTTTCATAGGATAGAAAAAGATAAAAAACTTTCAGCCAAATCGAAAGGGGTCGGGGTCAAAAGTGGTCGATTTGGCATGGAATGACCCATATATATATATATATATATATATATATATATATATATATATATATATATATATATATATATATATATATATGGTTTGTGGCAGTTATTTAACTGGTAGATGACAAACGGTTAGAATAAATAATTGTCTTAGTTAATTATAGATACATTACCACAGGTGTCCCCCAAGGAGCAATCTTAGGGCCATTGTTGTCCATATTGTAAGTCAATTTGTTGCAGGGCATACCAGGTGACTCGATAATATCATATGCGGATGATACAGCAGTTATCTCATCAGAGGATATTTGGTTAGATACAAAAAACAAAATGAATAGGTATCTTGAAAATGTATCGAGCTGGCTTGCTCTGAATAAATTATATTTTAATATAGATAGGACTGTGTACATAACTTTTGGAAATTATTCTGATAGCGTTGCTAATAATTTAAATATAAGAATTGAAGAGCAAGGAATAAAAAGAGTAGAAAATTATAAATATTTAGAATTATGTTTGATTATAACATGAAATGGAATATACATCTAGAATAGTTAATTAAGAAAACAAAATATCTACTATTTATTTTTTAAAAGTTATCTAAGATTATGGGACACAGGCACATTGCTGATGATATATTATGCACTTTTCCATAGCTGCATTACGTATGGTATAATTGCTTGGGGTGGTGCTTTAAAAACTCAATAAATATGCTACAAAAATTGCAGAATTGAATACTGAAAATAGTGTTAAAAAATAATTATAATACTTTCAAGAATCCACTAAGTTTGAATCAATCATTTGTTCTGGGATCTCTTGTGTATTACTACAGGGCACTTAGAAGTACATACATGACATCTCGGAGTGTAACTCGAAACAAAAAATTTGCAAATTACCTAAAATAAAAAAGTCAATTGGCCATAAAAATAGCTACATAATTGCTATCAAAACGTACAATAATCTGCCTAAAAATCTGAAAAATATAACTAGTCATGGGAAAACTTAAAAAAATGGACTAAATTAAATACGAGTAGCTCTTGCTAAATGAAGTAGGTATATTATTATGACTTAATATTATATTATATTGTGTAAGAATAGTGTATGTAACTAAATTAATGTCTCGAGTGATTTAAGTATTATAAAATTGTTGATTATATACTAAGCAGTTTTAAGTTTGAGAGGATATTAAAATACTTTTTTTTTGTCCTTGTTTTCCAGCTCTAAGTGCAAGTAACTGTTTACTTTTGTAGGTATTGCAGTTATATGGTATATGATTTTAATTATGTATTATATCATATGATTGTAATTAATTTCTGAAAATATATATATACATATATATATATATATATATATATATATATATATATATATATATATATATATATATATATATATACATATATATATATATATATATATATATATATATATATATATATATATATATATATATATATATTTATTATAATTTCCGTGTTCTTGAAATTAGATCATTAAAACTATTCTTGGATTTGTTATATATTTATTAACGTTTCGACCTTCGGAAGAGGTCTTCTTCAAAATTATAGATAGGTAATTATTCAGATTGTCGTGTATTTCGGGGTTAAAATATTTGTAGCTTTTCGTAGTTTTTAGTAAGAAATCTAACTGTATAAATTAATGAGGGCCTTACCTTAGAAAATAGTTCATTGTATTGGGGTGTTAATTTTAAAATATTGTCAAAAATATTCAATTCACATTCGAAACAAAAAGCAACCATAAGATAAATTTTTTAGATGTAACTTTACGCCATATTAATGAAAATATAAAAACTGAATGGTATACTAAAAATACATGGTCTTCTAGATACCTTAATCCATCCGAATTCCATAACCAAAGCTAAAGAAGCATTAACACTTAATAAATATCCGATGTACCTTATAAACAAAGTTTTCAAACAACGAATACGTAACTTTTACAATACCATAATAAGTAAAAAACTAACTTACAACAACCATAATACATATATTGCTTTGCCGTTTATAAATGGACTATCCCAACCACTCAAATATCAATAAAAAGTTATACCTTTGATTTTACAAACATCAAAATTATCAAAATCGAAATAAATACAAAAAAAAGAGAAATACTGGAATCCATACACATACAGATGACACTCACTGTAATAAACAAAAAATAGATGTAAATAACCTAAACTGTATCTACCTACCAGTCATATAAAGTCCTTCACGTTAAGTAGTTGTTTGTAGAAACTAAAAATGTATTTTTAAAAGTGATTTAAAATTAACACCCCAATACATTGAACCACTTTCTAAGATAAGGCCCTCATTAATTTATACAGTTAAAAACTACGAAAAGCTACAAATATTTTAACCCCGAAATACACGACAAACCTTTTACCTTTACTTATCTATATTTAATTTTTCTGATGTCATTTTTTAGAGCAAATTTTGAAGAAGATCTCTTCCGAAGGTCGAAACGTCAATAAATATATAACAAATCCAAGAATAGTTTTAATGATCTAATTCCAAGAACATGTAAATTATAAAAAATATATATCAAGATCAAAGAACCTCACACTCAATAAAAATATATATATATATATATATATATATATATATATATATATATATATATATATATATATGTATATATATATATACATATATACAAAAGCGAATATTTATATCGCATATTAGAATAAAAAATTTCCAACCTAAAAGTTACAAAAAAATAACCTAAATGATGTCGATAGTGACACAGAGCATTTCTTGTATTTCTTTTCGCCTTTGAAAAGTTCTGTGGAAGGAAGCGATCGACAGGATATTATTTGACGCGGAGACTCGTTACCAGTATCAATCTTCCAAAATGTTAATAAGCTCTATTCATGGATCATAATGTTTTTCAATTGCTATAATAAGCTCTATCCATAGACTAAAATATTAATTGTTTCGTTAAGTTTTCACAAATCCTATAACTAATGCCTTCTTTTATAAATGTTAGAACTTATGAAGTTTCTTAAAAAAAAACAGGTATCTAAACTTTTCATAATCGTAAAGAATATAATAAATTTAAAACGTTACATCTTCCTTAACTTTCCTTTTAAATCCTTACACATTATTTACCCGGTGCTGTGGAAATACTAGTTAAATCCTGTTCTTAATGTTCGCAGATGACATATATTTTTTTAGTGAAGATATATGAACATAATTTATTTCTTTACTTCACTTTAGAATATTCTGTAGGTAGGAAAAAGCCGGAGAATGTAGTCTATTTAGAGACAACACTGTTCCAAGATTATGTTATTTTTGATAAAAGTTTTCTAGTACACAATACTAAAAGGAATGGTGTGAATATTTATTAACATAGAACCGAATGTTTTAGGATTTAAATTAGGTAGGAAATCGTAGTTCTTGGGATTAGAATGTGTAAATTTCTAGTAACTTTTCGAAGTTTTACTAACGGTTGCACGCGACTTCTTCAGTGACCTTTACTCTTCGATATTTGAAGAGTAAATCAGTTCTAAAAATCACAAGTTAAATATTTATAGCTGACTGGGTTTCATCGGGCAGTGATCCAGTGTATTGTCGCCTTTTGCGTGTGATGCAGACAGTAACCTGAATCTCTACTAATGTTGATAGGGTGCTGTAAATTTCGATTTATTCTCTAAACTTGCGTTTATATAAATTAGAAACATGAGAGATTTTACCATAATAGTACAGAAGGTGGTTAATAGCATGGCTATCTCTCACTTGATCAGATCTACAGTGTAATGTTCCTACACGATAAGAATTGACTTCGGTATTTCGAATATATTTTTCCTTAGAGTTTTCTTATATTTTCTATATTACGTAATTAAGTATAATATTTTTTTTTCGACAGTTTACTACAGGCTCCGTGGATCTGTTTACATATGAATATTTTTCAAAATGGCAAGGTCGGCACGACAGGTTTTTGCTAGGTTGACTACGCCGCGAGGGGGTGCTCAGTAACAGTGTTTTTATCCTTATTAAGTTCACTGGCTTTTTGGGCGCCATATTCTAAAAACGTTTAAGATAGAATTGTACATATGGAGATATAGTCTAGTGTAGAAACGTTGGGTTCAAAGCGGCTATTCAGCCAATGCACACGGAAGAAACATACACAGGTCACTAATTTTCCCGTCATCTGGAAACTTTCCACTTTATGAAAACAATATTTTAAGTTTTGTCTAATTAAATAATTGTATTTCTCCCTTGCGACGGATCACGTAATTTTTTATATTGAGATCATAAACTAGCTAACAAAAGCAATAAATTTCTTGGGGAAAGGTTCTAGAACGTTCATGCGAGGAATAAGTTTCATTAAGAAAATTTAAGCGTTTTTTAAACAATATCTCTTTAGACCAGAGGGATTTTTAGTGTTTCGTACGAAACACTTATAAGATGACTTCGTCTGTCTGTCTGTCTGTCTGTCCGTCTGTCTGTCTGTATGTCTGTCACACCCGATTTTCTCCGAAACTATTTGTCACAGAAAGTTGAAATTTGGTAATAATATAGGAATTGATGGCGTCATCAAAGCCGTGTAATTTTAAAAGTCAAATTTTTTTAGTAGGTCATCGAGTGTGGTATCAAATGAATGCTTGTGTAAACACGAGTAAAAAAAATATATTTAATGTAACACTTGCGCACACCTTTCTTTGTATTATTTTGAAAAAAACGGGAAAAATCGCTGTCCCCCCACCTTATCTCGAAAAGTACTGATCAAAAAATTTTGAAAAAATTCTGGAATATTCTCCACGGGGTATAGATTGAACGAAAATTATCACGAGTGCATTACTTTTAATAATTTATCTAGTATATAAAAAAAAAAACAAAAATTTCAAG
>CM032453.1:25108727-25286227 GCA_019049505.1 Pachyrhynchus sulphureomaculatus | reverse complement strand
GGTAATCTAATAAAAAAGGTACAAAGCAGAATTTTAATTTTTGCCTGCCCTATGCATCTAGTTTTCTATTTAACGAAATTTCTATTTAACGAATTTTTTCCTTGGGATTTTAATTAAATTTTCTTTTTTTTTATTGCAGATACCATGCGATAAAAAATTTTAAATAGAGCAACACGTGAAAAGTGCTTGCCATATTGCCAAATTGAGTAAGACGAAACCTGGAGATAGGCCACAACACACATTAATGCAATGTTTCCAACCAATGTACAAAAATAAAGAACTAAATGAACAAGACATCTTTAACCGAGATCTATGCCGTGCAATGATGTCATCAAACATTCCGTTATCGAAGCTACATAATCAAAACTTTACTTCCTTCCTCCAGAAGTATTGCAAATTTAATATCCCAGGTGAAACAACAATACGGAGAAAACGACGTAAGCTCCTTGTATTCACAGGTAATTGAGGAAATTAAAAGTAAAATTCGCTAACGAACATTTTTACATATGTATTGATGAAACCACCGATTCAAGAGGACGGTATATTGCGCATTTATTGATTGGTGTTCTTAGCGACTTGACAATGGCCAGATTTGTTCAAGAGGAACTATCGAAGTTTTTTCCTCCTACGCCTGTTCCAGAAGATAATTTTTTGCTTATTTTGTCAGATGCAGCACCGTACATGATAAAGGCCGGGCAAAATTTGAAAATTTTTTATCCAAACTTAATACATGTGATATGTCTCGCTCATGCCTTAAATAGGGTTGCTGAGGAAATTAGGAATCTTTTTCTGCTTGTGAATAGCTTAATTTCTAACATGAAGAAAATCTACCTTAAAGCGTCTTTAAGGATTCAGTTCTACAAAGAAAAATTACCAAACACTCCTCTTCCACCTCAGCCTGTTATTACAAGATGGGGCACTTGGTTGGAAGCAACATTTTTTTATTGCGACAACTTCTGTCAACTAGATGATCTAATTGCAGAATTATCAGACGAATCTTCCCAATCCCTTACAGAACTTAAACGATTATTCAAAAACAAGGAGATAAAACAACAACTTTCCTTTCTTAAAACAAATTATAGCTTTGTTTCTAAAACCATAACTCAAATGGAGGAATCTAATTTGCCATTAACCCGAAGTGGTCAACTAATAAAACAATTTGAGGTCGCTTTTGAAAATGTCGCAGGTAAAATTGGGAGCAAAATTTTTCAAAAATTTCGGAATGTTATGGAAAAAAATATTGGGTTTCAATTTGTCAGCCAAGTAGCTAATGTTTTAAAGGGAGATTTTACTGATTTCATTGATTTAGATCCTTTGCTATTAAATAATTTTAAAAACCCCCTTATTACATCAGTCGACGTGGAAAGGAGTTTCTCAATTTATAAATTTTTATACAACGATAGAAGACAAAACTTTTTAATGGAGAATTTTGAGAAACATTTAGTAGTTTATTGTTTTTATAACTAACGGCGACCCTGTCTTTTGCAATATGTGCATATTTCCGCTTACTTAATTGTATCGCCCTGTATGTATCAAATTTAAAATGTATGTTTTATTATGCTGTTTACTACGTATATAAATTTTTATATGTACCTACATTATTATAAAAAGTTCTTCTTTCCCACATTTGATCAATGTGGTTCCATGTTTGGCTGACGGGCCAAAACCAAGTCAGCACAAACGCTATTACCATTCCGTATTAAGGAATGACCTGACAATGTTACATGTTTTCAAAATCACTGACTTCTGAATGTTTCTGTGTATGTCTGTGTTGAGTCCTAATTGCACTAAATGTGGTGTGAATGTTATTGGTGTAAGGCCTGTGGCTGATATATTGAGGGGGACAATGATGACTTTTTCTTGTCTCCATAGCCTTTTTATTTCCGTTGCAAGGTCTGGAAATTTTTTCTGTGTATTTCGTTTGGATGTTTGTGTCTTTGGGGACAGCTATGTCAATGGTGACTTTTCCTTTTTTGCACTGAAAAGTAATATCGGGTCTATTGGCGGAGACTGTTTTATCTGTATGGATACCGAAGTCCCAGTAGAGCTTGTAATCTTCATTTTCAAGTATGGATGTTGGCGTGTATTTGTAGTAGGGATCTGTGTTTTCTATGAGTTTGTATGTTGTGGCTAGTGCTTGGTGAACTACTTTGGCAGCTGAATCATGCCTGGCTCTGTACTCTGTTCCGGCCAATATTTTGCATCCGCTCGTTATGTGTTCGATCGTTTCTTTCTGCTGGTGGCATTTCCTACATCTGTCCTCTGCAATAGTCGGGTCTTTGATGATATGCTTTTGGTAGTTTCTGGTTAATATGACTTTATCTTGGATGGCAAGTAAGAAGCCTTCAGTCTCAGGGAATAGCTGCCCATCCTGTAACCAGGTGTATGATTGTTTTTTATTTACGTGGTCTTGTTCTATGTGGTATCTGTGTTTTCCGTGGAGTGTTTTCTCTGACCACGTTTTCATCTTTTCCTGTTGTAATTGGGTATGACTGTGTGTGTCTGCTGAGTGGTCTGCCCGGGCTAAGTCGAGAGGTGTGTAGTTTTTGTCTGCTGTCACTGTCGCTGTGTGGAGGCTGGTTTGCTTGCTGTGAAAGAATTTCCTAAGTGTTTGTATTTGTTTTGTGTGTAATGATCTGATGTCTATAATTCCTCTTCTTCCTGCCTTCCTCTCGATGGTAAGTCTTTCTTTGCATGCGTTGGGGTGTAATTTCCTGTATTTGGTGAATTGAGATCGTATAAGGATGTGAATATTTTCTATGTCTGTTTGTGACCATTTGATGATACCAAATAAATATGTGAGTATAGGTATAGCGAACGTGTAGATGGCTTTAGTGAGATTCTTAGAGTTGAGTTTTGTTTGCAAAAGTTTCGTCAGTCTGTTTTTGAATTAGGTTTTGAGCTCTGTTTTGATGTGAGTGTGGTTGAGTTTGGTGCTTTGTTAGAAGCCTAGATACTTGTATGTTTCTTTGTCGAATATGTTATCGAGTGTTTCATTGTTGATGGTTTCTGTCTCATGGTGGCACTTCCATTGGCCTTTGTTGATGTGGAGCACTTTGCATTTACTTATACCAAATTCCATATTGACATCTAAGGTGAATATTTCTGTGATTTTGAGGAGTTCTTTCAGCTGTGTTTGTGTGGCAGCGTAGAGTTTTTATGTCGTCCATATATAGGAGGTGGTTTATTTTATGTTGATTCACTTTTTGGTGTCTGATATTGAAGCCATGCTCTGTTCTGTTTAGTATATTTGAGAGTGGATTGAGACAGAGGCAAAACCATAGAGCACTGAGCGAGTCTCCCTGAAATATACCCCGTCTGATGTACAGCTCTTCTGTTTGGATCCGTTCGGTTTGTGTTTCTAGGCGTTTTTTGGTTTTCCATGTTTTCATAATTTGCGCGAGAAACTGCCTGAGGTGTTGGTTGATTTTATAGATTTCTAGGGCCCTGATTAACCAGCTGTGGGGTATGGAGTCGAAGGCTTTTTTATAGTCTATGTAACCGATGTGAAGATTTCTGTGTTCTTTTCTGGTTTGTCCCATAATCACGCTATCTATAATCAGCTGCTCTTTGCATCCTCGACTATTTTTCCTGCATCCTTTCTGCTCTTCTGTGAGAATATTGTTGTCTGTTAGGTGTTGTTCTATATGCTTTTGGTAGTTTCTGGTTAATATGACTTTATCCTAGATGGCAAGTAAGAAGCCTTCAGTCTCAGGGAATAACTGCCCATCCCGTAACCAGGTGTATGATTGTTTTTTATTTACGTGGTTACGTATACTCGTGGTCACTATTATTATTATTATTATTATATGTTCATCTTTAAGTAAAGTAATAAAATACATTATTATTTATATTTATTTTTTACTTTGTATAATATTATATTTAGATTTAGTTCATTCGCACTGTATGTTGAAAATTTAAAATGGGTTTTTTCTTGCTACATTTGTATAGTACTCGTATCATGTAATGTGAAACAATGAATTTACATTTTTCAAGTCTATTTCGATTTTTTTTACTGCATATTTACAACATGTATGTGCATATTTTGAGAAAATTATTTGCATATTTATGCGCATATTTTAAAGGTTTTCACTTGCATATTTGGGTTTCCTTAGTTATTACATTTGAAATAGGTGGTACCAAAATCAACAGCGTTTAATGGCTGGAATCCATTCCCTACGACGTATGATCTGCCGTTTTGCATAGGTAAGTTTCAGCAAAAAGAAGTTGCCACAATATTATACACGTATTTTGAAAATATTAAGATTACACTTGTATTTTTAATTTAAACATCATTTAATAATAAACAATAAATAACGTTGACCGTGTAATAGAAACGCTGTGCCAGTTGCTAATATTAAGTGCAAGTCGACGTACCCTACCTTCCACTAAACCTATACGGTAACACTCCTTGAGTGACAGAAAGCCTTAAAGATCGAGTGGGTTTTATGATAAAACTAAATTTTCTGTACGGCTTTCAAGACATGATTTTATATGAATGGCGGCAATTGCACGAGTTAATAGTTTCTATTAATAACAACTTTCTTTCTGTCATCAAATGGAAAAGACAGTATAATAAAGACAAAAATATATGAGTAGTCAAGAAATATCAATAAACAGAAAATTAAAGGAACGTTTTCCGTCTTGCCACAGCAAGAAATCTTTTGTAAGCCAAAATTGGATCTTAGGGGCAAAATTATGTCATAATTCTAATCCCAGAAAAGAAAAATGTTTACCCCGTTATGCTACGTAATAATTAAAGATTATTTTTAGAAGATTTCTATTTATATTTACATCATATAAAGTAGACGTTTGTAGGTTAGATTGACATTGGTGTTTTTTCTGGACGGTCACAAACGTTTCGCTAAAATCTTATATGATAGTTTTTGCATTGTGTGCACTACTTATATGCTGTTGGGGTAGGAAGTTGTGGCGCTGATTAGTTGGCGCTTTTATCTTGGGGCTAACGTGAACGGTCCCGCTTCGATAGGGCGTTTTCACATCTACCAACACGGCAGATATAACGGCGCTGGTGGACTAGAAATAACGTTTAAATAAATGGGAGTGGGAGCTTTTGTTCAACTTATAATTGCGTTTCGTTTATTCTTACGCCGCTACTTTTTGTTATTTATTTGAAAGGTTTATCAATGACTCTTAATATGGAATATAAACTAAGGAATATACACTAAGTACTGCTTGCATTGAAATAAATAAGGCAGGCACATTGAATGCTTCAAACATAATTTAGGCAGCCTTTTTCCTATTAGGCCTAGGGTTCAATGGGGCGTCTGTCAGCAAAACAGGGTGCTCTTCTGAAAAGGTATTCAGCTGATCTTTGGTGCTTCAAATTGTTTCCATATGATTCCAATCTGTTACTATCACGTGTTCCATGGGGTATTTGATATTTTTCTGCTTTGGGACCATTGAAAATATTCCCTTCCAAGGCCTCAGCAATAATATGAACATGTTTCGGTCTGCCGACATAATCTGGAAATCTGCATTTAGGTATCTGATACTCTGCAAATCGAGCTTTGATAACTCCTGTACCAATCTCTCATCACAAGTTTCCATTATGTAACAGAATAATAATTTTCATTACATAACACGCCTTTAATCTTAAGAGATGGCGTTTTTGGTCTTTGAGAAGCGGTAAAAAAAAGGGCAGTCATAGATAGTAGTTGTTTGCAGAAATGTTGTCTAAAAGGTGTTGTGAAATACAAAAATATATGTTTCGAAATTTGGACAGCGTTGACGGTTATTACGACATCTCCGCCGATATTCTTAGGATATAAAAAAGGGTAAAATCCCTACTCAAGCTGGGACGTAAATAATGAAAAATAACCGGTCAAGTGCAAGCTGAACTTGCGCAATTAGTGTTCCGTACGTTGATTGCTTTTAAAATATAAATTTGTGTTACGGAAGTACAAAATGATTAGTGACTTCACAAAACACATACCAAATGAGTTTTCAATAAAGTGTATTTTCGATCTTTATTGAATACTGATGACCTTGAAATTTCTGTTTTTTTTTTATAAATCAGATAAATTATTAAACGTAATGCACTCGTGATAATTTTCGTTCAATCTACACCCTGTAGAGAATATTCCAGAATTTTTTCAAAATTTCTTGATCAGTACTTTTCGACATAAGGGAGGAACAGCGATTTTTTGCACTTTTTAAAAATAATACAAAAAGTGTGCGCAAGTATTATGTTATATATATTTTTGAACTCGTCTTTTCACAAGCTTTCATTTGACACCCCACTCGATGATCTGGTATAAATTTTTCTTTACTTCCAATTTCACCCCCCCAAAACTAACCCCTAGGGTCAAAATTTAACTTTCAAAACTATACGGCAACTTTCTATGTCAAATAGTTTCGGAGAAAATCGGGTGTGACAGACAGACAGACGGACACCGAAGTCATCTTATAATAATAATAATCGAAAGGGGGGTCCCACGTCCCACTCCACCACCGGTCCTTTAAGAGTACCTCGGAGGTTCCCCCGCGACAAAAATACGAGGCTGGTTTGAAAAGTCCGTGCAAAGTCCGAGAGATGGCACCACCGGCGCGTATCGAGGTCATGTTTAGTTAGTAGCATCTCTTGAATGAACGCACACCAAGTTTCAGCCATATTGGTCTATTTCTTTGTGTTTGGCATTCGTGTGAAACAAGGAAGTCGAGTGATTTTCAAGAAATAGACGAAAAAGAATTTCGTGTGGTGATTAAACATTACTTTATGAAAGGCAAAACGCCTCAGGAGACTAAAGAGAAGCTTGATAAACATTATGGTGACTCTGCACCTTCGATTAGAACAGTTTATAAGTGGTTTCAAAATTTTCGGACTGGTTATATGGACACAAGTGACGCTGAACGTTCTGGACGGCCTGTGGAGGTTACGACTCCAGAAATCATTGATCAAATCCATGATATGGTGATGGATGA
The DNA here is from genome assembly GCA_019049505.1 of Pachyrhynchus sulphureomaculatus. Classification (NCBI taxonomy): domain Eukaryota; kingdom Metazoa; phylum Arthropoda; class Insecta; order Coleoptera; family Curculionidae; genus Pachyrhynchus; species Pachyrhynchus sulphureomaculatus. The sequence continues at coordinate 25,279,282 of CM032453.1, read as the reverse complement.
CAGAAGAGTTAAGGTGCGTGAGATTGCTAGTGCTGTGGGCATCTCGACTGAATGGGTACATAATATTTTGCATAAACATTTGGACATGAGAAAGCTATCCGCAAGATGGGTGCCGCGATTGCTCACGCTTGACCAAAAACGGAATCGTGTGAAGTGTTGCAAGGATGGTTTGCAGCTGTTCCAGAAGAATCCGGAGGACTTTAAGCGTCGTTTCGTCACTGTGGATGAAACATGGATACACTACTATACTCCTGAGATCAAACGACAATCTAAACAATGGGTTACCAAGGGGGAATCTGCACCAAAAAAGGTGAAGACCGTTCCTTCGGCCGGAAAGGTTATGGTGACTGTCTATTGGGATTCGCAAGGGATAATCCTCATCGACTATCTGGAAAAGGGTAAAACTATTACAGGTGAATATTATTCATCGTTGTTGGACCGTTTGAAAACCGAGCTGCAAGAAAAACGCCAGCGATTGGCCCACAAGAAAGTCATTTTCCATCACGACAACGCACCAGCACACACCTCAGCAGTTGTGGTCGCAAAATTAATGGAAATAGGATTCCAACTCGTTTCACATCCCCCCTATTCTCCAGACTTGGCTCCCTCGGACTACTATTTGTTCCCCAATTTGAAGAAATGGCTGGCGGGACAAAGATTTTATTCAAACGAGGAGGTGATTGCAGACACTAATGGATATTTTGCAGACTTGGACAAATCCTATTGTTTGGAAGGGATCAACAAACTAGAACATCGTTGGACGAAGTGTATAAGCCTAAAAGGAGACTATGTCGAAAAATAAAAAAGGTTTACCCCAAACACATAAGTAGTTTTTATTTTTGCACGGACTTTTCAAACCAGAATCGTACATTGTTCGAATACCATCAAATTTTCCCTTCGATTATTCATTATCTTTTGCCCTAATATTACTAAAAGAATTATTTAATCGAGAGATGCCCACCCTTATATTGGGTTAATAATCCGGGGATACCTGTCAACTCCCCATTTCGAACTCTTAATTTATTTTGTGCTAAAATTTATTTACAAATTTTTCTAGTCTTTAATACGAGTATTTAAATTTTAAAAGATCAGTGCGCAGCTCTTGCTTAAATACTATCTGATTTATTTACAAAAATAGATTTATCTTAATACTATGGGTTCAACATAAATGTTAATATTCCTTTACTTTCGTTTCAGGCCATCAACGGCGCTCGTCCTCCTGGCAGTCTATCATGAAGTCCTACAACAGCTCCAGCTTATTTTCATTGCATAATTTCGAGATTATTTTGCTCGGTTCCCATTCGATGTCAAGCAGTCTTTCTTCTGCTGTTTCATTGTTGCGGTTGTCGTTTGCGTTTGTTCCTTCGGCTTCTTCCTCCGCTTCTGAAGTCATCTTATAAATGTTCCGTACGGAACACTAAAAAGACTCTTTCTAATGAATTAACTATTAAGTATATTTTTTAAATATATGTATTTTTTTAGTCGCAAAAGCTTTTCTGGTATATAATTTATTATATACCCCTAAACATGATATTGGACATTTTATACTGCAGATAGCACTTACACATTACACAAACTGAGATGTAATTTTGTCATGTACCAATCCAGTTAAAACCCTCGACACGTTTTCCGTTAACCACGTTATGCTGTATCTTTACAGGCGTGAACATTCTTGGTGAATATTTTTAGAGGGTTTATTTTTAAAATTATTTTAGGATCCTCTCAAGTTAAGTATTCAACTTTTAACCTTTATTCTTAATTAAGAACTGCGAAACAGATAAATAGGTTGAATTGTTTTCAGCTTGTTAACTTTTAATTAATAGATGAATCTTTTGAAAGGTCCAACTATCGAGAATAGTCTGTTGGATAATGTTGAATTTAGAAGAAAACTTAGTTGCTAGGAGGATCCTGCCAAAAAATAATTTTGCAGTGCCGACTCTCAAGTGGTTTCAAGAGAGATTGTGGTTAGAATTTCATTTTATGGTAGCAAGCAAAATTTTAGATAGATTGAACAAAAATCGTATTTTGTCAGGTTTTGACCAATAAAAATATTGACAAGGAAATGGAAAGGTATCTTATGGTATGTCTGAAATGTTCTATTTGTGGTTCTCATGTTTCCTCAGAGAGCGTTCTTTACGAGTCGCAGTTAACGGATTTCTTTCTAACAATCTCTTTCTTATTTACATTATATATCCAAAAATGGGCCACAATTTCGGGATATTCCTTTTCCCCAAACAAATCATCATACATATATTTCTGCAGGAAAAGAAACTGCTCTAAATTAAATCCACTAAAACTTCTCAATGACCCTATAACACCTCAGAACAACTTCAAAATATTGGGCATGATCTTTGATCCAACCTCGAGTTGGAAGGAGCACATCAACTATCTCAGAATGACTACTTCAAAGGACATCAATTTGATGAGATTGCTAGCAAATTCGCAATGGGGAGGAAGTTTCACAACCTTAATCAGGATTTATAAATCTCTCATACTATCCAAATTAAATTATGGTGACTTTATATACGATGCATCAAGACCCTCTTACAAGAAAAAATTAGATACAATCCAGAATCAAGCTCTCAGATTGGCTACAGGGGCCTTTCGTACGTCGCCCATCCCAAGTTTACAGTGCGTCTCTGCTATTCCATCTCTCAACCTTTCAAGACAAAGATCCCTCATGCTATACTTTTCAACTGCCTCATTTAAACCCGTCATGAAAAGAGCATTACATTTAAACCCGCCACCTAACACAATTATTCCACCAGACTCCATAGCATCTAGAGTAAAAAACATCCTAAATCGTCACAACCTCTCCATTCAAACTAACGACTCTCCTAAAGTTTCTATATACCCGCCTTGGACATCAATAAGACCCTTCATTGACTATACGCTCCGAAAATATAACAAGAAATTAAATCCAAGCCACATAATCAGATCAGACCTCCTATTACTTATCAACGAGAAATACAAAGACTCTTCTCATATTTATACAGACGGCTCTAAGACTGCCCAGGGAACGGGGGCCGCTTTCGTATACAATAACACTACCATTAAATTCAAATTAAACAATTACACCTCTGTCTTTTCAGCGGAATTATTTGCTATCAAAGAAGCATTAAGATGATTAATATCCACCAAACTAGATACTAAAGTTTTAATCATAACAGACTCCTTGAGTTCATTACAATCAATCAGCTCTTCCACGCATTTTCACCCTATCACTACATCCATATCTGATCTTATAGAAATGGCATCCAATAGGGGTATCACTATATCTTTCTTATGGGTGCCCAGCCACATTAACATAAAAGGTAATGAAAGTGCTGATTAACAAGCTAGGGTTGCTATCACCTCGGGCACTCCAATTAACACAATCCTCACTCCAAAAGATCTAAAAAAACTTTTTCAAACAGACTTTTGATAATCTATTTTAGCTGGAGTGGGACCTGCGGGAGGATTTGTGCAAGTTGTGGGGGGTTAAACCTCTAGTTTTTCCGCCCCTTCAGCTCGATGCTCTGTCACGTAGAGAGAATACAATATGGAGAAAGGTAGCTATCGGACACACCTTCCTCACTCATTCTTATTTGTTGAAAGGTGATCCGCCACCCAGATGTCCAAACTGCGACAATACTCTAACTATTAACCATATTTTAACTTCAAATGAATATTTAGACATTAAGACAAGGTTAGATCTATTAAAACCTCTCGATCAAATATTGATTCCAAATGTTACAAATATCTCCAGTTTGATCAAATTCTTCAAAGAAACACAATTATTTTCTAAGATTTAAACATCCCACTTATGACGCCAAATGATCCTCGATATCGACGCGCCAAACTAAAATAATCAATCAATCAATCTTATTTACCTGGAAAAGACCGGGAATCCAATCTACAGCTTTGCAGATGACAGTATGCTTATCTCTTCATTCACTTTAAACGCTCGGACATCGGCTGTTCCGGCGAATATCCGCAGACAGCAGGAAGTCATTCAACTTAACAAAGACCTGAAAGAAATTCTATCTTGGGGTGACAATAACCAAGTGGAATTTAACGCTACAAAAACCCAGGCGTTGCTGAACCCGACATAGTTATGTCGGGGCACTCCATTCCCCCAGCATCGTCACTCAATTTGTTGGGCGTTAATTTTGGAGCAAATATGTCCTGGCATGAACATGTTGCAGGCTTAGCAAGGAGAGCTTCTCAAAAGTTGGGAATATTATTTCGAACCAGAAAGCTTTACACTCCACAACAACTGTTAATTGTTTACAAAGCTCAAATTCGACCAACTATGGAATACTGCTCCCATGTTTGGGGGTTTGTTCCCAAACATAAACTGCATTTGTTGGATTCTGTTCAGAGAACGGCTGTTCGTCTGATTGGAGACCCAGAACTGACCGGCGGCCTTGATTCGCTGGAACATCGAAGAACGGTTGGCGACTTGAGTCAATTCTACAAGTATTTTCATGGAGAGTGTTCGAAGGATGTAGCCCGTTTAATTCCTCCCAGAGCGGTGCATGTTAAAAGTACACGTCGCGCTGATACTTCACATCCGTATGAGGTTCAGCTTGTTACTCCTCGTACAACGCTTTTCAAGCGGTCTTTTATATGGAGAACATCATCCCTTTGGAATGGCTTAACCAGGACTGTGTTTCCCACCGAGTACAATTTACAGCGATTTAAGAACAACGTGAATCGCTTTTTCTGCACACGTGTCGCTCCTGTAGCGCTTTAGGGACTTCCCTGCGGCACGTGTGCTAGACCCATAAAAAAAAGGAGATTTTTATTTTTTGAGTTTCAAATATATTTATTAGATTGGTACAAGAACTTAAACATTTATTTTTGGATTTCAAGTTATGTTATACTTGTTTTACAATCAATAACTAAAAAATTCTGATTTTCCTAAAACCACAACTGTCGCACGCCAATTACACAAGTCTGCAAAAAAAAATTGAGAGCTGTTTTGGTTTTTTTTTGGCGTAATTCTTATGTTTTTGGGTGTACTGGATCCGAAAATGACTTTCATTTTGTCATAGAACGTCACGTTTTCTGACAATGTAGGTATCTATGTTAAACAAGTTATCATCTTAAAATAAAAGATAAAAGACTAAAAAAATTTTTTTAAATTTATAATTGCGTAACAAAACTTATTTTTTTTATCTAAAATACATTCATTAGTAAGCACTAAACACATTTCTTTTTCCCAGTGAGACTCCTTTTGGTACATTTTCGCTTGTAGGAAGCATCTGGAAGGTCTCTCTGAAGCGTCCAACAGTAGTCTGCCATCATTGAGACGCTCCATCTTCCCTGGTATCTTTTTTCCATCTCCTTAATATCTTGGTGAAATCGTTCACCTTGCTCTTCACTCAGATCTCCTAAATTTTCTGGAAAGTAGTCGAGGTGGGAATGAAGAAAATGTACTTTTAAACTCATTAGGCAACCTAAAGCTTGAAATGCTTTTAACATTCTTTTGACGATTTGTTTGTAGTTAGGGTCTTTGTTATTGCCTAAAAATTTCTCTATGACCTCTTTAAAGGCAATCCACCCTTCTCTTTGAGGATCCGTCATGGTTGTGATGAATTGTGGATCAGCCATAAGCCGTCTAATATCGGGTCCAACGAAAACACCTTCCTTCAACTTTACCTCCGAGAGGCCTGGAAACTTTGATATTAAGTATTTGAAGCAATTTCCATCTCTTGGAAGTGACTTTACAAATTGCTTCATCAATCCCAGCTTTATGTGAAGCGGTGGTAGAAGAACTTTATGAAGAGGCACCAACGTTTCATGCAGGACGTTCTTTTCGTCAACTTTAAGCTCCCTCGGAGGCCAACACTTTTTGGTCAAGTGATTTGCTCGGTCTCTACTATCCCATAGACACAAAAAGCAAGGGAATTTGGTAAACCCAGATTGTTGTCCGAGCAACATGCCCAAGATTTTTAAATCACCGCACACTTGCCAACCGTGGTCTTTATATTTTAATTTGCAAAGAACCAATTCCAAGTTCTTGTAGGTTTCCTTGAGGTGTACGGAATGACCGACAGGAATGGAAGCAGAACTGCTTTAAGGCTTCTTTTTGAAGAATCTCTGAAAATACGCCACTGTGCTGGGTCGTATGAGATCTTAAATGTATCCATCAAACCTTCAATATTGTTACAATAAACCAACTCGTCCTCTTGGGCAAAGTAGGAAGTGAACTGCTTCTCCCGATATCGAAACCAGGAGGAAGACACTCCCGGCAAAAGTAAGTTCCTGCTTTTGAGCCTTGATCCAAGCAACTCAGCAGCGTTTTTGGGAAGATTTAAGTCTCTTACCAAATCATTTAGCTCGCCCTGAGAAAACAATTTCGGACTGCTGTCATCTTCAAATTGAAAACTTGACTTGTCATCGGGTTCAGGTACAGCACCATGTTCGTCAGAACTTGGAATCTCTTCCAAGGTAGCAGGGGCCTTGGGCACTGGTATTTCGGTCCCATGAGGGATGGGACGAATAGCTGATTGCAGATTGGAGTATGAAATGGACTGCTTCCATTTTGAATTATACCCTTTCACATTACACGAACAAAAGTAACAATCATCACTATGGTTCTTTTGCTCGCGCCATACCATAGGAATCGCATATCGGAAATCTTTTTTCTTGCCCTTAAACCAATTTCGAAGGTCTTCAACACATCGTTTGCAGACTTTATGAGGTGCCCAAACTTTATCCTGATCTCCAAGTTTTAAGCCAAAATACGTGAAGTATACTTTTTTTACAAAGTCTGTAATATTAAGTTGTTGCTCTAATACCATGCATTCGCCACAAATATAACAGAAACTGTCAGACGAATTCACACACAGATGACCTTGCACTATATTGAACCAAGATCTATAAAACAATGACGAGTTAACACGTAATTGTACCGCGCCACTTTCTACACTATCGGAGCGCGCACGTTCTGGTTACAACGTTTATGTTTGTTAATTTAGCTCACACAGGGCGTTCTTTATTTAGAAAGTAATGATAGTTATGGCCTGTATACATTTAAAAACAGTAATCAAAATAAAATTGTACCTATTTATTTATGACTTCAAGTTAGCCCAAAAATCCTTTTTTTATAATAAAATTTTGCGTTTTGCAAAATAACCTGACGTTCTGGAATTTTTTTGAGTATTTTTTTAGTTTTCAGAACACCTAAATACATAGAAATCAGTTGAAAACATCCAGATAGCATTTTTGTTGCAGACCTGTGTTATCGAATATTTTTACCCAATTACTTGCAGTTTGAGGTTTTTGATGAACACTACTCTAGCGTCTTATTTATTGCAAAGCATAAAGAAGTAAATGCAAACTATATAATTTTTTTAAGGTAATGTTTTTTTGTTTATTTAATTTCTGAAGTATCTGTAATTTATTTGTATATTATTGTATAGGTTACGTCTTTGTTATCTTTAGTAAATATTAATTCACTAGTTTTCTTTTCTTTTTTGCAATAAGATTGTGACACTAGAGTGCCCTCAAAAAAAAAACATCACTACCATACGACTTCTTTTGTGTCCCAGGATGAAAAGGAACCTGAAAGGCGGACGGTTTGCTGACACTGAAGAGGTGAAACAAAAAACGATGCAGGCTCTGAAGGACATTGGATCAGACGAATTTTAAAAAATGCTTTGAACTATGGAATTAAAGATTGGATAAGTATATCAGCTTCAATGGAGAGTATTTTGAAGAAGAAAAATAGTTTGTCTGTAGAAAAGTTTAATAAAACTTTTTGCTTAATTTTGGATGTTTTGTGTATTACGTTTTTAATTACATATTGTGTACATTTCTTGGGTTATTAATTATATTTTCTTTAACGTGCAATTAGATAATACTCCAGTCAGAATACGATTTTGAGGTGAAATCGTCGGATACTGCTACATTTATTTTTAAATACTCGGCTCTACGAATACATTAAGGAAAAAATGTTGCAACCGATAAAAAATTGGGGATACCCTCTTAATGGGCGAATTGGCCCGTTTTTAGGTTTGTTAACGTATTTTTGCAATTTTATCATAAATTTATCGAAAACAAACTAAAATTCTAACAGATTTTAATTCTAGATAAAAATAACCGGTCAAGTGCAAGTTGAATTTGCGCAATTAGTGTTCCGTACGTTGATTGCTTTTAAAATAAGAAATTTTGTTACAGATGTATAGAATGATCAGTGACTTTACAAAACACACTCCAAATGAGTTTTCAACAAAGTTTGAATCTGATGACCTTGAAATTTTTGTTTTTTTTAAATACCAGAAAAATTATTAAAGGTAATGCACTCGTGATAATTTTCGGTCAATCTACACCCCATGGAGAATATTCCGGAATTTTTTCAAAATTTTTTGATAAGGACTTTTCGAGATAAGGCGCGGGACAGCGATTTTTCGCGATTTTTTAAAAATAATATAAAGAAAAGTGCGCGCGAGTATTACATTATATATACATTTTTTACTCGTGTTTTCACAAGCTTTCACTTGACACCACACTCGATGATCTAGTAAAAAATTTTTTTTTTCACTTCCGTTTTCACCCCCCCAAAACTAACCCCTTAAGTCAAAATTTAATTCTTAAAACTACATGGCTCTGATGAGGCCATCAATTCCTATACTATTACCAAATTTCAACTTTCTTTGTCAAATAGTTTCGGAGAAAATCGGGTGTGACAGACAGACAGACAGACAGATACCGAAGTGATCTTATAAGTGTTCCGTACGGAACACTAAAAATGAAAAATTTAAGGGCCTACGGACACCATTTGAATCTTCTGAATCTTCTGGTCGGGCGAAATTAGCCGTTCTTGTCGTTTTCAAGAAACGTCAATTGAAGAAAAATTTATTTTTTAAAAGTAACTGTAAATATGATAGCATAAAATTGAAAGTAAAATGGCCAGTTCTTTCAGTCTAAATGCACCAAATGAGTTCCTCAACCAGTCAACATGTATAGTAACCTGTGTATAACAATTAAAAATAACTTTGGTTGCTAAAAATATTATAAAACTGAAAAAAAAAAAATTTTTTTTAAAAGAAATCGTAAATTTGCATTAAAAAAAAATTAAATTTGTGACTAAAATGGATAATTTCTCTGGCTTAAATTGTTTAAATGAGTTCTTAAGTACCTCAAATGAAGGCTTAGGGACTAACGAATATTTTCTAATATTTTAGATAAGGTAGTAGTATACTGAAAAAAAAGTTAAAAAATTCGTTAGAAGACAGAAACGTGATTCGGTAAAATTTATCAATATTATGAGGAGTAAAAAAATATATCTAATATGTAAAAAATGGCTAAAATTATGTTTGGATCAATTAAAGTAATGTCCATGGATCGTATTTCTATGGTTAACCAAAAAAAATTAGCTTACAGTTTGCAAGTACACCTATTTAATCATAAAAAAATGACAAAAACGGCCAATTTCTCTCGCCCAGAAGGTTCAAATGACATCCATAGCCCTTAAATTTTTTGTTTTTTTATCTAGAATCAAAATCTGTCAGAATTTTTAGTTTATCTTCCATAAATTTATGATAAAATTGCAAAAATACGCTAAAAAATCCAATAACGGGCCAATTCTTGCATTGCAAGCAATTCTTGCTGCAAAGAGTGTTGACTCAATTTTTCAGCGGTCGCAATATTTTTTCCTTAATGTACTCGTTGACACCAGTATTTTTTAAAAAATATTAGCAGTATCCAACGATTTCTGTTTTCGGCTTGTTTTAGTCGTATTCCGACGGTACTATAATACGTCTTTGGAATTTTAAGAAGGATATTATTATTTACTTTAACATTGGTAAGGTTACAAAACAGCTTATTAAGTTTGTTGCTTAATATCCTCATGCGCCGGAGACTCAGGAACTTAATGAACTGTAGAAAATTGGAGAGTGATTTATTTCTCGATTACAATACCTATTCCTTTCAGCAATGGAAATGCAAACTATTTGTAAGGAAAAAATTCAAATCGATTGGATTAATATTTACCACCTGCTGACAGAAATAATGGAAAAAACAAAAAAGCTTCCCTTTGCGTCAATAAATAAACAAAACGAAAACAAAAAATCAGACAAAAAACCTTAAAAGGGTTGAGGGTCGTATATTGCCAAAGTTACAGATAAAAAATGTATTATTCCCAGAGCGCTTGTTTTTGCAAAAGGGCCCATTGAGACTTGCAAAAAGTAAATGTGTTCAGACGGGATGCGGTCTTATAACATGAAGGTAAAATTTGAATGCAAGGAATACTCTAAAAAAAAGAACAATATTCATAACGAGGGCATTTTACATTTGAAACAACTTCGCCAGATGTATCAGTTTCATATACAGAAAGGAAAATTCTTATGTTTTCGCCCGGAAAATTATTTGTACTCAACAAATTTATATTTTCGGAATACTGAAATTTCTAAACTGGTAGAAAATATACTTTTTGGTATACATTTGGAACAAACTTTCTATATCTATTAATTCAAATATACATAAAAAATTGAATTGAATTTGGTTTTGCAAAACAATTTTAATTTGCTCAAAGAGAATCTCATATTTCAAATTATTCATTATCGCAATTTTTTTCTGGGTAAAAATACGAGTAGTTCAAAATTTCAATGCTTCTGTTTTAGTATTAATTCATTATTGGCCTTACATATATATATATATATATATATATATATATATATATATATATATATATATATATATATATATATATATATATATATATATTATGGTGACAAGCCAAAAGTTTTTTTTTATTTTTCTTTGGTCCTACCACTGCAAAATGTTCAATTCTATGAAAAAATTAAGTTCTTAAATTTTTAGAAAAAAATTTAGGGATTTAGAAGTCGCATCCATTGCTTAAAAATATAATTTTTTTTTTCAATCGTTTTTTCCCTTTCAACAGCCCACCGTTAGACTTCTGAGTTGAATTTAAGAATTAGGAAGGTGTTTCCTTGTACATTTTTTGATGCCGAATCTATTCCCGAGGGCCGTTTTCCCCTAAAGTCCTTCAGTTTTCTGCAATGCTCATGGTAAGTGCGCTTTAAAGGTGAAAAAATGATTTTTCCTTTCAAAAAGGTTCCGCAAAATTTACGGAAACATTGCGGTTCAAATTTTATTATATAAAATCATAGATATGACACAGATCCTTGAGAAATTTTCATAGCGATAGCCAGAACGAGGTGCTTTGTTGGAAAAAAGATTGACACACCTAAAAAAACTCGACAGGAAGGCAACTGCAGAAAAGATGTTTCAGACAAAAGTTTTATCACTTTTCCCCGGGAATTGAATGGGTCTATTAGATTTTGGGCCCAACACTCTGTTTGGATTGTGAGGCTAAAAATTGAAAATTTAAATGGAAACCCAATACTTTTAATACATATTTAAATTCAGCTAGTACGTCCGAGTAAACATTGAATTTTGATTGGGCTCAACTGGAATAAAATGCAGCACTTGAAAGGAATTATATCTGTGTTAAAAGGTAGTAACTAAGGAGAAGAATCGAGTGGCAGGCCAATATTTGTTTTTTTTCTTCTTCCGGCAAGCCTATTTACAGGAGTCCTTGTCTCCCCCCACCCAAACCGCATCAAACTTTCCTAGTAACATGTTTAACTTGAAAACATTATAAAGAATACATAACACATTGCCATTGTTATTTGTTTACATATTCTTTGACTTTCTTCCGCATTCTTGTCAGTCTCAATCATTCTTCGCGTCGTTCCAGACGCATTTTGAAAACGTGTTTAAATAATCTTTGCTTCCGTGATTAAAAATGGCTTGTAGAAATCATAAAAGCAGTAACAAGGAAAAGATTACCGATTTTTGGTTGGTAGAATCGTGTTTGAAGGATTTTTTTTCCGATTACGTTTCTACAAATATATTGCTGTCGAATAATCATATTTTCAGAATGTTTCTTCATAATCATATTAACTTGAAGCGTACAATTAAAGAAAGTGATGCCATTGCATCTATAGAAACTCCAAACATTTAGACATATTGGACTACCCGTCAGAGATAAAATAAATGTTATCCCGAAAATCGAAAAAATATATATTCGGAATATTGACCTCACAAGAAACAGAAGAATGTTCATTTTATAGATGAACTATACGAACTGTTTGACATTATACATGACAATGTGATTAATGCTATATGCAATGGAAATAGCGCGCAATATTTTGTCTATGCGAAAGCGACGGAAAGTCAAAGAAACCTCAGTGGGATCAGTGAACATTTCGTCAATAATGGTCTTAATATAACGAAAACGATATCGTAGAAGAAAAATATGACAAGCAACCGTGAAAATCTCAGTATAAGTGCAAACTATTCCATTTTATCCGAAGAAGAATCCTAATCGGAAGATTCTTCAACAGATAAATCTTATCGCTAACCGGAATTGAAAATAGCTCGGCAATCCTCGAACCAAAATGTGGTGAATAAACTTGTGGCTAATACTAGCGATCGGGCGAAGTTGTCAACTAAAAACGCATCATATCATATATTTCTCAAAGATCCGTATCATATCTATGATTTTGCATCATAAAACTTGATCTACAATGCTTCCCATTAATTTAGCGGAACTTTTTTGAAAGGAAAAGGCATTTTTTCACCCTTAATGCGCACTTAACGTGAGCATCGCGGAAAATTGAAGGACTTTAGGGAAAAAAACGGCTTTAGGCAACAGATTCAGCATCAAAAAATGTACTAGGAATACCTTCCTAATCCTTAAATTCAAATCAGAAGTATAACGGGGGCTGTTGAAGGGGAAAAAATGATTAAGAAAAAATATGTTTTCAGTCGATGGATACGACATATAAATATTAATATTTTTTTTCTAAAAATTTAGGAGAAAGAATTTTTTGGCATGTATATATATATATATATATATATATATATATATATATATATATATATATATATATATATATATATATATATATATATATATATATATATATATATATATATATAGATATATAGATATATATATATATATATATATATATATATATATATATATATATATATATATATATATATATATATATATATATATATATATATATATATATATATATATATATATATATATATATATATATATATATATATATATATATATATATATATATATATATATATATATATATATATATATATATATAGATATATATATATATATATATATATATATATATATATATATATATATATATATATATACCAAAACATTATGAACTTTCTTGATTTAACAATAATACAACAAAATAGTAAAAAACGGAAAAAATAAATAGAAAATACTTCAGATCGATCTCTCAATTACACAGTAAACATAAAAAATTTCTAGATGCTGTTTTTTTTATCATGCATGCGTCCCTCATCATCCCAAAAACATGACTGCCAGCGCGGTTGCGGGTTCTGTTTAAATCTGGATTTCCCGGAGAACCTTTTTATAACCTGCTCCGAAATTCATATTGTTCAATAAAATGACTCGTTTCACGTTATAATTGATAATAACTATAAAAAAGATGATAAGATAAAGTTTTTGTTCTGCAGTTAGTGCTTGTACGAGGCTGGTTTGAAAAGTCCGTGCAGAAATAAAAACTACTTATGTGTTTGGGTAAACCTTTTTTATTTTTCGACATAGTCTCCTTTTAGGCTTATACACTTCGTCCAACGATGTTCTAGTTTGTTGATCCCTTCCGAATAATAGGATTTGTCCAAGTCTGCAAAATATCCATTAGTGTCTGCAATCACTTCCTCGTTTGAATAAAATCTTTGTCCCGCCAGCCATTTCTTCAAATTGGGGAACAAATAGTAGTCCAAGGGAGCCAAGTCTGGAGAATAGGGGGGATGTGAAACGAGTTGGAATCCTATTTCCATTAATTTTGCGACCACAACTGCTGAGGTGTGTGCTGGTGCGTTGTCGTGATGGAAAAGGACTTTCTTGTGGGCCAATCACGGGCGTTTTTCTTGCAGCTCGGTTTTCAAACGGTCCAATAACGATGAATAATTTTCACCTGTAATAGTTTTACCCTTTTCTAGATAGTCGATGAAGATTATCCCTTGCGAATCCCAAAAGACAGTCGCCATAACCTTTCCGGCCGAAGGAACGGTCTTCGCCTTTTTTGGTGCAGATTCCCCCTTGGTAACCCATTGTTTAGATTGTTGTTTGGTCTCAGGAGTATAGTAATGTATCCATGTCTCATCCACAGTGACGAAACGACGCTTAAAGTCCTCCGGATTCTTCTGGAACAACTGCAAACCATCCTTGCAACACTTCACACGATTCCGTTTTTGGCAAGCGTGAGCAATCGCGGCACCCATCTTGCGGATAGCTTTCTCATGTCCAAATGTTTATGCAAAAATATTATGTACCCGTTCAGTCGAGATGCCCACAGCACTAGCAATCTCACGCACCTTAACTCTTCTGTCATCTATCATAATATCATTGATTTGATCAATGATTTCTGGAATCGTAACCTCCACAGGCCGTCCAGAACGTTCAGCGTCACTTGTGCCCATATGGCCAGTCCGAAAATTTTGATACCAATTATAAACTGTTCTAATCGAAGGTGCAGAGTCACCATAATGTTTATCAAGCTTCTCTTTAGTCTCCTGAGGCGTTTTGCCTTTCATAAAGTAATGTTTAATCACCACACGAAATTCTTTTTCGTCATTTCTTGAAAATCACTCGACTTCCTTGATTCACACGAATGCCAAACACAAAGAAATAGACCAATATGGCTGAAACTTGGTGTGCGTTCATTCAAGAGATGCGACTAACTAAACATGACCTCGATACGCGCCGGTGGTGCCATCTCTCGGACTTTGCACGGACTCGTAAAAATATATGTGGTATCTCAGGAGTTAGTTTTTTTTTTAGATTTCCCAAAGATCCTAAAAGGTAATTTATTCATAATTCTTAATTTCTATTATGCAATATATTATATAAAGATTATGATAATTGTGTTTTCATATTTGAGAAACATTTTATTCATAAATCAGTTGATGCTTTATTATTGTTAAGTATTGGTTTATGTTATTCCACTTGTTTTTTTACCCCGGAAAATATCTCTAATAGTTGAGAAATATAAATTGAACAATGAGGTATTTAAATGAGTAACATGAAAAAACGTTTAAGCCAAATGTATTTTTTTCTTGTATTATTTGCCTTTTTCTCTGTTTTTTGTATATCTATTTTAATAAAAACTTGATAAATAAAAATAAAAATGTTTCTGAAAGCCTTTTCTCATTTTTTTCTCCCTTTCAATTCATTTTTATTCCACATAATAGGATTTTTCTTGAAAGAAGGAATTTGAACAGTTCAAAAACTCGTGGGGGTCACACCAGCAGGTCATGTGGTTATTACAAACTTGAACCCCTTGAGATCAAAGGTGCCGAGTCGAACTGTTGTACTGTTATGTTTACTGTGTCAATTATAATTGACACCAACCTAAATCTCAAAAAAAGTTGTATAATAGGATTGACAGGTAGAGCTCTAACCTTAACTTCACCTTAATTTAGACTTGAAATTTTAAGAAAAGTAGAGAAAATTCGCAGAAATAATAATTTTAAAAAAAAAACTGGTAAACGAAATTATCAAACAAAGAAATTATAAAGTTTCTAACAACAACAACTTCTGATTTGTAAGTAATCCAAATATAAAAATAAAATTTGATAAAGCTTAATAGAACGGGGCGAAACGTCATTTAAATCTGTGTTTTTATAATAAATAAACATTAAGAAGGATGTGTGAGGATAGAGAAGAAAAACCAGATTTGAAGTTATGGAAAATAACTAAATGTGAGAAGTTTAAGTATTTGGGAAGTGTAATTTCCAACAAATTATCATCACAGAGAGATATAAAGTACAGAACTCAACAGGGTAAAAAATGCGTACGGATTTTAAACTGTATACTTTAGTCATCGGATAAAAATGAAAACAAAACTGACAATCTATAGGGCCGATATTGACGTATGGATCAGAATGCGGGCCAATGTCAACAAGATAAGCAAGGGATAGACGCGGTAGAAACAGATTGTTTAAGAAGATAATGTAGAATATCTAGAAAGAAGCACGTCCAAAATGAAGAAATTAGAAGATGAACAGGAAGAATACATACAACAACAGCAGAGAGAATAGAAACCAGACAGTTAATTTGGGTGTGGGCACGTGAAAAAGAATGCCAGATACTAGATGGCCAAAAAGAGAGAATATATTTCGTCATATAGAGTAAAGAGAGGAAGATGAGCACTAACATGGATCAATGAAATAATGGACATAATAAGAGACAGAGCTATCCACGAGAGTGACTGGAGAGACAGAAAAACATGGCGATCGAAATTCGAAATGCGGCAAAAACTATATATATATATATATATATATATATATATATATATATATATATATATATAAATGTATATAAATATATATATATATATATATATATATATATATATATATATATATATATATATATATATATATATATGAAACAGGCAAAAAAAAAATAGACTTTTGTCTTCACCTGAACTGACTAGTAAAATTCACACAAATGTTTTATTATTTATTGACAAAGCCTTAGAGTACTTTAATAAGTAGTTTGATTTTAGTGACACAAACTGGTTATTTACACTCAGCAATATAAATTTAAATAAAAAAAACCGGTCAAGTGCAAGTTGAACTTGCGCAATTAATGTTCCGTACGTTGATTGCTTTTGAAATAAAAAATGTTGTTACAGAAGTATAAAATGATCAGTGACTTCACAAAACACACCCCAAATGAGTTTTCAACAAAGTTTGCTTCCAATCTTTACTGAAATCTGATGACCTTCAAATTTTTGTTTTTTTTTTAAATAATTATTAAAGGTAATGCACTCGTGATAATTTTCGTTCAATCTACACCCCGTGGAGAATATTCCGGAATTTTTCAAAATTTCTTGATAAGTACTTTTCGAGATAAGGCGAGGGACAGCGATTTTTCGCGATTTTTTAAAAATGATACAAAGAAAAGTGCGCGCAAGTATAACATTATATATACATTACATATACATGTATATATATATGTACATATATATATATATATATATATATATATATATATATATATATATATATTTATATATATATATATATATATATATATATATATATATATATATATATATATGTATATATATATATATATATATATATATATATATATATATATATATATATATATATATATATATTATATATATATATATATATATATATATATATATATATATATATATATATATATATATATATATACAGTAATACCCCCCGCTTAGCGCGACCCCGTTACGCGCGGTTTCACTATAACGCGAATTTCAAATTTCGCGCTCATGTAATCATTAACTTCTCTATGGTCGCGGGGGGATCCCCGCTTTCTCTGAATATTCTCTTTGAAGAATTGGGAATTCCCTGTCCTTCGACTTTGTTCTATGGGGATTTCCTCGTTCGTTTCGTGTGTTCATTTGTTCCGTAATGTTAGTTCGGTCGGCTGGCAGTTTTGTTTTAATATTTATTGGAGATACATACATACATAATTTAACCCTACGTTAAAAATGCCGCCTGTAAAGAAAAAAGAGCGTAAAAGCGTCACTTTGGAATTGAAGATGAAAGTGTTAAGAAGAATGGAAAATGGAGGCAAAGCAACAATTGTTGGGAGAGATTTTGGACTCTCAGAATCGACTGTGAGAACGATTTATAAAAATCGGGAAAAAATTAAAATCTCCAGCGAAGGTTCAACACCTATAAGTGCAACAAAACTTTCTCGTTCGAGATCATCTATCTTAGAAAGAATGGAGAAATTACTGTCAGTCTGGATCGAAGATTTGAATAAGAAGAACACACCACTAAGTCAAGATCTCATATGCACAAAAGCAAAATCTTTGTATGAGATGCTGAAAACAAAAGAAGGAGAAGGGAGTGCCACTCCGACTTTTGCTGCCAGCAGAGGCTGGTTCCATCGGTTCAAGCAGCGTTCTAATCTTCACAATATCCACATAACAGGCGAGGCGGCCAGCGCGGACATTCAAGCTGCAGCTGGCAAGTTTCAAGACTTCGTTAGACGAGAGAAAATTCCTGCTTGTCTCATCTTCAATGTTGATGAGACCGCACTTTACTGGAAAAAAATGCCATCTCGAACATTCATTTCTAAGGAAGAACGTCAAGCCAGTGGTTTCAAAGCTGCGAAAGATCGACTAACACTTCTGCTGGGTGGTAATGCCACTGGTGATTTCAAACTGAAACCTTTACTAGTGTACCATTCAGAAACACCCCGTGCAATGCGAGGCACAGACAAGACAAGTCTACCAGTTGTGTGGCGATCAAACAGAAAGGCGTGGGTTACACGGGAAATTTTTCAAGAATGGTATTCTAATAGTTTTTGCCCATCAGTCAAATCATACTGTGACAGAAATGGGCTTGAACCTAAAGTTATATTACTCTTAGACAATGCCCCAGGACATCCAACCTCACTTGATACGCCCAGAGACTTAAAAGTGTACGTAAAGTTCCTTCCACCAAACACTACGTCAATATTACAACCTATGGACCAGGGAGCAATAGCAAACTTCAAAGCTTATTACCATCGCCGCACTTTTAGCCAACTAATTCATGAAACTGACGGGGAAGGAAGACAGTCTATGCGAGAGTGGTGGAAGTCATACAACATTATGAAGTCTATTCACAACATAGAAGAGGCTTGGAAGGAAGTTAAAATGAGTTGTATGAATGGGGTGTGGCGTAATCTTTGGCCAGATGTAGTGGAAGCACCTAGAAGAATTGTCCAGATGCAGAGACAAGTGCTTGAAGACATTGCTGCAATGATTGAGGGGTCTGAACTTGAAGATGTCACGGTAGAAGATCTCGTAGAACTTGTAGCAACGCACGACGATCCTATTAGCAATGAAGATCTGATCGAGTTACAGAATAATCCTATCTACGATGAGGAAGAACAAGTAGAAGAGAAAGTTTTATCTTCAGGGGAAATACAAAATGCACTTTCAAAAATTTATTCAGGTTTGGACATATTGCAGAGTATAGACAATAATGATGACCGTGTCTTGACCGTGTGTCAAACAATTAAAAACAGTGTTGGGTGTTATGAACGTATTTTACAAGAACGTAAACAAAACGTTACCCAAAAGACAATAGATGTATTTTTCCGTAAAAAATAAGAGTATGTATTGCATAAAGTGTTCTTAGAATTAAAGTGATTGATTAAAATGATTTGTATTTTTTTGTATTAAATTTTGACTATGTTTAATCATAAACCTCGATATACGCGAATTTCAGTTAACGCGATTTTTTTTCGGAACGTATCCCTCGCGTAAAGCGGGGTATTACTGTATATATATATATATATATATATATATATATATATATATATATTCCATCCCATATATATGTGTTAGCTGTCAGCATTTTCTATATGGAAAACCCTCGTTCCAGGCCTGGGTGAAAAAATAAGGATAGGCCGAACGATGCAATATGAGAAAAGTGCGCGCAAGTATAACATTATATATACATTACATATACATGTATATATATATGTACATATATATATATATATATATATATATATATATATATATATATATATATATATATATATATATATATATATATATATATATATATATATATATATATATATATATATATATATTTATATATATATATATATATATATATATATATATATATATTATATATATATATATATATATATATATATATATATATATATATTCCATCCCATATATATGTGTTAGCTGTCAGCATTTTCTATATGGAAAACCCTCGTTCCAGGCCTGGGTGAAAAAAATAAGGATAGGCCGAACGATGCAATATGAGAAGGAGAATATTAATTATTTATAATTGTTTTCAGGCAGACTGGCTTGTTTACATTACGTAGATTTAACTATACTTAAGTTACTGTTATTGATTTGTCCCAAAACTATTAATTTTAGTTATTACGACAGATATGACCATAGCTTATAAAAGTGTTTATGTAACCATAATGAAATTTAGGTAAAAGGGATATTTTGGTACGCACTATGAATTATATTTTAGAGAGCCGAAGTAGTCGGCCAGCTTTGTTAGATGTCTGAATGCAATTGTTAATAAAAGTTATTGTTGTCGAAATTGCCCAAAAGTGTTTAAATTATTTTTTTTTTTAAATAGAAGCTAACGTATATATATATATATATATATATATATATATATATATATATATATATATATATATATCAATCAGGTTTTTTATAGCATTTTTCGTCTTCTGATTTCCACTTTCCATCCTCTTCGAGCATCCCAATCACCGGGTCTTAGATTTTTCTCTGACAATGCGCCCTGAACACCTCCAAACCATGTCGCTCTTGATTTTCCTCCGTCTCTCTTCTCCCTTGGTACCCACTTTAGAACAATCTTTGGTATTCAGTGTTCTTCCATTCTTTTCACGTGTCCGTACCATGTAAGTTGCCGTTGTTGAATTTCCTCAATAATCGTGGTTTTTACTTTATTACATCCCTTATTCTTTTATTTCAAATCTGTGTTTTTATAGCAAATAAACATTAAGAAGGATGTGTGAGGATAGAGAAGAAAAACCAGATTTGAAGTTAAGGAAAATAACTAAATGTGAGGAGTTTAAGTATTTGAGAGGTGTAATTTCCAACAAATTATCATCACAGAGAGACATAAAGTACAGAACTAATGTAGAATATCTAGACAGGAACACGTCCAAAATGGAGAAATTAGAAGATGGACAGGAAGAATACATACAAAAACAGCAGAGAGAATAGAAACCAGACAGTTAACTTGGTATGGGCATGTGAAAAGAATGCCCGATACTATATGGCCAAAAAGAGAGAATATATTCCGTCATATAGAATAAAGAGAGGAAGATCAGCACTAACATGGATCAATGAAATAACGGACATAACAAGAGACAGAGCTATCCACGAGAATGATTGGAGAGCCTGAAAAACATGGCGATGGAAATTCGAAATGCAACAAAAAGCTATTTCCTTTACTTACTCTACTCTCTACTTCTTTTTCCGTTCTACCGTCATTACTTATGTTAGTTCAGGTACATATATATATATATATATATATATATATATATATATATATATATATATATATATATATATATGTATAAACATATATATATATATATATATATATATATATATATATATATATATATATATGAACCCCTTGTCCGGGGTTACGGATGAAGACCACAAAGAAGGCGAAGAAGAAATATTCTTCGAATACGGAGGATCCGGCGGAAGTGGCATCCCTGATTTTAGGACTTGTATAAAATCACTTTTACAGCTGCCTTGCAGACGGATGTTGGCACATCACAGGCTAGAGAAAGAAAACCTCGACGATAAATTACCCGGTCCTCCAGGTTGGAGATTGGGTCAATGGATCTACTCCCCATTACTTGGAAAAAAACCTCAATAGAAAACAATTCCAGCGACAAACTTCTATATGTAATATAGAATATATATATATATATATATATATATATATATATATATATATATATATATATATATATATTTCTATATATATATATATATACATATATATATATATATATATATATATATATATATATATATATATATATATATATATATATATATATAGAAATGCCTTTGTGGGGGATCCTTCGAGAAACAGTGCTACCTGCGGTGAAATGTTGACAATATGCTAACCATTCTCCGATGGAGTACCAAGCATGGGGTACGCGTTACATCTTACCATTATTGGCCCTCAGTACTGGCTTAAGTACCAGAAATTCTGTTCTCTTGTTTCTCGATCCTAGCCCGACTGATGAGCCTTGATACGGCGAAACGCGTCTCGGGATGGATTTGACTAATAAGAGAAGAGTTGGTAGACTGCTGAAGTATGGACCTTAGTCCCCTGTTCTACATTAAACCACATATATATATATATATATATATATATATATATATATATATATACATATATATATATATATATATATATATATATATATATATATATATATATATATATACATATATATTTCTCGTTTAGATTCTGGAATAACTTTCTGTTATTTTTCGAGTCGTATTAAGTAAACTGCATAGAGTTTATTCAGTCACATTGTCATAATTCTAGAAACTTTGTTGTCGTCTATAAAAAGTGTATTTGTAATTAGTAATTGTGTGTGTTTGTAAGCAACGTTTAACTTCTATGTTTTATTGTTATTTCAATTTTCTAGGGTAGTAACATAAGAGTTTTATAAAGACTGCGCTACAATGGACGAAATATCCCAAGTTCTTGTATGATCACAAAACAACAATAACAATAAAAAAATAACCGGTCAAGTGCAAGTTGAACTTGTGCAATTAGTGTTCCGTACGTTGAGTTTTTATAAAATAAAAGTGTTTTCTTATGGAGGTATAAAATTATCAGTGACTTCATAAAATACACCCCACATGAGTTTTCAACAAAGTTTGTTTCTGATCTTTACTGAAAACTGATGACCTTGAAATTTTTGTTTTCTTTACATACCCGATAAATTATTAAAGGTAATGCACTCATGATAACTTTCGTTCAATCTACACCCTGAATATTCCAGAATTTTTTCAAAATTTTTTGATCAGTACTTTACGATGTAAGGGGGGGGGGGGACAGCAATTTTTCGCGATTTTTTACATTTATACATATACGAGTATAAACGAAAACATTAAAAAACTTTGTTTTATACCATAAAATCAGTAATTTTCATTTGTACAATTTTACATGAAAAAGAAATGGTGTTTATATAATTGTCAAGGTCACAAAAACTACTCCATATATGTTCAGAAACTTCACGAGATTCCAAAAAATTGTCATTTTCTCAGTTCTTAGTTTATTATTTTGTGAAATGGGTGAAACATAACTATTATCTCCTTCTCCAAGCTCGTCTTCGTCGTCATTATCTCTTAAAATCTTTTCAGATTGATCCATAGGCTTGAGCTTGCTGCACTTGTGTTTGGAGGCATAAAAACCAATTTTATTTGCTGTAGATCAACTTCAGGATGCGCTGGACAGTTGTTAATCAAAAGTAATATTTTTTCTGTTTGTGAATTTTAATTATTTGTCCCATTCGATCAGTTCGTTTTTAAAAATTTCTGATATCATCCAGGTTTTACTGTTTGATTTGTACTTTACTGGTAAATGTGTTTGTTTTTAAAACACCCTGGAATTGGCGGACTTTCCTATCCTCAACAATTTTCTTTTCTCTGTTCCAGACATATTTGCGGTTACCAACACAGTAATCCTTAGTTCTGATAATTTTCCACCAGCACAATTCTTTCCGACAAACTTTAATGTCTTATCAGGTGTCCACTTGTAAAATAAACCAGTTTCATCTGCATTAAAAATGTCCACATAGTTATAACTTTCTCGAATTTCCGGCCATATATTGGCCAACCACTGATCAACAACAGTCATATCCACTCCTGCAGTTTCTCCTACTATCTTACCCCCATTAATATTACGTCGCTTTTTAAATCATTCAATCCAACTTCTAGAACAGTTAAACTCGGTGTTCTCTATTTTCCTTCCCAATTCACTAACTTTCTCATTTTAAAATTAAAATTTAAACATTCACTTTGCTACTTTGATCAAATATGCATTCGAACCGCATAACACAATAAGTGAATTGAAAATAATACTGCTCGAACTAGCGACGCGGCGGAATCAAGTAGAATAGAGGTTTTCAGCGAGTTTCGGTGAATTCCCTAGATTAAGTCGGTCACATCAAGCACAGGGAGTGGCAAGTTCGTTATAAACGGACACCAAACATCCAAATTTGGTTCACTTTATCGGGAAGTTCGTTATAACCAGATTCGTTATAACTGATAAAAATTTGCCTTAGTCTTATGGAAGTTTTTTCGTGCATTATAAAATAGTTCATTTTAACTGGAAATTCGCTATAAACGGGTTATTTTCTTTTATACAGGCAAAAGAAGTTTTTACAAATAAAACCATATTCATCAAGTAATCGAAATGGATTTAAGTCAAATAAAAAGACTCTCAGTGGATTAAAGATGGAGGATAAGGCGTAAGGTTTTATTGACGGAGCCATAATTTGCTATAAAATTACCCCGTATAAAGTATTGGAACTGCCAAAGTGGTTTTCTTATTTCCCATTAAATTAGATATTTGAAATATTGAGAGGAAAGTAGCTCATTAAATCGCTTTTTACGTCTGCCAAGAACGTACTTTTTTCCACACGAAATGAATATTCTATAAATTTATAAAAAATTTGTTGTTTTGTTAGTGAAATGACAATCTTCATTAGATGCTAGTTATGGTAATAAACGTGACAGTGTGCATTGGCGAACGGTCAGACAATGAGTGTCAGAAAAAAAGACTGATTTTTGTTTCCAATTTGACAACCAAAATGCAAAAAAATGATTCAAAAAGCAAATCGCGATGATAGGTCTATTTACAAGTTACACATCTATTTGACTTAATAAACGATTCTGTATAAATACAGGAAGACTGACTGAAGTCAACCTTTTTACATTGATTCATTTAACTACACTCTGTTAAGTAAGAACGTGCCCGCGATATTTCGTTTTTGGTAGATCCGATTCTAGCGACTCAAAAAAAAATCAGTAGAGGGAACCTTTGTCTACGACACATTTCGCGGCCGCTAAATATATTAAGAAGTCTGTGTCGTTTGTGAAGAAGTGGGTATATCGTTTTAACGAGACGAAAAATGTCGACGACTTGTCAAAACGAAGTCGGTAGGCAAAGTCACTCCGAAAGTCGAAAAACGAATCGTGTCTTTGTTTTCACAGGATCCGAAATTGACGCTGTATCAAGGAGCGGCAAAATTAAGAAAATTCGACAACATCTTCGTGCTCATGATGTCAAATTCCGAAGCACGTCGAAGAAACCTTTGCTGGGCGAAAATCATGTCGTGTAGCGGCTCGCTTGGACCCACGATAGGATACTAGAGTGGTCCTCAAAATTGCCAGAACCCAACTCTATTGAAAACGTTTGGTCCTTTGTAAAGAGAAGCTCAGAGGAAAGACTCTGAAGACTTTGACTCAGTCGTCTCGCGAAATTCGAAAAATCTAGAGCTCATTGTCCGAGTATGCAGAAAATCTCGTCGACAGCATACCTCGAAGATGCCAGGCAATTATTGATGCAGGAGGCGATTGAACAACTTACTTAGGTAATTACGCCATTGTTAGCACACCAAAGAATACATTGATGACAAAAACTGTTTTTCGAAACACATTTTTTCAAGAATAAGAGCACTAATTTTTTATTTTTTATAAGTAAAGATATTTGGTAAGTAGCTTAGAACCTTAGTTTGATTATAACTGGAATTACAATATCGCTAAAAATTAAATTTTATAAGTCGGGCAGAATAGATCGTTAACCTTCGGTGACTTCCTTTAATTTTTTCGCCTAAACTATAATTAAACAGGAGTTAAGACTGGCTTAAATTATTCACTTTGATTTTTCAACAAAGTGAAGCCATCTATTATCGTAATTTGGCTTAATGGAAGTAATTGGAAGTGTTCGATGAAATTATAGGTAAAGAGATGCTACGACCAAAAACAATGCACATTTATCTGCCTTATCGACTAGCAGGAACGTTTTGATAACATCAAACACGAACTTTTTTTTGAAAAGATATAAAGAAATCGAATTTCCAATACAATCGTGATTAGAATAAGAGCATAGTTGCACTGTCATAAGTCTGTCGAATTTAACAAAGTTCCTCGGCGTATTGAAGAAGTCCCTCAAATACTGGTTAGTTTTCTTACAATAGAAATAATGTAGCTGTAAAATGGCAAAACTTCAAAAACTTATTTACAATATTGCATGAATATTATATTTTTCATTTACGTCTAAATTCGAAACCAAAATGAACAAAATAGTCCAGTTCGCATAATGAGTGAATAAAGTTTCAAAATGAAAATTTATACCATATTACATATTTATAAAGTTTATAAATGAAGTTACTGAGGGAAACTACTACCATATATTAATTTTAAATGAGTCAGTTGTTTATTATTATACAGTAAACGTATTATCATTATTATTATTATGAGTAAAATTTATGCTTAACAAACTTGTCTGTACAAACTCTAAGGAACGGCGTATAATATGGCTGACTGACCTTTACACAGACTTACATAAGGTGTTGTTACGAGGGTCATTCGATAAGTAAAGAGGCAAATAGCTCTAGCTTAAAAATGGTTTATTGGATTGCTTTTCGACATAGTCCTCTCCAGCGTTAATACACTTGATTCCTGTGGCAAAGAACTATTTCGGTTGACATCGAAGCGACTCTTTTCCTTCACTTCTTTATTGTCGGGGAACCTCTTCCCACGTAGGGCATCTTTGAGACGGAGCCAGGTCTGCGCGGGATGAGGCAAGATCTACCAACCTTGTTCTTTAAGCTTTTCTTGCAATGACTCCTTTTTGCAAGAGTCCACGGCATTTGTTCTTGATAGCTAGTTTAACTTTGTTATCATTCTAACAGTAATTCTTCTGTTATCACGAATAACTCTATCAATCCTCGATTCCAACGAGGGACCGCTTCGCTGCTCGTCACATACTTTTGTTCAGCCACTTGGATCTATTCAACTGTAAACGTTCCCACGATTCATGCAACTTTGTCCATACCGTAATAACATTCTAGAATGTATTTCACTTGGCTTAACACCTTCTGCTACTAAGAATCTGATGTCAGAACGCTGCTCTTCTAAAGTGCAGTCTTCCAATGTACTCGCCATAATAAACTGGATATTTTGAGGTTATGATTACATTACATGATCCAACACCTGATTAAAACTCATCACAAGGTTACCAACTTGCACTCCTAAAGTGTAGAGTGGTTTCGTTGAATGGGTTTAAGCTGAGGCCACTTGTCTCTTTACTTATCGAATGACCCTCGTACATTAAAACGAAATAACTCAGCAGATATAATACTTGACTGACTCTTGAACTGACAATCTATTTTCATTCCAACTTTGAAAAAAGACTATTGCAGTTAATGGTGAAGTATATATAATATACAAGAAGACAGACAAGAATTCCATGAAGAGAACCCTGAAGAAGAATAGAATAAGGAAATAAAAGAGATAGAACTAAGCTATGAAGAAGTAAAGAAGACAATAAAAACACTCAAAAATAATAAATCTGCAGGGCCTGGGGGTGTGGTAAATGAAATGATTAAGTACGGGTCTAATAAATTACATCGAATGATGAGAAACATGTTCCACGGAGCGATAAATGGAGAAAAAATACCAGAGGAATGGCCAAAAGCTTATATAGTATTTATATTTAAAAAGGGAGACCGCAGAAAATGCACAAACTATAAAGGCCTAAGCATAATATCGAGTATGGGACGTTTGTATGGAAAAATTATTAAAAATATCATGGAGGAAAATATAAAAGGAAAAATTGGAGAAGATCAAGCAGGCTTTACGGCCGGAAAATCATGTATAGACCACATATACACTATAAAACAAACAATGGAAAAAAAAAACTGGCAAAGAATAGAGAAGTTCATCTAGCCTTCATAGTCATAAGAAAGGCCTATGACTCAGTACCAAGATAAAGATTATGGAACGCAATTAAAGAAATAGGCATTGACAAAGAACTAATATACGCAGTAAAAGCTCTCTATGAAAACAACACAGTGAACATAAAAATAGGACATAAAATAGGGAAGAGACTCCACATGAAAAGACCTATTACAAGGATGCTCTACATCCCCAACACTATTCAAAATATACTTCGAACAAACATTAAAAAAATGGAAGCAAAAATGTAGTGGAATGGGAGTCCCAATACGGGAAGATTACTTATATACTCTAAGTTTCGCATACGATCAAGTAATCATAGCGCAAGATGAGGAAGACCTCAGTTATATGGTAAGAAAACTGAAAGAAGAATACACTAAAGCAGGATTAGCAATAAACTTTGATAAAACGGAATAACTAACAATAAAGGCGGGAAACGTGGAGAATCTAGAAGTCGATAACGAAACAATAATCAAAGGAACCGATAGATTTAAATATTTAGGAACCATCATTTCAAAAAACGCAACATCAGAAGAAGAGATTAAAGCTAGATTAGGACAAACGCGGACATGCATAAGACAATTAAATTCGATCCTGTGAGACAAGCACATTAAAAAGAGAAACAAAACACGCATATACAAATCAATAATACAAAGCATAATGACATACGGGTCAGAAACATGGACGATCAACAAAAGAAATAAATCTAAAATTAACGCGGTAGAGATGGAGTATTGGAGAAGATGTTGTAGAGTGACACGTATAGAGAGAATAACAAATGAAGAAATAAGAAGCAGAATGAACATCAAAGAGAACGCAATAAACACAATTGAAGAAAAACGATTAAAATGGTATGGACACATAAGACGGAGCGAAGATAATAGGTGGATAAAGAAAATAACGGAGTGGAGCCCTATAGGGAGAAGAAAAAGAGGAAGATCCAGACGATCGTGGAGAGACGATGTGGACGACGCTATGGAGGACAGGGGTCTAACAGATGGAGCCTGGGAAGATAGAAACGGATGGAATCAAAGGCTGAGAGAAGGAAGACAGCGTCAGCTGTAGAAAATCCCTGATAGATATATATATATATATATATATATATATATATATATATATATATATATATATATATATATATATATATGTATGTATATATATATATATATATATATATATATATATATATATATATATATATATAATATATATATATATATATATATATCATCGATCTGACGAAAGATTGCGACACTATACATAAACTGAAATTAACATGGGAAGGTACTGATAGAAGTTGGAGGCGGTATGTACTTAATTCGTATATTGCAAGCGCCTTGCGACCAAAATATTGCTATTTTGATAGTGTTTTTTTAAGTTATCTGCTTAGCTATGAAGTAAACCACGTAGAGCTTAAAAATATTTTTTTTTATATAATTACCGTCAACACTATCGCAAGCAGTTTAGGGTTTTCAAGTTGTATCATTCCGTCCAAAAAAAACCTTCATTTGGCCTTCATAAAAACGTTATTATAGCAGTGTTGAAGCCATCAGCTGAGGAAAATTTCGGCTCTTGGGATATTTCAACACGCTTACCAACAGTCATGTCGCTTAACAAGATTTTCCACCATTTCGTAGAAATTTATCAGACTTATTAATCTATCCTCGTATATGTTATCTTTGGGCTAAAATAAATAATTTAGAGAGAATTCGTCGTATATAATAATATTATTATATGTTCTTACAACGCACCTACACCTACATAAAACTGCTCTGCACCTTCCTTGATTATTTTAGTTATATATTATATATACATGTATCAGTATTACGTGGCTAATACGCTAAGCTTGTGAGATCAATAATTCAAAAAAAGTACACATTTTTAAGACTTTTCACTAGTTATTTTTTACATAATTCCTTTTTGATAGTTTGTTACGTATTTTTTTATTAGTAATGACTCAATGTCCACGTTGTACTTGGCATTACATTTTGTATTGGCTATCTATTTCTAGACCTGTATATATACTACTCAGTATATATCACCACTACACCAAACACTTTATTTTTGCACTCGACGCGCGTTTCGCTAACCATGTTAGCTTCATCAGGAGCGAGGATTGACTAAAGCTAAACTACAAATCTACCCTATTTATACTTAGCCTAACCCTTGAATTACTCAGGTGGAACTAATGGCATAGGCCAGGCCATCAGTTCCGGTCAAGTAACCAGTAGAGGGGACTATAAGGAATAGGCCCTCTGTCTTTATTTAAACTACTTTAATTTCCATACTTTCGTATGCGTTCAACAATCTCCTATCAGATACATTTTTTATTAATCTTAGATTATCTAATGTTACAATATGATCAGCTTCAAGGGCATGTTCGGCAATACTAGACTTTCTGTTCTACTGTTTTTTAAGTGTGCTAAATGTTCTTTAAATCGTGTTTTAATTGACCTTTTAGTTTGCCCCACATACTTTTTGTCACAATCATTACAACTAATTTCATAAATTCCACTTTTCTCACAATTAGGAATCTTATCTTTGGGATTTCCTAAGATATTCCTCAGATTGTCTGATGACTTATAGACTAAGATGAGGCCTACCTTACTAAATACCTTATTGAGTCCCTTGCTATATTTCGGATTATATGGTATGGAGACATACTTGGTGTTATTTTCTTCGCGTGTAAAAAAGGTGGAATTCTGAATATTAAACCTAAACTTATGTCTATTTATTAGCTTATTTACTAAGTCGTCGTCATAACCATTAACTCTAGTTATATTTCTAATACGATTCCTTTCATTATTAAAGTTTACTCTATTCAGAGGGAAAGTGACCAAACGATGAACTAAAAAATGTAATGAGGCTAATTTGTGTTGTCTGCAATGAAATTAATCATTAGGAGTATATCTATCTGTTACTGTGTCCTTCTTGTAGATATCATATTTTAATCTATTATTATTTTTAATAATTGGCAATTGTCCTTTGTTCTCAACTTCGTAAACGAATTTAATGGAATCATACCGGCTATTTAATTTAGAAACAACATCATCAATATTTGCTTTCTTTGTATCAAAAATTGCGAAAATATCATCCACATTTCTGTACCATACCCTTGGAAATATTCGAATTCTTGACTGGCTTCAGTTTCAAACCTACTTATGAATAAATTGGCTATGAAAGGTGATAAGCAATTACCCATAGCTGTTCCTTCCTTCTGAACATAAAATTGACTGTTATATTGGAAATAATTTTGTTCCATACAAAGATTAGATAATGTTAAGTATTCACGAATAATTTCGTCCTCAAAGTCATTCATTCTAAGTAATTCTTCGAGATATTGTAAAGTTTGTGGTATTGATACACTTGTTTCTAAATTAAATAGCCGGTATGATTCCATTAAATTTACTTACGAAGTTGAAAACAAAGGACAGTTACCTTTTCTAGATATTTTAATTATTAAAAATAATAATAGATTAGAACTTGATATCTATAGGAAGGACATTGTAACAGATAGATATATTCCTAATGATTCATTTCATTGCAAACAACACAAATTAGCCTCATTACATTTTTTAGTTTATCGCTTGGTCACTTTCCCTCTGAATAGAGTAAACTTTAATAAAGAAAGGAATCGTTTTTACAAATATAACTAGAGTAAATGACGATGACTTAGTAAATAAGCTAATAAATAGACATAAGTTTAGGTTTAATATTCAGAATTCCATCTTTTTTACACGCAAAGAAAATAAATATGTCTCCATACCATATAATCCGAAATATAGCAAGGGACTCGATAAGGTATTTAATAAGATAGGCCTCACCTTAGTCTATAAGTCATCAGACAATCTGAGGAATATCTTAGGAAATCTCAAAGATAAGATTCCTAATTGTGAGAAAAAAACGGAATTTATGAAATTAGTTGTAATGATTGTGACAAAAAGTATGTTGGACAAACTAAAAGGTCAATTGAAACATGATTTAAAGAATTATAAACCGTGGAAAACTACTACATTCCGCATTAAGTTCCTTACAAAACTATGACAGATCTTTAGATATACACTTAAAATACAGTAGAACAGAAAAGTCTAGCATTGCCGAACATGCCCTTGAAGCTGATCATATTGTAACATTAGATAATCTAAGATTAATAAAAAATGTATCTGATAGGAGATTGTTGAACGCATACGAAAGTATGGAAATTTATAAAATGTAAAAGTAGTTTAAATAATGACAGAGGGCCTATTTCTTATAGACCCCTCTACTGGTTACTTGACCGGAACTGATGGCCTTGCCTATGCCATTAGTTCCGCCTGAGTAATTCAAGGGTTAGGCTAAGTATAAATAGGGTAGATTTGTTGTAGTGGTGATATATACTGAATAGTATCATTGTGTCAAAGATTCCACATTTCCAACTTAATATATATATATATATATATATATATATATATATATATATATATATATATATATATATATATATATAAACCGACGAAAGTCTGTATTTCAGCACTCTACCCACTGTTCTTTTACTTGTCGAATCCATCCCGAGACGATTTTCTCCGTATCACGGCTCATCAGTCGGACTAGGATCGACAAACAAGAGAACAGAATTTTCGGTACTTAAGCCAGTACTGACGGCCAATAATGGTAAGATATAACGCCTACCTCGTAGGTGGTACTTTACTTCATCGGAGGGCTGACTCGCTTCAGGATTTTCAGAAATTCTACAGTTTTGATTGTTTATAGTATTATATCCTCCGAGATAAAAATGAGCTGCGATGGAAAGATGATTTTGTGGGGAAAATCATCATTTTTCAACTCATTTGAAGCCCACATAGAGAAGCTATAAAGAAGAGGATGATCATTTTGCTTTAATTCTTGAACGAGCTGGATCCTGTAAACAAATAATCCGAGATCTTTATAGAAAAGTGTCCTCAGAGAAGTGCGACTGATGTTCATTTGTGAAAATTTGCGACGAGTTGAGGTTTTTGGGTTTTCACGCATACTTTGTGCAACAGCAGGAATATTTGTGTGTGTGCGCACTGGGCGAGTACGAAATAGGTTAATTTATCAATACGGAAGCCAGTTTCACGCACTTTTTTTACGAATTTCCTGATACCAGCTGCTGAAGAAATTTGATCTTGACCCAAATGACTTTTAAATTTTCGCGCAGTTTCTGCAACACAGCATTCACTTCGAAAATAACTCTTTAATATTTCCCAGCGTTGTTCAAGCGTAAATCACTCCATCTCATACCGCGGAAGTTTAACATCAAATGTTTGTCATCATTTTAGGCGCGTTCCTGTCGACAGTGTCGAGTTTCAAGTTTCAAAAGAAACAGATAGTCTACCCATTATATATATATATATATATATATATATATATATATATATATATATATATATATATATATATATATACATATACAACGTATTTTAGAGCAACTTTTCCATACAGCAGGCGTATGAACATTTTAGTAGAAAAATTGTAACAAACTTCCTGGAGTGAGTGTGAATTACATATATTTTACAACTTTATTCGATTTATTTAAATTTTAACGATGGAACTCCAAATATGATTCTTCGAACAAACTTGGGGTTATTAAAACTTTTAATAAACGCTAGGATTTAATGAAGGGATATTAAATATTGTTTAACCCGTAGGGTAATATGTGGATAAATGATGGATATAGGGAAAAAATTACAGTTAAAAGTTTATATTTGCACATATATACGCGCAATTGAATGCAAATAAACATTTTGGTATTATCTGATTTTTGACTAAAGCATATTCGTGTTTTACGATTCCCCTTTTCATGATTTTATTTAGGAAATTTTATAATTCAGAACGTAGCATTTAATAAGTATTTTTAAAATACGAGGATGGATTGGAAAGTTCGCAGCCTAGTCAAGAAAACAAAATAAAATACGTAGAAAAGTATTTTTATTTTTCCACGTAATCTCCACCTAGCTCTATGCACTTCTTCCACCTGTTTTCCAAAGCTTCCACACCTGTTTGAAAAAAAGATTCCTCAAGGTCCTCAAAATACTGATTAACTGCAGCTTCGACTTCTGTTATCGCATTATCGCGATTTTTCGAAAACAATAGTTCTGTGTCTCGGAATCACGAAAACGTTCCCGCCCATATTTTTCTCAATCTTCTCTGCTACAC
The DNA here is from genome assembly GCA_019049505.1 of Pachyrhynchus sulphureomaculatus. Classification (NCBI taxonomy): domain Eukaryota; kingdom Metazoa; phylum Arthropoda; class Insecta; order Coleoptera; family Curculionidae; genus Pachyrhynchus; species Pachyrhynchus sulphureomaculatus. The sequence continues at coordinate 25,245,497 of CM032453.1, read as the reverse complement.
TTTACAAAAAGTGAAAAGTTAGTCATAAAAGATTCTACACATGTTTTTACTTTTCCTTCAAATTATACATAAAATTTATTAAATATTTTAACTGTAATCCAGGAAAAAATCACAAAATATATTAAATCAAGTTCGAAATCGATCTCATATTGTTGGAAAGTTATAGTTCCAATTCATAATGTTATCTAAAATTTACATACTTTAACGACCGCCATACGTTTTAATCAATTTTCTTAAAGTCGTATAACCTAAAAACTACGGATTCCATTCCTTTGTCAACTATTATATGTATCATCATCTTCATCATTAGCTTATTCAATCCAAGTTGTCTCCAATGAGCCCTATTGTTTGTTGCTTTTTTCATCCAACCGTGTCCCGCTGATCTATTTATGTCGTCTGTTCATCTTATCTGTGGTCTACTTCCGCATCTTTTTGTTCTCTAGGCCTCCATTCAACCATACGTCTTGTCCATCTGTTATAATTCATCCTTGCATTGTATTACATCTGTCAGTTTTCATCTTCTTCGTATCTCGATGATCTTGGAGTCTAACATTTAGCTTTTCCTCTCCATTGCTCTTTGGGTTACAGGAAGTTTATATATTACACTTTAATTTAAAGACCATGTTTCAGTACCATGCGTTAATACCAACAGTACATACTGATCAAACACTCTTGCTTTTATTCTATTTGGGATATCGAATTTATATGTGGATTGTAATCTCCCGAACGCAGACCAAGCCAACGAAACTTTTCTATCCAAGTCAGCCTTTAAATTATTTTTTGATATTTCAATTTTTTCCTCTAAATATATAAATGTTTGTACCTTTCCTGTTATTTCACCTACTATTAATAGTTCCTGGCTGTTATCTTCATTTTCGTTGTTTAAATATTTGGTTTTGGTGAAGTTTATTTTTAGACCTATTTCTCGAGATTTTTATGAATTTCATTCCATCAGCATTTCTTATAATTCTTCTTTTGTGTTAGCGATTTGAGTAACATCATCTACGAACCTTAAGTGATTTAATCGCTCACCGCCTATTAGTATTTCTTTATTTTCCCCCTTTAGCGATTTGAATATGTCTTCTAGAGTCAACGTGAACAGCTTTGGGAATATTGAGTCACCTTGTCAAACTACTCGTTTAATTTTGATTTTGGTTTTTTCTTCAATATTTGTGATGTGGCATTTTTATATATGTGTTCAACAAGAGTTGTCGCCTCTGCTGTCACTTAAGGCGTTAAGGACTGCCCATATCTCTACCGAATCAATCGCTTTCTCGTAGTCAACCATTGCTATCCAGAAGGTGACCTTATATTCATTTGGTTTTTCCACTAGTAATCTAATTGTTTGAAAATGGTCCAAAGTGGTGTATCCCCGTCTAAATCCCTTTTGTTCACGTGGTTGATAATTTGTTTATTAATCTATATATTATGGTTCTAGTGAGGATTTTGTATAGTACCGATAACAGGCTGATGGGTCTGTATTTCTCTAACTTAAATTTGTACTCTTGTTTAAAAATAAGCACAATCAAGGCGTTTATCCAGGCAAATTCTCATTTTGTCGATTGATCGTTTCGTCGATTGGGCATTCTTATCTGTTTTGTTACCCTTTCGTCGACTGAGACCGTTTGACCGTTGACCATTTGAAACCGTTCCCTTTTTGTCTACTCGCCGAATTAAAGCTACCAAGTAAAGCTGTAGGTGGCCTTCAACCCTCTACAGGTAGTTTTACCTAGGTATTTATCTTCATACAATATAAGGGTGCGGTCGGTTAGATTATCGTAGGCGTTCAGGTTAGTTCAGGGTAGTTTAGGTCAGTTCAGGTTCAGGTTTGACAGTCCTAAGTCTGTAGAAAGTGTGAAGGAAAGAAAGAATTTTACTCTATCGATTTTTTTAAGTTTAGTGAATCGACGAAGGGGAAATTGTTAATGAAACCGATGTATAGGTTAAAAGGCCAGTCGACAAAACGGGAATTTCTCTTAAAGTCGACAAAACAGGAATCGCCGAAACGGTACTAAATTTTTACCCAAGGTATTGGCATTTTACTTTCTATAAGGTACCTGTTAAATAGAGCTTTAAGCTTCTTCAAGCTCTATTATACGAGGGTTGTGTAAGAAATAAGGTTCCCAACGCTGTAAACTCGCCTCGCGAGATGCTAGGCGAAATCCGGCAACACCGCCGTGTGCGCTGATTCCCCCACTCTAGATCCCGCCTTGGTAGAACTCGCTGCGACGTTCAGTGCCGGCCTGACAGCCATCCGCGATGGAACCCCCGATCGCCGTCACCGCCAGGTGCGAAGTTCGTGCGGTAATCCGATTTTTGCACGCTAAAAAGTTACCACCGGTTGATATCCATAGGCAGTTGTGTGAAGTTTTTGGTGAAACTTGTATCAGCGTTCAACACGTCTGCAAATGGTGTAGGGAGTTCTCCGAAGGACGCACAGACATCCACGATGAGGAAAGAAGCGGAAGGCCATCGATCTCCGACGAAGTTGTGTCGAAGATTGAGCGAATTCTGCTCGAGGATAGGAGGATAACGATTCGGGAACTGGCTGCCCGAGTTCCTGAGGTTTGTGAAAAAACAGTCCACACGATTTTGACTGAAAGGCAAGGTATGTGCGCGGTGGGTCTCGCACATCCTTTCAGAAATCCACAAAGCCGATCGCGTCAAATGTGCCCAGGAGTTTCTTCGAGAATGCTCCGAGAATACCGAAGATTTCTTAGACTCCATTGTTACCGGGGATGAAACGTGGTGTCATTACGTCACCCCGGAAACAAAACAACAATCGCGACAATGGCGCCATACCGGATCGCCTAAACCGAAGAAGTTCAAACAGACGCTGTGCGCAGGGAAAGTGATGGTTACGGTCTTTTGGGACCGTAAGGGTGTTCTGCTTGTTGAGTTTATGCCTCAAGGGATCACAATAAATTCGGAAAATTATTGTGAAACCTTGAAAAAACTCAGAAGACCCATCCAAAATCGCCGGAAAGGAAGACTGAGAAAAGGCGTTAGACTGCACCACGACAATGCGCGCCCGCACGTCTCTCGCCAAACCAAGGATTTAATTGACAATTTTGGCTGGGATCTCGTTGAACATGCTCCCTACAGCCCTGATCTTACACCAAGTGACTTCCACTTGTTTCCAAAATTAAAGCAACACTTGGGTGGACAACGTTTCGAGATTGATAAAGAAGTGCAGAAAGCGGTCACCAAATTCATCCACGGACTGGCGCCGGACTTCTTTGAAGCGGGATTCCAAAAGTGGATTAGTCGTCAATAAAAATGCGTGGAAAAATCTGGAGATTATGTTGAAAAATAGCTAAGAAATTAAGCTTTCCAATGATGTATTTTTCAGTTCAAATAAAAAATGCCTTACACCTGAAAAAAATGTGGGAACCTTATTTTTTACACAACCCTCGTATGTATACTACACTTGAAATCGATATCTGATTTCGTTTGGGTATTATTATGTCAGTAGATCGAGAAATAAGTGAAACATCTTGGAGGGTAATTTTTAAATTTAAATCAGTGCCATACAAGTAAAAATTACTCTCTTACCAATAGAAGGAAAAATTTAAAAAAGATTTTTGATAAAAAGTTATAAGAAGAGAGAATAAACTTCGAAGCCTTTTACCTGCCACTGTTTAAAAATGCTACCAAAACCACAGAAAAATATTTTAATTCGAATTGTGCATTCAATGAAATTTATGTTACAATATTACCCACGTGTAGCCACGTGCATAACTGTATTCGATGTAATGTGTATCTATTTCCAACAGATCAATTTCAATACCTTTTATTATACATGAATAGTAAACCACAACGACAAAGCTAAAGCCTTATTTACACAGTTACTTCATATAGAACTATTTTATCGAAGTTTATTCCAGGTTTGTCACTTTAACGTTTTCATTCTCTGGTCTTTGTTAAACTCTGATTAAAATAGATGTAATTTATTCCTGTTTACTTTCCTCACTAAAAGAATTCGTAAAAAGTCACCCACCCTCCGAGATTTTTGCATTTCTTACTGTCTTAGGATTCCTGAATCACGAAAAATATAGTTTTCAATGTTCTTCGCTCTACTTCGGCCAGTATTTCTGTTGGCCCGATAACTCTCTAATGTAATAATATATCATTTTAAATTTTAATACACATTCATAATACGAGGGTTATTTAATAAGTAAAGAGAAAAATAGCTTTAACTCAAGAACAGTCTATTGGATTGCTACAAAATTTGGCCTACGTTTCGACATAATCCCCCTCAACGTTAATACACTTGTCCCACCTTTCTGCTAGCTTTTTGATTCCTGTGGCAAAGAATTCTTTCGGTTGACGTCGAAGCCACTCTTACAGTTTTTCTCTCACTTCTTCATTGTCGGTGAACCTCTTACCACGTAGAGTATCTTTGAGACGGAGCCAGGTCTGGGCTGTATGCGGGATGGAGCAAGATCTCTCAACCCGGTTCTTGAAGCTTTTCTTGGGTAAGTATGAGGGCGGGCATTGTGAATAGTTTTGAATATTATTGTGGACAGTTCCAACGCTTAACTCAAACTCCTGAGCTATCATTTCAACAGTAATTCTTTTGTTATCATGAGTCTATAAACCCTCGATTCCAACGAAGGACTGGTAACTTCGCCTTATCTCCCATAATCTCGCCATATCCCCCATTATAGAGGCTTATCTATCATTATTTCACCTTATCTCCCATTATTTCTCCTTATCTCACATAATCTCGCCTTATCCCCCATTATAGAGGCCTATATCTCCCTACCTATCATTATTTCGGATGTTCACTTCGTTGCTCGTCACACACTCTTGATCGGCCACTTTTGAACCGATCTATCCACTTGTAAACGTTCGTACGGTTCATGCAACTCTGTCCCTACTATAATAACATTCTAGTATGTATTTCACTGGACCTTCTAATGGACTCGCCATGGTAAACTGGATATTTTGAGGTGAAAGAGGTGAAATACATGGTTAGATTGATTGCTTTATATATATATATATATATATATATATATATATATATACTTTTTTATACGTCCGTTTTTAGAGTTCTCTATCTATTTCATTTCCCCCTTATTTTCAATTTTAACAGAAATAATATGTAAAGCAGCCATTCTTAACCAGATGAAAAGCGCCAGTTTTATTAACACAACCCTAAATTGAACTTTACTATGTATGCAATACAAACTGGACGATCAGTATCAATTAAAATTAAAAAATATGAAAGATGTATCAAAAAGAAACAAATTCACAGGTCGTTTTCCCAGTCTTCTGGTATATTTCCACATTTGAGGCATTGATTAAAAAGATCTCTTAATTCATTCATTAGGGCGTCACCTCCACATTTTAGCATTTCAGGTACAATATTACCCTCTTCAGCCGCTCTTCCACTTTTCATCTGTTGTAAGGCTTTTTTAACTTCATCCATTTCTATATCAGGAATTTCTTCTGAGTTGACATTAATTACTCTTTTGTCTGTTGATGAATTTTCCCTTTCAACTATCTCCCATAATCTCGCCTTATCCCCCATTATAGAGGCCTATATCGCCTTATCTATCATTATTTCGGACGTTCACTTCGTTGCTCGTCACACACTCTTGATCGGCCACTTTTGAACCGATTTATCCACTTGTAAACGTTCGTACGGTTCATGCAACTCTGTCCATACTATAATAACCTTCTAGTATGTATTTCACCGGACTTAACACCATCTACTACTAAAAATTTGATAACAGATCGCTGCTCTTCTAAAGCGCAGTCTGCCAATGGACTCGCCTTGGTAAACTGGATATTTTGAGGTGAAAGAGGTGAAATACATGGTTAGATTGGTTGCTTTGTATATACCCTTTTATACGTCCGTTTTTAGAGTTCTCTGTCTATTTCATTTCCCCCCTATTTTCAATTGTAACAGAAATAATATGTAGAGCAGCCATTATTAACCAGATAAAAAGCGCCAGTTTTATTAACACAATCCTAAATTGAACTTTACTGTGTATAAAACACAAACTGGACTATTAGTATCAATTAAAATTAAAAAATATGAAAGATGTATCAAAAAGAAACAAATTCACAAGTCGTATCATCATTGCAAGAAAAAACAAAGTTCTTAGTTCTGGCCCCAATTTTTGTAAACGAGTGTTTAGAAAATCAATCGAAATTTACAAACACCATAATATTACTCGAAAATCGGGTTACAATCTAGATCACGCGCGGAAAAGCGTCATTACTTCTCATCTTACCAAAATTGTGAAAGCTTCCATTCCATATTACAGCTTATTTTCCTATCTCAAGTATTATTGTGTACCAGATTAAAATCGATATTTCGTAATTGACAGAGAATCGGACGAAAATTGAGAAATATTTTTATCGTGATCTGGTCTTTCTGAAAGGCAAACACTTCGATAGGTAATTTTTTCACTAATACAATACAAGTAAAAATTACTCTCATACATTGCAAATGTTCTTTGTTCGAATTATCCTAAAGACAATAAACGAGAAAGACGAAAAGAACAAGAAATAACTCAATAGAATCGCAAGATCGAACGACGGAAAAAGTACGTACTTTGTAAATAAAAAAATTACTATTTCCGTCACATAGAGGGTATAAAGAGCAAAAATAATGTGGCAGTAAAAGTGACACGATCTTTTTATAACATTTTCTTAATAAAGGGAAAAAAAAGAAAAGGAAAAAAAGAAGTAAGAGTTCTCGATGTATGTTTTACGTGTGATTCAATAAGGAAGAAAAAAAAAACGTATTTCTTATTTGTGCACGTAGGAACGATAATGGGTCCTTTAGAATAAAAAAGGGCATGTTCGTCTAAAGGTAAAAAAGTAATATGTTTAATGGTAGGAATAGAAAATAAAAATAAATACGAAAAATAAAAATCCTGCTACAGTCTCAGAGGCACGCAATAAAAAATTTGAATTTCATTTTTACTAACTGTACTCTTCCTTTACAAGGTTTCTACCACCTAATGTTATTTATTTAATACAACTATCCTACAAAATAATCCAATTATAGGATAGGAACATTCAAATGTAACCAATAACCAATACAAATAGACAAGTATCTATCAAATTAGTATTTTAATAATTTTAATAACTACACTATAAGCAAAAGAAAAACAAAAAAAAAAATCTTTGATTGTGTTAGCCGATACTTGTTGGAAATTCATAATAAAATTATATATAAAAAACAACACTATGTTTTAATTTCCAATATATTTAAAGTCACTTGACAATTGTTTCACCATACAATGGCTTCTTCAGAAGTAAATAAGAAAGAACACTCTTTGGTAGTAATCCTGGTTATATAGTGCTTAAAACTATCCTTAATTATCTAAGATTATGCTAATCATTTTATTATGTTATTTACACACAGAATTATTTTAAGAAAGCAATTCTGTGGTACTATTTCCGAGAACTAATAAAGATTAAGTAAGGGTGAATGGTTTAAGTCTACCGGTTCGTTTAATAATTGACTGGAGTTTTTTTCGTTTGTTAATTTCAAGACATTCAAGCAAATTTAATTTTTTAGATTTATTTTCTACATGTAGGATTTTTGACGTATCATCAAAATTATGGGATTCGTTTATTATATGGGTTGCGTAATGTGAATTGTTCTTATTTTTTAAATAACTATGTTGATGTTCTTTAATGCGAGTTTCAAACGATCTACCAGTTTGTCCAACGTAGGTTTTAGTACAAGATCCACAATTTGATAGATAAACTCCTGATTTTAAGGATTTCTTAGATTTGGTTTTGTTATTCAAAATTATCCTCCCTAAAGAATTATTGGTTTTGAATGTTATTTTATTGTTCTTTTTTATTAAATGTTTGGAAATTGTTCTAGTTATTTTCCCTGTGTATGTGAGTGTACTAAATATTCCTTTTTTGTCATTAATTGTGGGATAAATTAGAGAGATTGCTTGTTTAAAGGATTTTTTATTCAAGATATTATCTATACTGTTGGGGTCATATCCATTATTAATTGCTATTTGTTTGATTATGTTGAATTCTTTGTTAAAATTAGTTTTAGTCATAGGGATATGTAACAATCTATGTATCAAAAAGTTAAAAGCTGCCATTTTGTGAGGATAAGGGTGGGATGAACTATTGTGTATGACTGTCAGTATGTGAAGGTTTGTGAAAAATCGAGAAATCGTGTTTATTGTTCACTTTTGATATAGATATGTCTAAGAAATTTATAGAGTTATTGGTTTCTAATTCTATGGTAAATTTGATATTAGAATGCAAATTATTTAGGAAGTTAAGGAGGATTGTTAGTTGTCTATTTGTTCCCGTGAAACAGGAAATGATATCGTCAACATATCTATACCAGTAAATAATATTTTTGCTTACCGCGTTTTGATGAATTTTTAGTTCTAAATGATCCATGAAAATTTCCGCTAGTAAAGGGCTTAAAGGATTACCCATTTTAGATGTATAAAAGTTATCGTTGTATTCAAAATAGTTTTGATCCAAGTACGTCGTAAGTAAATCTAAAATATCCCGTTTAATAATGTCGTTTACTTTATTCTCGAATAAGAGCTTATCTACTAATTCTATGACATCATATGGTGGGATTCTAGGAAATAAGTTTTGTACATCAAATGAGATAATTCTAGAATTTTCGGGTAAGTTAATATTTTTAATTTTATCAGTTAGTTCATAGGTGTTGGATATACTATATTTCGGTTTAAATTTGCAATGTTGTCGTAGTAAAGGGATGAGTTTTTGTGATAATTTGATTGATGGTGCCGTGACAAACGATACAACTGGTCTAATAGGGAAATCCTTTTTATGCAATTTAATTAGGGAATATAATTTTGGAGCCTGTGGGTTCAATACTGTTAAAGTGCTTTTTTCAAAATCATTGAAAAAACTAATAAAATCTTCTTTAAAAGATCTCACAATTTCCATAAAAAAAAAGATAGACCTAATCCACAGTTAAACATGACTTACGTAAAGATGTTATACTGCAACAGAAAATATCAACTATATGTTTGTCCCTTTCATAATTTATGCACATAACATATAACAGTACATCAACAAGTTTGTTCTTGGAACAGACATGTAGAAAAGGGAATGGCTTAGGCGAGCGTGTTGAGATGGCACACGGAACCTAATACTTGAGAGGATGCAAGAGCATTCGATTCTGTTGTTCAAGATTTTATATAAAAACAAGGTTGCAGCATATTCTCTACTCCGAGAAAGGCTAACAATACTGAATCTTCTTAATAGAACATCATTTGGGAAACCCAATGGTGGATAAATACCATCTAATTTAAACCAGAGGAACTTCACAAATCGTCTTTGGATTTTTTCAATGGTCTCATTTATATGGTCCACAAAACTGAGTTTAGCATCAAACGTTATACCAAGATCTTTGAAACGATAACATTTTTCAAGATCATTATGGTTTAAATTATATAAAAAATTTCTTTCGAGTGAATGACATAGAAAAACATTTCTTTGGTGTTCGGATATAAGTTATTACGAATACACCAACGATTTAAAGTATCTAGATCATCCAGAAGGGTTACACAATAATGGAGAGAGTCTATGCGTCGGTATATTTTCAGATCGTGAGCATAAAGCAAAGAAGACGAGGTAAGGCCACTGGTGATATCATTTATAAATATGTTAAATAATAACGGTTCTAGGATAGACCCTTGAGGAACACCAGAGGTAGCATTAATAATGACCGACTTAAAACCATGATAATTTACTATTAGTTGATGACCAATTAAATAAGATTTCAGCAGGTTTAATAAATTGCCATTAACTTCATAGTTTGAGAGTTTTTCAAGCAGAATACCAATGGTATTCTGCTTGAAAAATAGTGTAGTGGCAAGAATGGCTGAGTGGTGTGAAAAGAATTACCTTTGTCTTAATGGGAATAAAACGGGCCTTATATTATTTAATAAAAATAAGATACCCACACAATCATTATATGTACGACATGAACTAAAGTCAATACCCAATATAGAGACGATAACATTTTTGGGGGTTAATACTGACTCAAGTATTTGTTGGGAAATACATGCAGTGAAACTTCGGTCTAAGCTCAATAGTGCGTGTGCTCTTATTAGAGGACTTAGATATATTGTATCATCAAATAGCATACAACTTTTCTATTTTGCTTATGTTCAATCCCAATTAAACTATGGGATTTCTTTCTGGGGATCTTCAAGATTTGCTAGGGATATCTTTAGGGCACAAAAGAGAATTGTGAGATGCATGCGTCATTTACATCCTCTAACGTCGTGTCGACCATACTTTATTGAAATGGGGTTACTTACGGTCCCGGGTCTCTACTTCATGGCTTTGGTCACCTTTGTTAAGAAGAATCCATCATTTTTCTTGACAAATAGGAATGAATATGCTCCAGATATGGCAATCACACAGAGCTAGAAACGAATTACGAGCGCCCTACCATGCTACTTCTTTCTTTGAAAAAGGGCCATATTTTAAATGCATAAAGGCATATAGGCTTCTCCCATTGGAGATCAGGAACATTGAGGGGATTGAGAGATTCAAAAGGGAAGCAACAAGGTTTGCTCTCTCAGAATGTTTCTATTCTTTTGATTTTGATCAATAATTTTAGTTATCAATAGTTGTAAGATTTTGTCCTCTGTACGGTGTCTCATATTTTGTTGGCTATATGCATATATTCTACTTTTTTGTGACGTTGCTTTTTTACGTTATGTAATCTTGATGGCAATAAAGGAATGAATAAATAAATAAATAAATAAATGTCAAGCCGGTCAAAAGCCTTTGAGAAGTCTGTATAAACTACGTCAACTTGTCCTCCATTGTCCATACTGTCCGAAATAAATTGAGTAATTGTAACTAAATTGGTAATGGTTGAACGCCCTGGAAAGAATCCATGTTGGCTTCCAGTTATGAAAAGTTTAACATGATTAAATATAATGTCATACAGCACAATTTTGAAAACCTTTGAAAAGTTTTTCAATATTACCACAGTTCTGTAATTTTCAATGAGACTCTTATCACCCTTTTTGAATACAGGACATATTTTAGACTTCTTCCAGATTTGTGGAAAGGACGATGATTTATCATTAGTTAAAGTTAGTGGGTCTCTAATAAACTCAAAAATGCAAAGTTGTAATTCGTGCAAAATTCTACCACTTTTACTAACCACGATCCATCATTAACCATTTTGATGTTAAACTGTAAATTCAGCAACTAAAATTGTTAGTTTAAGATGTGCTTTCGATTTTTAGTTGTATGTCGAGGACGTATACTGATCAAAAACAAATAAATCAATAGAGAATAATGATCATGGATGTCCTACAAACAGTTATCATGACTATACCAAACACAATATATTAGTATCATTAGAAGCGATGATGACTAAACCTAAGATGAAAAACTAGAATATGTATACTAAAATTGTGATTTACTTGAGTGGAACCAACCAATTACAAACGAAGGTATAGACAGCTTTAAGGAATAGGTCCTTGGTCCTCATTGAGACTATTTTTGTATCTTATAATTTGAATACCTTCGTATTCTCCTAATAACTTCCTGTTTATTTTCTGTTTCGATTAAATTATCTAATTTTACCTTATGATTATGTTCAGGAGTTGTTTAAATCGACTTTTTCGTTTATTTAATATACTTCTTCTTACCATCATTACAACTTATATAATTGGACTTCTTAAGACATATTTTAAGTTGTCTGATGACTTATAGACTACCGTAAGACCGATACTACTAAACATTCTTTATTATGGATTATATGTTGAAACATATTCCAAAATAAGGTTAGTATATAGGAACGACATAGGAAATATGTAAATGAAAAATTTTAATTCTGTCTTTTTAGTTTCCTTGCTAAAGGAATTCGTAAAAAAATCCCAGTTTTTGATTTTCTTAATGTTTTAGGGCTTCTATATCACGAAAAACATCTTCACTCATTTCCGTAGATGTGTCTGTATGTTAGTCTGTCATTCTGTTGGCACGACAATTCTTGAACGAAATGAGATATCAAATTCTTGGTGTATAGGTATTTTCTCACGAGGGGATAAAGCCCATAGTTTTTGAACGATGTTGTTTCAGGCCAAGAGGGTAAAAGGTGTGGGAGGTCGATCAATTTTATATGTTTTAATAGTAATATGGTAACTTTTCCTGTTATTTTTTTTTGAAATAATAAACAAATTTTAATTAATTTTACAGGTTTTTGGTTGCAATAATTAAAAAATTTACTATAAATCATTTTGCATCGGAAAAGTGCTGCGGACGAAACATAGAAGGTGATTTAATATTTATTGAGGTATGGACCTTTTTGAGGATTCTTTGCGGCAAGGGGTATCAAGACTACTTTATGTTTTCATTCTTGTTAATATTATTAGGGGAAGAGGATGAAAGGGGTGGGGATCAACAAATATGGTATAGTCTCAATATTACTATGAGAATTTTTCCGGGTTTTTGGTTGCGATAATGTACAAATATGAACAAATGTGGAAGAGATTGAGATCTGGTTACAGAGTGACCTAAAAAATATTAAATTGATTATAGAACAAGTTTTAGTCAACAGTCAAGTTGGCTGAAACTTACTTATCTCTGGCACGATACGTAAATTTTTGATTTTACTTCTCTTGCTATTTTTTGTCTGACTGTCGACCAGTAGCTCTTCTGTTGGCATCATAATTCTCAAACTAGGTATTATAACACTTGAAATAGAAATAAAACTTACAGTTTTTGAGCGATATGGTTTTAGGAATAAGGGAGGAATGGAGTGTCAATATGTTGTGTGACTATCTTTTGGAAATTCACTTCCCCTTCTCTTGGAAAAGTCAAATTCGCTAATTATTTTAGAATTACATGTTTTCGAGGAAGGTAGTGGGTAAATCAGTTTACCGATATTCTATATATTACCCACAATACGCTTGTGACAACAAACATAACTTTAAGACACAGATCATAATTGATATACACAGTAATATACGAAGACGAACGGATATACATTTTGATTTGCCAAGACTGAAAGTACATAGAACTGGTCTAAATGATTATTTAAAAATATTTTTCAATAAATTACCGGAATAAATAAAATTATTTCCTAGTTCACAAAAAAATATTTTTTTTCTTTTTTAAAGCGTAATATGCAAATACCTAGGAACCAGGGATTTAATATTTAATGACCATTGGCTTTTATAATGCCTGAATATTTTTCATTGTACTGCTTTCTGGTTGTTTGGAATTTAATCACTTGCCGGAATTTCTGCATTTGCCTTATTTTATTTGTATTATTCGTTTATGTTTTTATGGTGGTCTTCTACCTGTAATATTTTTGTTGTAATTTATTTTATTATAGACCAAGAGGGCGACCCGAAATTTTGACCTGTCAACTAACCGTCTGCCTAGTTGTTCATTCTATTGAGCGAGTCGAATTAAAGCCTTTAACGTTGGTTTTGCGGCTCCCGTGCCCTGGAGTGCCTAAATAAGGCCCAAAATGCTATATCCAAAAATGGACTGTTGTTTAACCACTTGAATCAAATACCATAACATTTGTTGACATTAAAAATTCGAGGGCCCAAAAACCGTCAATCTAAAAATGGACTGTCATTTAACCATCTAGAATCAATAAATTTAGTTTGTTTTTGATAAAATAAGAAGGAATCTGCAAAAGGCAGACGCCGCCAATACCGGAGGACGAAGCTGGACCCGTTTTTACCAGCCTACGGTCGTTTTTCAAGTTTTTAAATAAATAAGACCGTAAATCCCAAGTTTTTGGTCCTGCGCGTTTGCCCAAGTTATTTTTGGAAAATTTAGGTCTTAATTAATAAAATGTCATGAGGGCAGCCGCTTCGTTTGTACTCGAACAAGCCGAGGAATTTTCGAAGTTTAAAAAAAAAAATGAAAATTCTGATAGTATAGGTTCTTTAGATGAATTTTAAAGTATTTACTTAAGATTAAGTATTTTCTAATTTTTTTAAGCGTTTAATCGAAATTTCAAACATTTACTTGATTTTTCAAGCATTGATTTACTTGATTTATTTGAATTTATACTAAAATTTAAAAGCAAACGCTTCAGAAATCTAGCAAATACTTAATTTTAAGTAAATACTTTAAAATTCGTCTAATTTTTTTTAACAGTGTAGCCTAATAATAATAATTCCAGTCATCCGGTACGAATTTTATGTAGAACCTATAATAGCGTCCATACTATCAGAATTTTGATTTTTTTTTTGAATTTTGAAAATGCCTTTGCTTGTTCGGGTACAAGCGAGGTATCTGCCATCGTTATATTTTATTATTGAAGCTAAATTTTCCAAAAATAACTTGAGAAAACGCGTAGGACTCAAAACTTGGGACTCACGGTCTTATTTATTTAAAAAATCGAAAAACGAAGGTTGTTGACTGGAAAAAGCGGGTTCAGCTTTGTCCTCCGGTATTGGCGGCGTCTGCCTTTTGCAGGTTCCCTCTTATTTTATCAAGAATAAACTAAATTTATTGATTTTATATGGTTAAAATGGGCCCTGGTCGCTGCGGCGCTTGCCCCTTGGGGCGCTCGACCTTTTTAGTATCAACAAATGTTATGGTACTTGATTTAAGTAGTCAAACGACAGTCCATTTTGGATGTAGCATTTTGGGCCTTATCTGGGTATTCCAGGGCACGGGGGCCACACAATTAACGTTAAAGGTTTTTATGCGACTAGCCCTATAGAATGAACAACTAGGCAACCTCTCACTTTTTCGGTTCCTGAAACCACATGTTGCACCAGTAATGATTAAGACAATGGAATCTTTTAACAAGTTTTAATATGTAGTCTTTTAGTTTTTTTTAGTATAAAATTGTTTTTTACAAGTTGTTTTTGATTGAACAATGCTTATCCTAGAAGATAGCTCATGTTAAGTAAGTTTTAATACTATAATTCTCTGTTCAGTGATACCAATCAGTTTTTTTTTTGCCATCTGCTTCATTAATTAGCTCAAATTTACTGTCCATTTTGCTAACTAAGAGTTTTATTTGGCCAAAAATCTTTTGACCGCTACCCTCACAATATTGTGAATTCTATATATACATATATATATATATATATATATATATATATATATATATATATATATATATATATATATAGGTATGGCCACGTACAACGTATGGCCGACGAGAGGATACCGAAGCAAGTAATGCATTGGACACCTGGGGACCGACGAAAACGGCCATGTCTGAAAGAACGCTGTAGCCAGGAGACTGGAACGATAGACGAGAATGGCAACTGGGAACCATAGGGCGTCGCAGAACGCTATGAAGCGGATTTATATATATATATATATATATATATATATATATATATATATATATATATATATTTTATTTACTTTTTCTTAGTATCAACTTATAAAAATGAACAAAGCCCATATTTCAGCAGTGACCCAGTGTTCTCTTATCTGTCAATCCATTTTGGTACGTGTTTCGCTGTATCACGGCTCATCAGCGGACCTAGGATCAACTAACACGAGGACAGAACTTGCAGTAGTTATTGCAGTACTAAAAGCCTAAAGTTTAAAAGCATACTTGTCCTTCGTGTGGAGCTTTTAAGGCCAGGGAGTCAACAGGTCAAAACTTCGGGTCGCCCTCTTGGTCTATTACTCTTATGTTTATTTGCATCTAAGGAAGCAAGCAGTGAGGGGTAGTACACCCTTGTGATTATTTTCCTCTTTTTAAGATAACCTATTAGAATAGTGCCTCTTGCCTCTTACAAAATAGTGGCTATGACTTTTTATGCTTAACGTGTAGCTCTGTTCTTCTTCGGGGTAAATTTTCCTCTAACGATCCACTATTTCAACTGTTATCTAGTTTCTGATCGATGATGGTCTATCCAAATTTCATCTACAGTAACCCACTATACTTCGTCGAGATTTCTTTAATGGAGCTTTAAATTAGCCCAACACAACCTGACATGTTCACATTTATTACTTATAAAGAACAATTGCGGCAATAGCCTTGCGTCATGCAAGATATGGTGATCCCGCTCATAAGAGAAGCCCCAGACATTAACGATTTCACGTACTTTAAGTCTGCTATAGTCTAATACCATATATTGGATTTTGATGATGTTTTTTCGCGTGGTGATTTCAGATGAGCTTCCAGAACGTCCCCTGTGCTCATACGGCCCGATTGAAAAAAAAGTGTCTAAACAATTTATAAAGAATCCTAATCAAAGAAGCAGATTCCCCATAGTTTTCTTTTAATTTTCGCTTTAATTTTCTGTCTGGTTCTTTTTTTAATGTTACACTTATAAGATCACTTCGGCGTCTGTCTGTCTGTCTGTCTATCTGTCACAGCGGAATGAAAATGATCTCGAGTGCTTTAGTAATTTATCTGGTATATAAAAAAAACAAAAATTTCAACAAATGCAGGAAACAAACTTTGTTAAAAACTCATTTGTGGTGTATTTTGTGAAGTCTAAAAAAAACACTAAAAATAATATGAAAACTCTGTCCATCGACACAATGGTCGAGATTTACTTTATATATACACATATATATATATATATATATATATATATATATATATATATATATATATATATATATATATATATATATGTCATTTGTTTCTTAGTAGTACTTTCCTTTTGCATCTTTTTTTTTTTTGGACTTTACCCTCATCAATTAATGGTCCTTTCCCGCCACTTTACTTATTACCGGTTGGCCTGTCTTGATCCCTATTTTTTCACCAATTATGGTTCTTAATTTTCAACGTCTGCAATAGTCTATCCATCATCTGTTCCCCCCTAAATGGTTTTCTTTTCCTTTTTCTCTATTCTAAATTGCAGTTCGTTATACCAGGTTAATTTTCATACCGGACTTAAGCGCGTTCCACTTGTACTTTTTCTACTTTACTTATTTTTTCTATTTGATTAGATATATTTATATTTTGTACTAAAACCGGTCCTGTCCTGGTTGTTTTTGATGGGCTTTGGACCTGTAGGTTAATTGATCCCTTGCTTCTGTCAGATGGCTGTTTCCTGTCAGCGTTGTGTCAAATATGTCATACAAATTGCCGGTCACAGGTGGTTAATTAAAATTGAATTAATTTGAATTGATTTTAGCATCCAAGGTTTTTAAAGGCATCCTTTTTGTAAATGTCTTTTTACAGAATTGATATGTTAGTGTGTAGTGAAAGATTTACTTAATTGTTTATCGCATTTGTGTAATTGGTGTTTATGGCCATTTTTAGTGTTCCATACGGAACACTAAAAATGACTTCGGTGTCTGTCTGTCACACCCTATTTTCACCGAAACTATTTGTCATAGAAAGTTGAAATTTGATAATAATATAGGAATTGATGGCGTCATCAATGCCGTGTAGTTTTGAAAGTCAAATTTTGACATAAGGAGTTAGTTTTGGGGGGTGAAATCGAAAGTGAAAAAAAAATTTTTTTAGTAGGTCATCGAGTGTGGTGTCAAATGAAAGCTTGTGAGAACACGAATAAAAAATATATATATAATGTAATACTTGCGCACACTTTTCTTTGTATTATTTTTAAAAAATCGCGAAAAATCGCTCTCCCCCCACCTTATCTCGAAAAATACTGATCAAAAAAATTTTGAAAAAATTCTGGAATGTTCTCCACGGGGTGTAGATTGAACGAAAATTATCACGAGTGCATTACCTTTAATAATTTATCTGGTATATAAAAAAAAACAAAAATTTCAAGGTCACTGATCATTTTATGCCACCGTAACAACATTTTTATTTTAAAAGCAATCAACGTACGGAACGCTAATTGTGCAAGTTCAAATTGCACTTGACCGGTTTTTGTTAGTTTAATATCACACCCCTCATGTGAGTGGTTTTTCTTTTTATTATTACATACTTTTTACAACAATTTCTTAAAAGAAAATAATTAATATTCTTGTGTATATGCCCTTACTACTTCAATTGTTACTTCGTTCTTTTTTTTAGTTTGTGCCCTGATGAAGGTCTCAATCTAGGACCGAAATATTGGCTAAATGAACATTGTGTGAACACCTGTTGCACCACACCCTTTGCCGAGTTCCCCAATTCATTTCATATTTAAGAATTTTGTTTTGTTTCTTTATATATATATATATATATATATATATATATATATATATATATATATATATATATATATATATTATATATATATATATATATACGAGTATACGAGGCTGGTTTGAAAAGTCCGTGCAAAGTCCGAGAGATGGCACCACCGGCGCGTATCGAGGTCATGTTTAGTTAGTAGCATCTCTTGAATGAACGTACACCAAGTTTCAGCCATATTGGTCTATTCCGTTCCTTCGGCCGGAAAGGTTATGGCGACTGTCTTTTGGGATTCGCAAGGGATAATCCTCATCGACTATCTGGAAAAGGGTAAAAAACTATTACAGGTGAATATTATTCATCGTTATTGGACCGTTTGAAAACCGAGGCTGCAAGAAAAAACGCCCGCGATTGGCCCACAAGAAAGTCCTTTTCCATCACGACAACGCACCAGCACACACCTCAGCAGTTGTGGTCGCAAAATTAATGGAAATAGGATTCCAACTCGTTTCACTTCCCCCTATTCTCCAGACTTGGCTCCCTCGGACTACTATTTGTTCCCCAATTGGAAGAAATGGCTGGCGGGACAAAGATTTTATTCAAACGAGGAGGTGATTGCAGACACTAATGGATATTTTGCAGACTTGGACAAATCCTATTATTCGGAAGGGATCAACAAACTAGAACATCGTTGGACGAAGTGTTTAAGCCTAAAAGGAGACTGTCGAAAAATAAAAAAGGTTTACCCCAAACACATAAGTAGTTTTTATTTTTGCACGGACTTTTCAAACCAGCCTCGTATATGTATTCATATATACTTTCCAGTATATTACTACTGTACATAGATAAAATAATTTTGTTTTATTTAATTTTAATTGACACTGATCGTCCAGTTTGTGCTTCATACATAGTAAAGTTTCCTAGT
This sequence comes from Pachyrhynchus sulphureomaculatus, assembly GCA_019049505.1. Taxonomy (NCBI): domain Eukaryota; kingdom Metazoa; phylum Arthropoda; class Insecta; order Coleoptera; family Curculionidae; genus Pachyrhynchus; species Pachyrhynchus sulphureomaculatus. The sequence continues at coordinate 25,226,514 of CM032453.1, read as the reverse complement.
TGGACGATCAAATTTAAGGTTTTTTATATAAAACTGGCTCTTTTCATCTGGTTAAAAATGGCTGTTATACGTATTATTTCTGATAAAACTAAAAATAAGGGGGAAACGAAATAGACAGAGAACCCTAAAAGAGGACATATAATACAAAGCAACCAGTCTAAGCGTGTATTTCACCTCTTTAGTTTTTCATATGTTTGATAATATGAAAATAATATTACTTACAGCTGCATCAATCCATCCAACCAGGAAGAAATCTCATAAAACTATGAAGTGATACCGTTCAAAAATTGGACGTTCCATTTCTACTCTAAGTATTATGAATGTGTATTAAATGAGGAATACTGACCGAAGATAGACAGAGAAATAGACTTAAGAACATTGAAAACTACATTTTTCGTAACAGTACAGACAGTAAAGGTAGAAAAAATCTCGTAGGGTGACTTTTTACGAATTTCGTTAATGCGAAAAGTAAACAGGAATAAATTACATCTATTTTAATCAGAGTTTAACAAAGACCAGAGAATGAGAGATCGGAAAAAGACTTCAATGAAAAACTCATTTGGGGTGTGTTTTGTGAATTCACTGATCATTTTATATCTCCGTAAGAAAAATTTTTATATCAAAAGCAATCAACGTACAGAACACTAACCGGTTATTTTAAAATAATTTTTAGTCACGAAACGATTCCGTTTCGTCCATGTGGACCAAATTTATTGGCACTGATTTCTTGTTTAAATACTATTAGATAACGATGTTTTTTTCATTAAGAATCGCCTTTTGGACAGAAAATTAAAAATACTGATATCCAAAACTCTCCATTGTTCTTTCTATATCATAAATTTCCTGTTTTAAATTATCCCATTATCTGAAATGGGTCCAAAAAATGCAGCATGTTATACTAGTTGAAATGGGTCACAATCCTACGGGCCATTTACTGGCTCAATAGTCCGCAGAAGATAAATTTGTTGATTATGCCACTTTAAAGGCTTTGTTTGAACGAACGGGTGTATAAGACAATACAAACATCATTACGGCATGCAAAATTGCTGACTTAAATTGAAAATTATTAGTCTGATTTAACTATATAACAAGTAGGTTGAAAAGTTTTTGGTCTAGCTACTTAAAACAATTTTTTTTTTTGTAAAATTCGACTTTATTCATCAATATAGTCTCCTGCAAGAGCGATACAATCAGTCCAATGCTTTTTTCTAACATTTCTATACCTTTCTTGTAGAAAGATTTGTCTTTGCCTTGAAAACAGGCCTCAGTTTCGGCGATAACTTCCTCATTGGAGCCAAATCTGTTTCCCGCGAGCATTTTCTTGAGGTCTGCGAATAGATAATAGTCACTGGGAGCCAAATCCGGAGAATAGAGTCGATGAGGAAGCAATTCCAACTTCAATTCATGCAATTTGCCATCGTAACCATTGTCTTGTGACACGGTGCATTGTCTTGAAGAAAGAGCACTTTTTTCTTGTTCATTTGGGGCCGTTTCTTTGCGATTTCTGTCTTCAAACGTACCAATAACTTTATATAATATTCGCTTTTGATGGTTTTCCTTTCTTAGTCGACTGTTGTGTCTTTGGTCGCTTCGGGCGGCTTTCACCTGCTGCTGTCCACTCAGCTGACTACCGATTTCATTCTGGTGTGTAGTGGTGGATCCATGTTTCATCCATTGTCACATATCGCATGAAAAAATTCTTTTATTGCTCATAAACAGGTGCAAACAGCGCTCAGAATCATCGATAAGTTGTTGTTCTTGGTTTTATGGATTTTGTTGATGTTTTCCAGTGTAAACATCTCATTTGGGAGTCCAAAGCGTTCAGCATCATTTGTGTCTGTACGACCGCGTTTAAATTCAGCATAACAGTAAATAATGAGTGATTTTCCAGGAGTACAGTCCCCGTAACACTTATCAAGCCATTGCTTTGCTTGAATAGTATTTTTTCCCATCAAAAAACAGTGTTTAATCAACACACGAATTTCGATTTTTTCAATTGTTTTGAAAATATCAGGAGTAGCATCACTAAAACCACTGTAACTTGTAAACTAATCATCGAAATATCATGAATTTTTGCCACGTATCGTTGAAGGTTGATACTTCCTAAATATCTAATGGATTTTTTTGAAAAGGGCGACATCTATGTGTCAGACCAAAAAACTTTTCAGTACAGGTATACAGAAATAATAAAAAGATATATGAAAAGGCAACATCAACTATTAAATTATATAAAGATACAGATAAAATTAAGATTTGCAGAGGAATTAGAGAAGGATATATTACTTCACCAAAACTATTCAACTCAGCAACGGAAGAAGTATCAAAACATCTAAAATGGCAAGACAAGAGTATTGTAATTAACGGCAACAGACTGAACAACTTGAGATTCGCTGACGACGTTATCATCATAGCAGAAAATCTCGAAGACTTACAACATATGTTGAGGGAGTTGGGAAAGGAATCAAATAAAGTAGGCTTGAAAATGAATTTCAGAAAGAAGAAAATCATGTTTAATCAAGACCCACACATAACAATTAACAACTGCCACATCGAAAACATCGAAAAATACATTTACCTGGGCCACCAAATACAACCAGGAAGAGAAAATCAAATGAGTAAAATATACAGAAGGAGAAGGCTTGCACGGTCTGTATTCGGAAGACTATTATATACACTTAAAACTTCGATCAAGACTATATCATTTCAGTGCTTACTTACGGAGGTCAGACTTGACTTGGACAAAACAAACATGGAAAAAAATAGCTGTCACACAAAGGGCTATGGAAAGGCAAATGACTGGTATATCTTTGAGCGATAGGAAGACCAATGAATGGATTAGGCGATCAACAGGGATAAAAGAGGTAGCTGAAATAATCACCACCGTAAAATGAAACTCTGCAGGACATATAGCAAGATGTAGTCAATCTAGATGGAGCACCATCATTCTTCACTAGACACTTTATACCTGGAAAAGAAAAAGGGGACGCCCATCAATAAGTTTGACAAATGACCTGAAACTGACTGCGAGGCTGAACTGGAAGAAAGAAGCACAAGATAGAGATAGATGAGGTGCAATGGGGGAAGCTTATGTTCAAAAATGGACGTTCGAACTGGGTCTTTGAAATTGAGAACTTACCAGTACCTATCATTTTAAATATCGTCTTATTGTGTTTGGAATAAATAAAAAAAAATATACGAGCAAGGTGCGGAATTACCACCGTCATAGCGTTAATGAGGCGTAGGATGTAAATAGTAAGTTAAGAGGTGTCACAAGAACGATGGGAGGGAACGGAGGAAGGACGGAGGAAAAAAAAAGGGTTGGAAACCCTTTGATAGCGCAACCCCGGCGTAGTGAAGGATGTAATTTCGAGTGTTTAACGTGTGTATGCGACAATTATCCGGGTTTGCGGTAGTATAAGTCCCCAGTGATGTAGTCAAAAATACGAAAGATTAACATCGTGGGGTCGATTATTGGAGGGCGAATGGAGAGGTCGTAGACCTTTGTATTGAGAATACGCTTAAATTGAGCATCAGGTGGCATTTTAATATTTATTTTATTCAATACGTTTATTGCTTAGTGAACGAAAAAACATATATAAAAAGGATTTAAATTAAGTTTATCGTCTGTATAGATTTATTAAATTTTTATTTGGACTAAAAATGAAGAGTAGTACATGATACAAAGAAAGCAAATATAGATGATTTTGTTTCCAAATTAAATAACTGATATGAGTCTATTAAATTTACTTACGAAACTGAGAGCAAGGAACAACTGCCATTTTTAGATATTTTAATTTTAACTAAAAATGAAGAGTAGTACATGATACAAAGAAAGCAAATATAGATGATTTTGTTTCCAAATTAAATAACTGATATGAGTCTATTAAATTTACTTCAGTTTTCATTAGATGTTAACAGGCTGCATTTTGGCACACAGATAGTTTTTTGGACGTAGAACACGATAAAAAAATTTGCTAAAGTTTGATGTACGCTAAGCCCACAAAATCCAAAGTAAAATTAAAAATTTGGTTTTTCGACAATATCTCAAGAAATAAAAGATATTGAAAAAAAAAATAGTACTACGTGAAAGAGCGTGACTTTACAAATAAAACAGTGTATAGATTGTTTTCCAGATTTTTTTTTTTATTAGCGTGAGAATTCGGATAGGTGATTCAAAAAATGTAGCGCGCCAAACAGGCATTTGAAAGTGTTCGAGCACCAGTCGAAGGTTAATCGATATGGCTTGTTTTCAGAGTGTAAAAAAAAAATTAAAAGATAGCTTTCTGAGGGAGACTTTCAGTTTTCCGATAATACTAATAATTTTTATTTTTGTTGCTTTATAATTTGTAAAACATAAAACGAAATTTTTGTTTGCGTAATTTTAACGGGAATACAGTAAATTACGAATATTTAATAAAATATAGTATCTAAAAAAAAATCCTTATACATACAATGACTCACAGCTTAAATGATGCAGTCGCTATAAGACAAGACTAACTGTTCTCAGTGCCTCTTTATTTATTTGGAAAAAAAACAACTTATTGAAATTAAAGTAGTAAAGAGTCTTCTTAAAAAGTATGAATTACTTTTTGTCTTAAATATGCCTTACTTAATTAACAATAAATAATTAATTAAATTATATGCGATTTTAACGCCACAGCTTAAATAATGCAAAATTCAATATACCAAAATTATTAGAGAAAACAAACTGTAGAATTTGAAATAAGCCTGCTAATATTTGGTCGGGCCTCCCTCATTATCAATAACGGCTTGTAATCTTCTGGACATTGATTCAACTAAACTTTCTAGTATACTCCGGGGAAATAGTGTTCCATGCTTCAGTAATTTTTACTTTTAATTCTGTTTTATTGGATATTGGCGCACTATTTACTTTATTTTTTAATGTCAGCCACAAATTTTCAATTACATTTAAGTCTGATGACTGAGCTGGTGTTTTAATAAAACTTTTTCGAAGAAATGCCCTTCCAACGGCAAGCCTTGGTTTGACCGAAAATGCAAAGAAGCTGTTGCTTCTAAACATCTTGCATACCGACAATGGCGCGAAAATCGTAACACATTTGTTCGTACCAGGAACAGATGCAAAGAAATTATCGATGAAACCAAGGAGGTACAATCAACGGATTAGAAACAAACTTCTAGCCTGTCCCGGCAATTCAAGGTCCTTTTGGTCGGCCGCTAAGGCAGTTAGTCAAAATTTCACCAAATCCACCATACCACCACTCACACGGCCAGATAATTCTATTGCAACGACACCTGTTGAGAAAGCGAACTTGTTGCTGAACTCTTTGCTTCACATTCTACTGTCGATTTCCAAGGACAAACACCACCTACTATTCCCATAGTACAGTCAAGGATGCCCGATGTTGTCTTCAGACAGCGTATCATAAAGTGTATTCTGATGAAGGCACCAAAAAGGCTTTTGGCGCTGACGGAATACCTGCCATAGTTCTTAAAATCTGTGCGAGGGAACTAACACCAGTTTTCTGTAGACTTTTCAACCTATCCTACAGAAAGGGAATATTTCCTTCCTGCTGGAAATGTGCTACAGTTCAGCCGATACCTAAAAAAGGCAAGAAGACCTTGCCAAATAACTACCGACCAATCGCACTGCTTTCAATAATATCGAAAGTCATAGAAAAGGCTATCAATCAGCATTTTCTAAAATATCTTGAAGGATTCAACATTATTAGCGATCACCAATATGGCTTTCGTAAAAATAGATCAACAGGAGATCTTCTGACTTATGTAACACATGTTTGGAACAATGCAATTGAACACTTTGGAGAATCTCGAGCGGTTGCTCTTGACATATTCAAGGCATTCGACCGTGTTTGGCACGATGGGCTCTTGGCTAAGCTACGTTCTTATGGTATGTCGGAAAAGTTCTGTTTGTGGCTCTCATGTTTCCTCAGAGAGCGTTCTTTACGAGTGGCAGTCGACGGATATCTTTCTAACACCTTCACTATCAACGCCGGTGTACCCCAAGGCTCCATACTGTCTCCGACTCTCTTTCTCATTTACATTAACGATTTGCTGGAAAAGACCGAGAATCCAATCTACAGCTTTGCAGATGACAGTACACTTATCTCTTCATTCACTTTGAACTCTCGGACATCGGCTACTCAACTCAACAAAGACCTGGAAGAAATTCTATCTTGGGGTGACAGTAACCAAGTGGAATTTAACGCTACAAAAACCCAGGCGGCATTTTTTTCTAAAAAAGTTAACGTTGCTGAACCCGACATAGTTATGTCGGGGCACTCCATTCCTCTAACATCGTCATTCAATTTGTTGGGCGTTAATTTGGGAGCAAATATATCCTGGCATGAACATGTTGCAGGCATAGCAAGGAGAGCTTCTCAAAAGTTGGGAATATTATTTCGATCCAGAAAGCTTTACACTAAAAAACAACAACTGTTAATTTTTTACAAAGCTCAAATTCGACCAACTATGGAATACTGCTCCCATGTTTGGAGCTCCGCTCCCAAACATACACTGCGTTTGTTGGATTCTATTCAGAGAAGAGCTGTTCGTCTGATTGGAGACCCGGAACTGACCGTCGGCCTTGATTCGCTCGAACATCGAAGAACGGCTGGCGACTTGAGCCTATTCTACAAGTACTTTCATGGAAAGTGTTAGAAGGATGTGGCCCGCTTAATTCCTCCCAGAGCGGTGCATATTAGAAGTACACGTCGCGCTAATTCTTCACATCCGTATGAGGTTCAGGTTCTTACTCCTCGTACGACGCTTTTCAAGCAGTCATTTATATGGAGAACATCATCCCTTTGGAATAATTTGCCCAGGACTGTGTTTCCCACCGAGTACAATCTACAGCGATTCAAGAACAACGTGAATCGCCTTCTCCGCACACGTGTCGCTCTTGTAGCGCTTTAGGGACTTCCCTGTAGCACGTGTGCTAGACCCATAAAAAAAAAATTTGGACAGTTATAAAGCAGCCAACTGCGGAATCGAAATGACGTGTGCTTTGGATCATTGTCCGATAATTGTTTTCAATATCTAATTTTTGGGCACTAGCGACGAGATGCTGCCGTAGTATATCCAAGTACATATATTGGTTCATATTCCCTTCGACGAAATGCATGTTACCTTCTCCTGCAGATGACATACAGCCCCATAACATCACTCCACCTCCACCATGCTTTACCGTAGCTTTCATATTTATCAATTTTAATTCTTCGTTAGGCTTTCTCCCCACTGATATTTTTCCATCGGACCCAAATAAGTTTATTTTGGCCTCATCAGCAAATATTACTGAATTCCAGAAGTTCAAGTCTTTATTGAAATGCTCTCTGGCAAATTCCAATCTCACGCATCTATTTCTTTGGCTAATGAATGATATGCTGAACAGTTGACGGACATTTATTTGCCATTTTGGCTATGTCTCTTTGGCTGTATCCATTCCTGTAATGAGTAATAATTAAATTTCTCTCAGAAATTGTAGTTCGACGACCCATTCTTAAACAATTTCGTTTTATTGAATTAAAAAATGTCAAACTAAAAAAAAAAAAACAATTGCACTAAGAAATCAAAGCAACGCGGCCTTCGTAAATTTCAAAATGCGGTAAGTTTTGACCCCTGTTGTTATTTTGCATCATTTAAGCTGTGACGTTAAAATTGCATATGATTTAATTAATTATTTATTGTTAATTAAGTAAGGCATATTTAAGACAAAAAGTAATTCATACTTTTTTAGAAGACTCTTTACTAATTTAATTTCAATAAGTTGTTTTTTTCCAAATAAATAAAGAGGCACTGAGACCAGTTACTCTTTTCTTATAGCGACTGCATCATTTAAGCTGTGAGTCACTGTATATCATTATAATATCTTAAGTTTCAAGATAAGAATAATTAAAAATAGCCTGATGGTCTGTGAGTTTTAAAATATGAAAATTTGCCTTACGTTCAAAGCAGTACGAAATGGTCAAAAAAAGTCGGACAATTTTTTTTTAGTTACATTTAAAAATATACCTGTTATTAGAAAATCAATACAAACTTAAAAAAACTTTCTTTTCTTGTAAGTTTGCGCCTAAAAAAGTGTTCATGATAAATGTATTTTTTGCTTATTATTAATCGTACAACTTAATCCTAAAATAAAAAACCTGTCAAGTGCAAGTTGAACTTGCACAATTAGTGTTCCGTACGATTGTTTTTAAAATAGAAAATTTTGTTAGGGTGGTATAAAATGATCAGTGACTTCACAAAATACACCTCAAATGAGTTTTCAATAAAGTTTGCTTCCAATCTTTACTGAAAACTGGTGACTTGAAATTTTGGTTTTTTTCTATACCAGATAAATTATTAAAGGTAATGATAATTTTCGTTCAATCTATACCCCGTGGAGAATATTCCAGGATTTTTTCAAAATTTTTTGATCAGTACTTTTCGAGATAATTTTTCACGATTTATTAAAAGTAATACGAAGAAACGTGTGCGCAAGTATTACATTATATATATATTTTTTACTCGTGTTTTCACAAGCTTTCATTTGGCACCACACTCGATAACCTAGTAAAAAAATTTTTTTTCGCTTCCGATTTCACCCCTCAAAACGAATCCCTTAAGTCAAAATTTATGTTACGGTGATATAAAATGATCAGTGACTTCACAAAAGACACCCCAAATAAGTTTTCAACAAAGTTTATTTCCAATCTTTACTGAAAATTGATGACCTTGAAATTTCTGTTTTTTTTATATACCAGATAAATTATTATAGATAATGCATTCGTGATAATTTTCATTCAATCTACACCCTGTGGAGAATATTCCAGAATTTTTTCAAAATTTTTTGATAAGTACTTTCCGAGATAAGGCGGGTGGACAGCGATTTTTCGCGATTTTTTAAAAATAATACAAAGAAAAGTGCGTGCAAGTATTACATCATATATATATTTTTTACTCGTGTTTTCACAAGCTTTCATTTGACACCACACTCGATTACCTAGTAAAAAATTTTTTTTTTTTCACTTCCGATTTCACCCCCCAAAAGTAACCCCTTAAGTCAAAATTTAACTTTCAAAACTACATGGCTCTGATGAGGCCATCAATTCCTATATTACTACCAAATTTCAACTTTCTATGACAAATAGTTTCATAGAAAATCGGGTGTGACAGACGGACAGACAGACGGACAGACGGACAGACAGACAGACACCGAAGTGATCTTATAAGTGTTTCGTACGGAACACTAAAAAGAATATATAAAGGTGGGAAATGAAAGATAAAAGTCTAAGCTTGAAATGTAAAGTATTTATATTTCATTTCGACATCTAGGTACAAAGAAAACTGTTATTGAAACCAGCCATTTTATTTTAAATAATTTTTTTAAATTACAGTAAAAAAAAAAATCTATATATTATTTTTGTTTTGTAAAATTTCCCTTTCTTTAACGTGGTGCTATTAGTTTTTCGATATCTTTTTAGTGTTCCGTACGGAACACTTATAAGATCACTTCGGTGTCTGTCCGTCTGTCTGTCCGTCTGTCCGTCTGTCACACCCGATTTTCTCCGAAACTATTTGTCATAGAAAGTTGAAATTTGGTAGCAATATAGGAATTGATGGCCTCATCAGAGCCATGTAGTTTTGAAAATTAAATTTTGACTTAAGGGGTTAGTTTTGGGGGGTGAAATCGGAAATGAAAAAAAAATTTTTTTTACTAGCTAATCGAGTGGGGTGTCAAATGAAAGCTTGTGAAAACACGAGTAAAAAATATATATATAATGTAATACTTGCGCTCACTTTTCTTTGTATTATTTTTAAAAAATCGCGAAAAATCGCTGTCCACCCGCCTTATCTCGGAAAGTAGTTATCAAAAAATTTTGAAAAAATTCTGGAATATTCTCCACGGGGTGTAGATTGAACGAAAATTATCACGAGCGCCTTACGTGTAATAATTTATCTGTTATATAAAAAAACAGAAATTTCAAGGTCATCAATTTTCAGTGAAGATTGGAATAAACTTTGTTGAAAACTTATTTCGGGTGTATTTTGTGAAGTCACTGATCATTTTATATCACCGTAACATAAATTTTGACTTAAGGGATTCGTTTTGAGTGGTGAAATCGGAAGTGAAAAAAAAATTTTTTTTACTAGGTCGAGTGTGGTGTCATATGAAAGCTTGTGAAAAACACGAGTAAAAAATATATATATAATGTAATACTTGCGCACAGTTTTCTTCGTATTACTTTTAAAAAATCGTGAAAAATCGCTGTCCCCTACCTTATCTCGAAAAGTACTGATCAAAAAATTTCGAAAAAATCCTGGAATATTCTTCTCGGGGTATAGATTGAACGAAAATTATCATTACCTTTAATAATTTATCTGGTATAGAAAAAAAACAATATTTCAAGGTCACCAGTTTTCAGTAAAGATTGGAAACAAACTTTGTTGAAAACTCATTTGGGGTGTATTTTGTGAAGTCACTGATCATTTTATACCACCCTAACAAAACTTTTTATTTCAAAAACAATCAACGTACGGAACACTAATTGTGCAAGTTCAACTTGCACTTGACCGGTTATTTACTTTTAGAGATATTTGCTAAAAGCCGAATTTTTCATTTTATTGTCGATTTTGTATGCTTAGCTTACACTTTAGAGCAGCAACCTTTTTTTATCGTATTCTACATCCAAAAAACTACCTGTATACCAAAATGTAGCCTGTTAACATTTAATGAGAGCTTTTCGTCAAAATTTTCCTCTGACGACTGGGCTATTAATAGTTATTATAAAACTACTAGTTTGTGGTTCGGGAGCAACTTGGTAAATTTTTTAAAAATATGTTTTTAAAAATTTTATAGTGATATTATACTAATATTTATTATCTAACAATATCAGTTATTTAATTTGTTTCTCTTTCAATGTTTGTAGTTTCGAATGAACATGTCAGATAGAAATAAAACATATATAACATTAAACAGACTTGATAATATAAATTTAATAAAAGACACAGTGGTAATGTATGATGAAAGGTTTAGTTTATATTTAGATCAAAATTATCCGTTAATAACTCATCATTTATGATTTACTGAGTGAACTGTCGGTATTTACTTGCAGTTGATGAATAATTGTAAATATTAGCTGAAAATATTTTATGTAATGGACAACTTCAATCAGTTTGTCGATGGTTAATATGGTTGTGGTCAATACAAAGTTAACACTCTGATGAAGTGATGTAATAGTTCCCAAAATTCTCAATAAAATAACTATATAACTATTTTTTTTCAAAGGGATAGAATATTGATGAATAATAATAATAAAAAACCGGTCAAGTGCAAGTTGATCTTGCGCAATTATTGTTCGGTACGTTGATTGCTTCTGAAATAAAAATTTTTGTTACGGAGGTACAAAATGATCAGTGACTTCACAAAAAACATCCAAATGAGTTGTCAAGTTTGTTTCAAATCTGTACTGAAAACTGATAATCTTGAATTTTTTGTTTTTATTATATACCAGATAAATTATTACAGGTAATGCACTCATGATAATTTTCGTTCAATCTATACCCCGTGGAGAATATTCCACAATTTTATCCAAATTTTTGGATCAGTACTTTTCGAGATAGAGGACAGCGATTTTTATAAAGATTCATGAACCTGGCTGTAATAACTTTGCTGCTTGTGATTGCAATCTGAAGATCTGCTCCATTGATAACATTAAATATTTGGGTGTATACCTAGATTCGCATTTAAGATGGGATTCTCACATAGATTACAAGTAAAATTAGAAAAATGTATTTTAGGTTTTATCAGATTAGGCAGTGGTTACCCAAGAAATATTTATTATATATATATAAAGCACTTGTGGAGTCAGTGATAGGCTATGACTTGGTTGTTTGGGGGTCCGTGCGTGATTCGGTATCTTCATCTTTAGTAACAGCCCAGAAAAGGGTTCTAAAAATAATACTGTTTAAACCGCGAAGATTTCCTACGGACCAACTATATGGTGGGGCTAGGGTTTTGTCACTGAAGTAATTATACATAAAATCGGTGGTAAGGATTTTACTGAATAACAAACATAGGTTAAACAGAGTTGATCACTCTGTTCATACTAAATGAATTACCCTGAACATTGTGTATGTACCATCTACTCCCTTTAGTGAGAGTCAAAGGTCCCTATTTTTTTCTGCTCCGAGGATTTTTAATATAATTCTTAACGAACTGAAAGTGAAGCCATATAGGTTGGTTAAAAATAAATTAACTAGCTGGTTCCTTGATAAAAAAATAGATCATTATTGAGAAAATAAATAAAGTACATATTTAAAATAAGGTGGTTCTAGTACATTTGTAATAGGCACTAACAGTAGTTTATTAAATGGTGATGCACGCACATTCTTCTTTAAGAAAATTGTGCATCGCCTAAAATGTATTTTTGACTTGTAATTTGGTTTTACTGCTAGGGAAATTATCTTTCCCTGTATTGGTTCTCTTAGTATTAAGTTTAAGTTTAATGTGTAACAACTATGTAATAATTTGTTGTTTTTTTTTTAAATATATATATGTATATATATATATATATATATATATATATATATATATATATATATATATATATATATATATAAAATATATATATGTATATATATATATATATATATATATATATATATATATATATATGTATATATATATATATATATATATATATATATATATATATATATATATATATATTGAGACCTGTTTGATAAATCAGTGACTTGCATAAGAGATGGCGCACAAATCGCCGCCTCCTATTATTATTGTTATTTACAACTCCATTTAAGGTTACATACCAAGTTTCAGGTACACGTGCCGAATAGAAAATTTTTTTACAGCATTTTAAAGTGAATAGGTTTGTTAAAATGGAACAAAGTGAGTTTCGTGTTCTAATAAAACATTACTTTTTGAGTGGAAAAACCATTAGGTAAACTGAAGAAAGATGAAAAAAGTATTATAGGGACTCTACTCCGTCACATGGAATGATGCATAAGTGGTTCACTGAATTCCGTTGTGGTCATACAAGCACGAGTGATGCTGATCGTCCGGGACGTCCAAATGAGATTGCAAACAAAGAAATGGTCAATAAAATCCATGTATCGTATTAAATAACCGTCGGCTAAAGATCCATGAGATAGCCAACATGGTAAATATATCAAGCGAATGTGCTTTTAATATTTTTCTTGATCATTTGCACATGAGGAAGCTGTCAGCAAGGTGGGTGCCGCGTTTGCTTACGGTCGATCAAAAACGGAATCGTATAACCATTTTGAAGCAGTGTTTGGACATGTTTAAGCGCAATTTAAGTGAATTTTTTGTAGAGACGAATTACCACAGATGAAACGTGGATCCATTATTACGCTCTTGAAACTAAAGAACAATCGAAATAATGGATTTCTGCTGGCGAAAGCGCTCGGAAAAAAAGCAAAAACGGCCGGCTGGAAAGGTCATGTCCACAGTTTTCTGGATTTCACGTGGTATAATCTTCATCGACTACATGGAAAAAGGAAAAACTATCACAGGACAATGTTATGTTTCATTACTGGATCGATTTCACGTTGCGCTGATGAAAAAGCGAGAAAAAATCTTTTTACTATTGCGTTTTCTTTGTTAGACCGAAAACTTTTGGAACGACCCCTGTATATATTTTAGCTTTTTTATAGTGATTTAACGTCAAAACAAAATACTTCTCTCGAACTTCATAGTTTTCAACCTTCTAATAAAATATCGTACTCAATAAATAAAGTTTTTCCTTTAAAACGATTTAAGTGAGTTTTAGATTCAAACTGTTTTTAAGCTATTTTCGATACAATAGCGTTAACGTAATGATATTTACGGACAAGGATTAAGTTAACTGCAAAAATTTGTTAGTTAGAGTTAAATATACTCTAATTAAAATTTCCGTTCGAAGTAAACAAAAAACACACCAACACAAACATAAAAAGGGAAATTTTATTCAGCCTTGTATATTTAGGCAACACCTTATTTGTTTTTCAGAAACTTTTAAAAGCATAAAAAGTTGTATTATTACGAAAGAGTGTAATTATACGTTCCCTTATGGATCCTTGGGGAATTAATTACCCTTTTACTGACTTTCTAATATAGAGAAGCGCTAATAAGGTCGAAATTTAAGTATAATAAGGTGATAATATGTGGCATATTTTTCACAATTTACTATCAAGATTTTCGACAGATAACACCGTAGCAAGTGGAATTGAATTAACTTGGGCATCTTCTAAAAAAGATACTCTTTATTAAAAGTCAGGAAATACAGAAAAAATAACTTAAAATTTATTTAGTGTCCTAATCGAAAAACAGAAAAAATTCTCATAATACTAGTAAAACCATATGCTGTGATGATGTGGATTAGGCGTTTTTGATGTACCAGGGTACGTTTGTTATTGCCCTTAGGATTTTGTTTTGATTGATTTCTACGGGCTTTTTGTGGCTTTCGGCAGGTTAGCATTAGAAACTTACTGCTACTATCCTAATGGCATAGCAGCTATTTTTTTCCTAGTGGTGTTTTTTTACGACTTTCTATCAAGGGATATGGGAAGCTGAATTTTTGGTAACCTAGTTGACGGGCAGCTATTTAAGGGAGTCTCCCAAGTTCACCTCTTTTTCTTACAGATCGATTGGTGGGATAGTTTTATTCTATTTTCGGGATTTATTTTCATTTTTATTTTCTACTTCGACATACACTCTTGTAGTATGTTCAGATGTGCTTAGACATTAGGGTAAGTGTTATTAACTTAAAAATAATAGACACAGTATAACATCGTTTCGGCCTACGACAGCGTGCCCCTAATGAGATTGTGGGAAACACTACAACAGAGTAATGTAAGCACCGAAATAATTAAAGCCGTAAAATCCTTATACCAAGACCCAAGAAGTAGTGTGAAAACCAAATATGGTATAACAACAGGGTTCCCGGTCACAAAGGGTCTCAAACAGGGCTGCTGTATATCCCCAACGCTATTTAAAATCCATTTGGAGAGTGCACTGAAGAACTGGAAAAGGAAATGCAGCAGTATGGGATTACCACTGGATAACGATACTACATTGTACACGCTATCATTCGCAGATGACCAGGTAGTAGTCGCTCAGGACATCGATGATATGTAATACATGACACGAAAACTTATGGAGGAATATGAAAAATGGGGCCTAGAAGTCAATATTAAAAAGACTGAGTACATGTGCGTCGGAGGACAACAGCAGGACTTGAAACTGGCCACAGGACACACCATCAAACACTGTGCCAGTTATAAGTATTTGGGAACGAGAATATCTAGGGACGGAACACTGGAAGAAGCAATATTCGAGAGGAATATCCAAGGAAGAAAAGCGATTGCAATGCTTAATAGTATACTATGGGACAAAAACATAACCATTGAAAATAAGAAGAGAATTTACATATATATATATATATATATATATATATATATATATATATATATATATATATATATATATATATAACATCGTTTCTTACTAAATCAATAATCCATTAGATACTGCAATGAGTGCGGTAAGGGCAAGTAATAAACGGAGACTTATGCAAAGAAAACTACCGTATCCCGCGTCCCTACAGTGCCGGTAAAACCGGAATGTCCGCACATTGTTCTCTAGTAATACTTGTTGAGAATGCATACCCGTCTTGCCACTTATACTTATTTTTTTTTAAATAGCAGGTTATATGTGGTTATTTGTGTTTTTGGACGCTCCGATCGGCTTTCTTGCGTTCTAACCACTCTCTGCAATATTTGTTGGTTTCGGGTGTGTGGTGATAAATCCATGTTTCGTCCATTGTTACGAACCGACGCAAGAACTCCTTTGCATTAGGCCCAAACAGTATCAAACAACGTTCTGAAGATTCGACATGTTGCTGTTTTTGATCAGTCGTGAGAGTGCGCTGTACCTATCGGGAATATAGCTTTCTCATATGCAAATATTTATGAAAATATACCTCACACTATCAATTAATATCCTCACGATGTCAGCTATCTTACTCACATTCATTTTGCGGTCATTCAGAACAATATGGTGGCCTTTTTTGTGTTGTTTGGTGTGATCGCCTCATTTGGATGTCCGCAACCATAGGTGCTTCTCCGAGCGAATGGGCATATAGTTCCTTTGGACGGAGCAGATGTGATATAACACTTCTCAAGCCATTCGTTGGTTCTGGCTGTATTTTTTCCCATCAAAACGCAATGTTTCATCAACTCAAGAACTTCTTTTTGTTCCATCATTTTATAAAAATCAAAGTAGCGTCAGTCAAACAGCTGTAGCTCGTAAACTAATAGGCAAAATGTTATGAAAATTTTATACGAATCTTCTGTGAGTTGACACTAACTGAAAACCATAAGGTTTTTTACTTGTGCTGCCATCTTCCGGAAAGTCTCGGGACTTCTCACTGCATGTTAGTATATTGCGTTGGTAGTGTAATATTATAAATTGAGCACTTTTGGGTTTTGGAATTAAAATTATTAGTACGGTTTTCCATACTCCTTATTCTGAACATCCCGTTTATATTGTTTGGAGGAAGTTATCAGGAAAATTATTTATTGTTTCATTAAAAATATTGTCGAGGCTTAGGACTTTTTTGGAGTTTTTGAGAAGTTTTTACCTTCTTCATGTTACTTGAAGGTATGTAAGTTTACAACTATTAACGGCTTTTCTTTTAAGATTTATTGGAATAACTGGTGACTTCATTATATTTACCGAATGCCGCCCATCTAAGACCTCTGCATTTTGGTTCTCTTTTTCCAATTGGATCCTGTGTCTTAAATATATGTACGGGGTCACCTTTTCGGGTAATTGGTTGGCAACAGTGACATCTCTGTCTCGGGGACTCATTATTTTGGTTTTATTTACATTTATTTCTAGTCCAACCTTTAAGGAAGCCTCATGGAGTTGTGTCATGGTCTGTGTCCGATATTAGTGAAAAGAGCAGGTTCAAATCTTCTTCATGATAACACCAGACCACATTTCACATATCTGATACTTCAGAAGTTGGACGAATTGTTCTATAAAACTCTTCGTCAACTATACCTACTGGATCTTTCACCAGCTGACTTACATAAAAAGGTTTATTTAAGAAAGGGGTCAGAATTCGTGAAATTTACACGAAAAAAATGACTCTCCTCATTTTTTATCGAGATGTTGACGATACGGTTCTGTTTGACCATAATAATGTCTCGTTCAAATGAGATTGTTTTCTACCAAAGTTAATGTAACATGAAACTTTCAGTAACTTTTTAAACAACTGTGATGTTATAGCGTAAGTGTATTAAAAACAAGGGTAAAAATTGAAAAATTCAAATTAAATCTAAAACTATTAGAAATCTATGAGAAAAAGTAATAATATACAGGGTGTGCCATCTAAAAAATTTGAGATTTTTCAGTTTAAAATGGTCGAAATGTATAAATTTATTTTGAACACCCTGTAGCATCTAACTCAAATTTCTTTACATATATCTTTTTTCTCATCTCTGTAGAACGCTTGTACCAATTAAGAGTATTCCACCTTCAGAAACAATGGCGCTACTGGCAATTTTTTTTAAAACTGATAATTTAAAAAATAAAAATTGAAATATTAGAAAAACTACTAGGTTTAGGTATATAACATTATTAATAAAAAAAGTTATAAAATTTTACGCAGAATTTAAAAATAAATTAGAAAATAGGATGTTCCGTTTTAAAAAAACATATGTTATATCGGCTTTTTTGAAGTCCCCTGTATACTCAAAAATAATTTTAAACTATGCACATTAACATTCCTTAAAACTATTGTATTTAACATTTTTTCGTCATTCCTGAAACAAATGAGATAATGAACTTTACTCTATCGTTGACTCACCCTGTACATCAGGGGTGCTCAAACGGTCGCGAGTGCTTTTTGAGTCGATCTCGAGAAAAAAATTCCGATATAGAACTATTCACAGATTTTGTTTTAGGTAACTAAAACGAAATGTAATGAATAAACTATTAAAATTTATTCGATCCACAATTAGGCCAGAATAACCCCCTCATCACTTTCTTTTATCGTAATAACCCCCTGCTAGCGGCAAAAGGCGGCTGTATCAAAGGAACGCGCGGTACTTGTCAAAGAAAAGCTGCGTTTTTGATTCCCGCCGATTTTTCTAGAAACTTCGGGCGGTGTGTTTGACGGGAACATTCGAGACTTCATTCGCGCCGATATAAATGTTGCACCTGCAGGAATAGGAGTCAGTCTGAGTTGTAACTTGAAGGCGATACATCGATACAAAGTTTATTAATAAATAATCCAAAATGAGTAAAACTTATCATTTTAATAACGATTGGGAGGAAGAATTTTTCTTTTGTATGGTAAAGGATAAGTGCATTTGTCTCATTTGCCGTGCGTCAGTTGCAATACCTAAGCGTGGGAACTTAGAGAGGCATCATAAAACGGTTCATAAAAACTATGAAAAGGATTTTCCGTCACAGAGTGAATTAAGAAAACGAAAAGTACGTGATTTAATAACTTGTTTGAAAAAAGAACAAACCATGTTCACAAGACCAGCCAAACAAGGGCTGCAACGATTGCGTCATTTAAAATATCTCATATATTGGCGAAACACAAGAAACCATTTGATGATGGATTGTTGTGAAGGAAGCATTTATTGAAGCGGGTGAGACTTTATTTGGAGATTTTAAAAATAAAACAGAGATTATGTCTGCTATTAGAGAACTTCAGTTATCTCGTCCGACTGTCACAAGGCGTGTTGAAGTCATGAGTCAGGACATGGCAGATAAACTAAAACATGATATCACGGAATGTACATATTTTTCTTTACAGTTCGACGAATCCACCGATATGACAGACACTGTCCAGCTGTGTATTTTTATTCGAATGGTATTTAATGACATGTCGGCTAAGGAAGAGTTTTTGACAATGATTCCTCTGAAAGGAAGTCCCGTGGCGAAGAAATATATGACGTTTTCTTCAATTTTGTTACAAACTACAAGCTACCAATATATAAGCTAGTGTGCATTACAACCGATGGAGCACCAGCAATGACTGGAAACAAAAACGGTTTTGTGGCATTGTGTCGAGCTAATGATGATTTCCCTTCATTTTACTCCTTCCATTGCATTATACATCAACAAGTTTTGTGTTCAAAAGTTCTAAACATGGAGGAGATTATGGGCATTGCATGGAAAATTCCTAGAAAGGTTTCAAGAATTATTGCCCGAAATAAAAGCTTTTCTGGACGAAAGAGGTGATGACACTCAGATGCTGAAAAACGGAAAATGGCTGTCTGATTTCGCATTTTTGACAGACATCACAATGCATTTAAACAACATTAATTTGGAGCTTCAAGGTAAAGGAAAAACTATTATTGAGATGACAATAAACGCATTCAAAAGTAAATTGCAACTTATGATAGATCAACTGAAAAGAAAGGATCTGAAAAATTTTCCGTCTTTGAAAGCAAGGATTCCTCAGTTGAATTATGATATTTATGAGACAGAATTATCAAATATTTGGGGCCAATTCGAAATACGTTTTTATGATTTCAGTAAATTGGCAAATACCGCATCATTTATGAGTTATCCTTTTTCGTGTAAAAACATTGAGGAATTAGCTACTGAAATAGCAAGTCAGTTTAACATGGACTCATGTTCTTTTGAAAATGAGTTAGTGCAGATTATATCAGGTATACATCTCAAAGCCACAGCATCTGATACAAAATTCTGGTGTTTTATATCTGAAGATAAATATCCGAATCTAAGGCAAATCGCCTTTCAACTGACGGCAATGCTTGGGTCAAATTAGTTGTGCGAGTCTGCATTTCTGAAATGAAGATAATTAAGTCAAAATATCGCAATCGACTAACTGACGAACATATGTCATCATGCTTGCGATTAGCACTCGGTAATTACGTACCATCTTATGAAAAGTATGCTGAGGACATGCAGTGCCACGCTTCAACATCTAAAGTCACTCTTTAGTTAAGTTTTGAATAATTATGAGTTTTTTCATTGACATTTTAGAGCAGACCTACATTTATCTTGACTAAAAAAATGCATATTGTGCGGAAAACTAATATCTATGCCACGATACACCCTACCTAGACGATAATCCTGCATCACACTTACTTGCAGCCTCTCAGAGTCGATCGATCGTAGTCTAACAATATTGAGGTAGATCGCCAGCAGTTCAAGTTTGAGCACCCCTGCTGTACATAAATGATTGTAAATAAACTTTATTGTAAATAAATTATTATAAAGGGTATCCCTTTAAAAAATAGATGAATGAACCCTCACATGCTTTCAATTTAGTGAACAATTGGATTTTTCATTTTATCGTCCACTGATTTTTAAAAAAGAAGGTTCCACTAGAAGCACGCGCGCGCCGGCGCCGTAAGGTGCAGAATAAGCAGTGCCTCACGCCGCGCTGCGTCATTTTCATCATAATCTCTAAAATAATTGAGGCTCAAAACTTTTCTTGACTGATTTAGAATCCTTAGACTTTTCACGTATGGTGACATATTTTTTATGTTTTTAAAAGGCGCAGAACACGAAAAAAAAATCAATTGTTTATAAACAATTAATTAAATAATTAAGAAAAAATAAATTTCTTTAGAAATTTCCGAACGATTAACTAAAGTCCAGTTCATTTCTTTTTATATACAAAGGTTTTATTCAAATCGGTTGATTTGTTTAAGAGCAAGAAGGTATGTTTAAAAAGTTGTCGAAAATTTCATATTCAATAAAGTTGGTATAAAAAAAGTTTTCATTTGCTCGAGACATTATAAGACCAAATAGAACCGTATTTTCAACGTTTCGATAAAAAAAGAGGATAGTAATTTTTTTCGTGTAAATTTTACGAATTCTGACCCAATAAAGGTTAAAAATCTATATTATTTTTTCACAAGCCCAATAAATTTTCCATTTCATGAATTCGCACTAAACTTAATCATGTCAGTTTATAGTAGACAGCAAATACTCCTACCGCTAGTTCCATTTACTGAAAGTAATAAAAAGCAAAAATCGACAGGGTAAACATCAGTTTCAAGTGGAATTGCTTTATCCACAAAGGAAATATATTTACTACGTTGTACTTTGATGGAATAAGACGTCTTTTAGTTAGTCAAATATTAACTTTAGTAGATTTAAATTAATAGAAATATTTGATATAGAAGAATCAATAGATGTAAAGTTCTAGTGTTTATTTTAATAAAATATATCGCTCCATTTGTTGTTTTCTAAAGAGGAACATATAATATGAAAAAAATGTGCAAGAATACGATCAATCACATCTTATCTCAACAACAACTAAAAGTAGACAATAAAGTATGCAAAAAAGTCCTAATTTTTGACTTTTTCAACATTAATGGTGTGAATTGACTTTATTAGGCTTAAGCTACAGCTAATAAATAATTATGTATATATATATATATATATATATATATATATATATATATATATATATATATATATATATATATATATATATGAATATCCGTGACTTGTACGGTTTTTCATCTCAGCTACTAAAATATCTGCAGTTATTTGTTTACAAAGAGTTGACTTCGTGTGGGTTTTATTAATTAAAATAGCTTAATTATCGTGTGTTTTTAAATTTGTTTAAATAAAATATGTCATCCTGTGACAGAGAAGATGTGGTTACTAGCAATCGCAACAAAAAAAGAAAAAGGAATATTGTTAGTTGGAAACATAACCAAAGAAAAATAGCACGTTTGCACGGTCAGGAATATGTTGGTAAAAACGGAAAACATATTGAAGCGAAAATTGTCGGACCTACATGCATGTAAGTTTACATTTTTTTTTTAAATTAATTAATTTTAACTAATGAATACATTTTTAAGGTGTAAAAAAAAGTGCATGCAGCAGTTTACTGATGAGGAGAAAACAGAAATAATATCAAAATTATACGACGGTAAGCCAAAAAAATGAACAAGATACGTATTTGCAGGGGCTTATTGAAGCAAAGCCTATTGAAAGACATCGGATAAGAGGCGTAAAACCTAAACAACAAAGAAAATCAAATTTTTTGTACTTTGTTATGAAACAATTAAATCGAATTTCCGTATGTAAACAGGCATTTATCAGTCTTCATGCCATATCTCATTGGCAAGTTCAGCGTTTAAAACACCTTACTTCTAGCTACAAAAATCACCAAAGGATTTAAGAGGCCGGCACAACAACAGACCTCGTGCAATATGCGAAGAATGGATTGTGAAAATAAAAGAACACATTGAGTCATTTCCGGTTAAAGTTTCCCATTACTCCTCAAAGACCATTCATTATTTGGATGCATCTTTAAATGTGAAGAAAATGTACAATCTGTTTATAGATAAAAATCCACAGCTAGAAAATTTGGTTAAAAATACGAATTCTATCTAAAATATTATAATGAAAACTACAATCTCAGGTTTGGAAGATCACAGGTTGATGTCTGCTCGGTATGTGAAAGCCTTGGAGCTAAACTTAAAGATGTTAATCTTAATGATAATGCAAAGAGAGTGGTTGCAGCGGAACTCATAGTTCATAAAAGGCGCGCAAAAAAGTTTTACACGAAACTAAAAGAAGTGCAATCTCTGTG
Source organism: Pachyrhynchus sulphureomaculatus (assembly GCA_019049505.1). Lineage (NCBI taxonomy): Eukaryota > Metazoa > Arthropoda > Insecta > Coleoptera > Curculionidae > Pachyrhynchus > Pachyrhynchus sulphureomaculatus. Next base: position 25,203,904 of record CM032453.1, on the reverse strand, counting down.
TAAGGAACGACCAGAAGTAATGGGCCTAGCTTTTGACTATATGCAGAATATGCCCCTCCCACATATCCCGGTTCAAGAAATTTTTTATCTGAGGCAACTTTGGGTATATGCATTTCATATTCATAATCTTAAAGACAACACTGGTCATTTTTATAGCTACCACGAGGGTGAAGCTCTAAAAGGATCTAATGAAGTATGCACATTTCTTTATGATTATATATTGAACCACATACCATCTGAAATCACTGAGTTACACTTATTTTCTGATGGATGTACGGGACAGAATCGTAACCAGACCATGGTTCGCTTTTTGCTAGCATTGCAGGCGACCAAGAGATTTAACAAATTATACCAATAAGAGGGCATTCATTTTTGCCCTGCGACAGGGATTTTGGTTGTGTCAAGAGGGTGATTAAAAAACACGATCGAATTTATATTCCAGAAGAATATCAAGAAATAATACTATCTTCAAGGAAAAAACAGCCATTTACTGTAAAGTTAATTCGACATAACGATATTATTGATTTTAAAAAGTGGTGGCCGACTGATTATAAAAAAACGTGTTCTATTTTAGTCAGTGGTGATAATACTAGAAAAGAAAATTTTGCTGTGTCAAACTATAGGCAATTTCTTTATGACAGTTCAACTCCAGGTTATGTGTGACAACGTGGAATTACATAAACGGTTTTCTCTCCTACACATTTAAGTTATTAAAGCAACATAAGGCAAGTCCTTCTCTACCGACTGCTGGCGCTTATTAAGATCCTCTACCTATTAATGAGAAAAAAGTCGAGGATATTAAAAAAGTTATGCAATATATGACTGGTGAAATGTTAGAATTTTTCTACCATATAACATCCTGTAATACGACAACGGCAGAAAATGACGATTAAAATGTTTAAATCAGTATTTATTTGTTATTCTTTTAGAACTATTAAAAATGTAATCATTTTTCACCTGTTTTTATTTTTTCTTTACGATACTGATTCCAGAACTAAAACTTCTCTGTGTATGCCAAACCTGAGAAATAAGTAATTTAAAAGATTATCAGTTTTTCTTAAATTTCTCAAAATAACATTTTCGGACATGTACGGTTGTCGAACTCACCGATTCATATATATATATATATATATATATATATATATATATATATATATATATATATATATATATATCTATATCTTTTATTTCTATTGCAACCGAATAATGGACACGCAGTATAATACCAGGGGTATTTTATTCCTAGGAATACATTTACATAAATTCCGATGACATTACGGGTAATAACTCTGGAAAAACTTGAAAGTACATACTTCCTGTGGCAACATACGCAAAAACCATAGAGCCTACTTGTCAGAACAGCGTTACCAGAAACGCTAAAATTGTATAGATTCTTTCCAAATATGTACCAGTACTGCTTTATTTACTTAAAAAGTCTAATTTTATAACAGCTAATTTGGCGATTAGGTGTTTAAATTAACTAAAGCGCTAGTCTTCTTCTTCTATTCTTTTAGCAGCCTTTTGCCATCCACTCCTGGACGTAGGCCTCCTCCTGTCTTTTCAACTCCACTTTATCCTTGGCTATATGGGGCCAGTTCCTGCCGACCTGTTGTTTCATGTCATTGATCCCTCTTTTTGGTGGTCTTCCTACACTTCTCCTGGGTCTTCTAGGTCTCCACTGTATTAAGCGTGTCTTTCGTCTACTTCTTATCCGCCTCCTGCCTAGTGACGTATCCCACCCAAGTCCATTTTAAAGTAGCCATAAGCTTTATGACATCCTCGAACTTGGTTCGTAGACGTATTTCCTCGTTACGCAAGTGGTCTCTAAGCGTTAGTTCCAGCATAATTCGTTCTATAACTCTCTGGGTAGTTCGAAGTTTATTAGCTCTTTTCACCGTTAATGCTGATGTTTCTAATCCATTCGTCCTAACAGGGAGAATGCACGTGTTAAAAACTTTGGTTTTCAGATTGATCGGGATATCAGCACTTTCTAAGACGTGACCCAGTTTTCCAGTGGCTGCCCATGTCATAATTTGCTTTCAAATTCTCTTTCCAACGATGTATCACAAGTTGACATTTGTTTGACAGGTGACCAGCACTGATTTAAATTCTTAGACTTAGGCGGCCATGGCGGATATACTAGCAATTGTTTATGTTCGTTTTACATCACTTTGGAAAGAATCTAAGACTTTTATCGTGCGATTTTCGCGAGTCTAAGTGGCTCCTACAAAATTTTATGCTTTACATTCAGTTACAGAATTTTCTTTTTAAATAATCATCAATATCACCGAAATTAAGATAGAAACACATATTTTTTATTTAATCTAGTTACACATTACAGGTTTTGTGCCAATATACATATAACAGAAATATCTGACGCCAACTGGAATTAATATTATTTTCAGAAAATAAACTGTTTTATTAGGCAATAATGTGATATCAACAAGTTCCATTACGGACTTAGAAGGCTGTGATAAAATAAACGAACCGAAAGTCATGATTGCTGCATGTTACCAAAATGGCCATTATTATTGTTTACTTTACGTCAAAAATAATTTTTCGTTAACAAAAATGCATTTAACGGTTGAAAAAGTAGACATGTTATTAATTTTTGAAGAGTGCAGTAAGAATATCCGACAAGCCGCCGAGTTGTACATGACAAGATATCCTAACAATTATTTTTTAAGGGTAGAGCAGCAGTTTAGAAGGCAACCGATTGAACCTATTGATGTATTTATTGGTGACGAAGAGTCAGAAATCAATGTGTTGGCCATTGTTCAGGTAGATCCTAGAATTTCTATAAGACATGTTGAAGAACAATAAGGTGTAATTTGTGAAACCGCTCGCCTCCTTTTAACAAAATATAAATTCAGGTCCTACAAATATCAAATAAACCAAAATTTATTTCATACAGATTACCAAAGAAGAATGGATTATTGTAACTAGTTTTTGCAAAGATACCACCTGGATAACCAATTTCATTACAACATTCTATTTTTGGATGAATCTTGATTTACAAATTTGGGTCTATTTAATTGTAACAATACTCGATATTGGGCCCAAGAAAATCCTAGATTTATGCGAGAAAGTGCCTATCAAGAAAGATTCGGCTTTAAAGTGTGGTTGGTTATCCTTGGCACAAGAATTATTGGTCCTATTATATTTGATGGTGCGTTCAATGGAAAAAAATATTTGGAGATCATTCAAAATGTTGGAGACTTTTTTAGAAACTTTACCTTTAAATCGTGGAGACATTATTTTCCAGCAGGATGGCGTTCCAGTCCACAATAGTAGAAATGTAGTAAACTACTTGAATTAAAGATTTGGTGCAAATTGGTTAGGTACCAATGGACCTAACAAGTGTCCTGCAAGGTTGCCAGATCTTACGCCTCTTGATTTTTAGTGTTCCGTACGGAATACTTACAAGATCACTTCGGTGTCTGTCTGCCTGTCTGACTGTCTGTCACACCCGATTTTCTCCGAATCTATTTGTCGTAAAAAGTTGAAATTTGGTAATAATATAGGAATTAATGGCCTCATCAGAGCCGTGTAGTATTGGAAGTTAAATTTTCACTTAAGGGGTTAGTTTTGGGGGGTGAAATCGAAAGTGAAAAAAAATTTTTTTACTGGGTCATAGAATGTGATGTCAAATGAAAGCGTGTGAAAACACGAGTAATATATATATATATATATATATATATATATATATATATATATATATATATATATATATAATGTAATACTTGCACACACTTTTCTTTGTACTATTTTTAAAAAATCGCGAAAAATCGCTGTCCCCCCACCTTATCTCGAAAAGTACTGATCAAAAAATTTTGAAATAATTCTGGAATATTCTCCACGGGGCACAGTGGAACCAAGGCGGCGAAAAGTCGATTTTATAAAAGTATGTGGAGAAGGATAATAAACACAAAAATTTGAAGAGAAATGTCTAAATTCAAAGAATCAAGTGTAATTTATTATGTTTACGTATCTGAATAGAGTATATGCCTTATATAGATCACTGAAATAAATTACCTCTGATAACACATTACATTCTTACGTTTTTATTTCATATGCTGCCCACAATTTTTTAAGAACACTATGCTATATACATTTTTTAATTCATAGTTTGATATAATAGCCGCATTAACACGTATTGGTTTTGTTTCTGATGCGAATATTTACGTGCCAAATTAAATAATGCCACAGACCCAAAAATCTTCATAAAATTGTATCTTTATTAAGGCGTAACTATTTATCTACATTTTCCTACAACCTAAAATTAATTTTTATTAGAAGATTACATTGTTAATTATCATATCCAAATGGTTTTAAGTGCGATCAAGTGCGATTACGAGTACAATTAAATCATATATCCACGAACGTACAATTTGACTAGGTGAAAAAAGGGATATATATAATCTCATTTTCGCCACACTGCGAAAGGTTAAAGTTCTGTCAGTAGACGAAAAATTGCCTGTTTAATACAATTTCCTTTTAGGAGAGACAGTTAAATATTCTAAATGCTAAATATAACTTGAAATATAGAGAAATTAAATTATATAAGGATATATATAGTGCACTAGTTTTTTTATGAACTCTAGCTGTGTAGCGTATATATTAAGCCTTGAGAAAGAGTCATTCATATGCGGAAGGCATGTATATAAATGTCTTAATTCACGATCAATATACGAGAGTTGTCTGAAAATAATGGTTTTGACGAATAACACCATCTTTATATTGAAACTCAAAACTTTTCAGACTACTCTCGTAACATATTTGAATTATCGCCGAACTATATAATGTCTTTACGAATATATGTCGTCTAAGCATGAAACAAATGATTATTATGCAATCTTTCGATTGTTCTTTCCATCTAAGGAATTGCGTATCTGTTTTGTTACTATGGTAATCGTTTCAGTGACCGACTCACAAATATTATGCGTTTGGTTATAACGAACGGTTATCATTTCGAGCGCGCTGAAGCTTTAGGGTTAAAACAATTTGACGTTGATAGTCCTCTTACATTTGCAACTTTGCAGTATTATTAAACAATTAAAAATCACTCTGTATAATAAGGTAAGTAAAACATATTATTATAACTTTTATATATATTGTTATGTATATGATCATGAATAACAATCGAATAATTTTAACCATTACTATATTGTTATGTATATGATCATGAATAACAATCGAATAGTTTTACCCCCCATTACTCATTATTTACTAAAAAGATAATGACAAATATAGAATAGGTCATTACCTTTTAATAAATAGTAAGCAATAGTTAAAACCTTTGGAAAGTTACTCACACAATATTATGACTTCGGCTTTATACTTATGTCAAGATCAAATTTATCGGAACTGCTCATGTGTTAATTTCTAGATTTTCCCAATTGGATACCCTTCAAAAGTCCCTTCCACCTTTCAAAACATGAAACGTTTTTCCATCGCCTATCAACAGTTAGTCGCAGAATTATTCCGTTGTAACCGAAACCCTAATTGTTTAAAACCATACATTAGTACATTTTTCCAAAGTCTTCCAGAGGATCACGTTGATAAGATTTTGCAGGAAATTGGAAAACGATTTATGCCACTGTTAAATTCAAGATGGAATACAGTGCAAAGATCAAAGTCCAGATTCTATCTATTCGAAGTACAGTACTTGGTTACGAGGCATATTTGAGGTGGAATTGGAAGCTGTAAACTCTACTGGAAGTGGGTTATCAAATTGTTCGATTGGCAGACCAAGAAAAAATTTCGACGAATGCTCTAACCGTACAAAACGGCAGAAAGTAAGTGAATTACGCACTGCTTTTCCACAACAATTGATCGATGCTGCTTCAACGAAAACACAGAATCAGAAAAATGGTTTTACTGCTGACATTGCTCTGGCGTTAATAATGGATGCTCAGTTATCAAGACGACAGTATGAAACGATAAGAAGTGCGACTAAGAAAATTGGATTTGACATATTCCCATCATATAAAAATGTTCAAAAATCAAAAGAAAATTGCTATCCAGAAGATATTAACATTACAGAGAGTTCGGCATCAAATAATCTACAAAAATTATTAGATCATACTGCAAAGAGACTATTTGAAATTTAAATATATGTGTTCATATTATGTGAATTTTACACAAATATATTATTTTTAATTATTATAATGCCACACAAATAGTTTATGTGATCATTCATTGCATATTTAAGAAGTAATATAATTTTTGCCGCGAATCGGGCAAATGGCTCCACTGTGCGGGGTGTAGATTGAACGAAAATTATCACGAGTGCATTACTTTTAATAATTTATCTGGTATATAAAAAAAAACAAAAATTTCAATGTCATCAGTTTTCAGTAAAGATTAGAAACAAACTTTGTTGAAAACTCATTTAGGGTGTGTTTTGTGAAGTCACTGATCGTTTTATACCACCGTAACAATTTTTTTTATTTCAAAAGCAATCGTACGGAACACTAATTGTACAAGTTCAACTTGCACTTGACCGGTTATTTTATATGGAACCATCTAAAAGAAAAAGTTTACAAAAATCCACTAACAGACAGAAATGATTTAGAAATGCGCTTAAAAAAAAGCAGTAAATCAAATTAATGGAATTCAGTTGGAGAACGATATGAGAACCACGGTGCGAAAAACAAGATCGTGTAGGATTAACAACGGATAGCATTTTGAACATTTGGAATAAATACCTAGCAAATTTATATCTAGTATAAAATCGTTTTATCTGTTTATTTTTATTGTGATACTTAGTTAAAATATTACTTCTTTCCAATATTAATTAATTACAATTATCTGTTTTGTTGTGGTATTCTTATTATTAAATGTTTTATTATTTGCATTTAAATATTTATTTAATAAATAGGTTTCTTACTTTCTGATAATAATAATAAATTGGCGTTAGATAGTTCTGTTAGATGTATGTTGGCAAACAACCTGTAATGTGTAACTAGGTTAAACGAAAAATATATGTTCTTATCTTAATTTCGGTGATATTGATCATTATTTAAAGAGAAAATTCTGTAACTCAATGTAAAGCATAAAATTTTGTAGGAGCCACTTAGACTAGCGAAAATGTCACGATAAATGAATGGTCTTAAATTCTTTCTAAAGTGAGATAAAACGTACAAAAACAATTGCTAGTATATCCACCATGGCCGCGTAAATCTAAGATTTTAAATCAGTTTTTGCCGGTCACCTGTGAAACAAATGTCAACTTGTATTACATCGTCGGAAAGAGAATTTCAAAGCGAATTGCTATTGATAAAAAAATATACAAGGTTCCGTTAAAAATAAGAAAGTTGCAGTAATTTCAGGTCAAACCGGAAGTAGTTAAAAATATTTCTTCAGTGACAAAAAAGCTTAATAATATCCCATTCTGGATCTAAAAATGCAAATACGTAACTTTAAAAATAAAAAAAATTACGGGATGTTACATGTTGGCTGTATCACCCGGTATATATATATATATATATATATATATATATATATATATATATATATATATATATATATATATATATATACATATATATATATATATATATATATATATATATATATATATATATATATATATATATATATATAATAAATAAATGTAGATTTATCGACCGTACTTTGATAGCGAAAAGGGTTTTTTTTTTTTTTATTTGTCGGGTTTGCGGTCTGTGACAATTAACACTCGATTGCTGTTAAACTCTCTATATTTCGTTGTACTTCACAACTTCATCGGGAGAAACTAAAATTTTTAGAAAAAACAGTGTGTCAGGAAATTTATTTGTAAACTTACCAACTAAGAGATGGTCACAACATTTATAAAAATAAAAGAACATCGACTACATTAGACACATAACAGAAACAAGAAAATACTTATGCACAGTGACAAATGAACCAAAAATATAATAGCGTAATAGCAATGAAGAACAGAATAACAAATATTAGCCACGAGAGTTACCTGCCTGACCAAGTTATGTAAAATTTTTTCCAACAAGGGGTATCCAAAACACATTTTGAAAAAACTTATTTACAATTCTAACAATTTTGTGGCCCTACAGAGGAAAGTCACAACGTTCTCAGATATAAAAAGTTACCGTTTGTGCGCGGATTGACAGATTCAATGGTTTCCATCTTCAAAGATTTCCCACACATTAAAATAGTTAAATATAACAATCTCAGTAGCCGTACCTTGTTTACCCAACTCAAACAGAGACCCCCTCTACTTTATAACACCAAGGTAGTTTACAAGTTGTCCTGTTTGGGTTGTGTTTCATGTTATATCGGACAGACATCGCAGTGGATGAAACAAAGAATTACACAACACAAAAGCGATTGTCGAATAAATAAGAGCTCATGTGCCTTAGTTGACCATGTTTTAAAAACGGGACATCAGTTCGATTTTGCCAATGTGGAAGTTTTGGAGAGAGTAAATAATTACAAGGACCGGCTTTTTCTTGAAATGTGTCACCTAAACAAACATAGGGACTGTGTTAATTATATAACCAGTAAATTAAGTGTAATGTATTGTAATATTTTAAACTTATAAATTTTACAAGTCAATAACTGAACCACCTTATGAATAACTAAACCACTGTATTTGACAATAGTTTTTTTCGTTTTTGGTTCGATTTCGGATTTATAGCCTAGATTAGTTCATTGTTAACTGTTATTTGTCAGTGTGCATAAGTATTTACTTGTTTCTGTTATGTGTCTAATGTAGTCGATGTTCTTTTATTTTTATAAATGTTGTGACCATCTCTTAGTTGGTAAGTTTTAAAATAACTATTTATTTACAAATAAATCTCCTGACACACTGTTTTTTCTAAAAAAAAATTATAGTTTCTCCCGATGAAGTTGTGAAGTACAACGAAATATAGAGAGTTTAACAGCAATCGAGTGTTAATTGTCACAGACCGCAAACCCGATAAATAAAAAAAAAAACCCTTTTTGTTATCAAAGTACGGTCGATAAATCTACATTTATTTATTATATATATATATATATATATATATATATATATATATATATATATATATATATATATATATATATATATCTATATATAAGAAAGAGGAAGGACAGTAACAGGGCACTGGCAACAAACGATCCTAAGTTTAACTACTGGGAAACGCCCTTATAAGGAGAAGAGATGAGCAATCAAAGATCTAAAGGCTCTAGTATCTGCTTTTTATTTTTATTATCGAGCTTTCGCTGCCTAATGGTAGCTTCTTCTGGATTCTAAAAATGCAAACCAGGTACAGAAAATAAACCAAAACGTTCGTTTTTTTAAAATGTGATTAAATGAATTGTACGACTGTATGTGAAAATTACTTACAAAAATGTCAGCAGTTAGTTCATCTCTGGTGAAGACAATGAAATTTGCATTTTTGTTGGCCAGGTAGTATGAATGATTACACAAACATGATTAAAAGACATTTAGAGAGTTATACAAATATTAAAAATAAAACTTTGTCAATAAACATTAGTTAAAAAACACTTTTGAAGACCGAAACATAACTGCAAGAAACACCATGATGTTGAAATGGTACTCCATTTTAAAATTTTTGACGTCGAGTTTAGTGACTATTTAGTGATATTTAAGTTCGAACCGGATATTGTTGGTAGTCTATGTCGTCATCAGGTCGACAAAAAACCATAAAAAGCATTGAAGTTAGGGATGTGGTAAATTTTTTAGGTGGTTAGCATGAATTTGAATTTCCCCTTCTTTTCCAATATGTAGATGACTTGTTAGTCGCTTTACCGGCCGGAAGTGTACAGGACACTCTTAACTTTTTTTTCAATCATAAATTAGTATTTACTGTTGAGGAGGAGACTGACTGTGCTGTTCCGTTTCTGGATACTAGTGTTGTACGCTCAGAAAATAATACAGTCAAACTGGACTGGTATAGGAAAAATCCAGTTCTGGTAGATATATCCCATTCCATTCTTATCACCCTATGAAACAGAGACTGAACATCATCAGAGGACTAAAGAACAGAATAGATAAGATTTGCCACCCCTCATCTAAAGAAAAAAATGTAAAACATTTTGTTGGACAATTGCTATCCTAAAGCTCTAATTAAAAAGAATTTTCAAAGACCCTCCCTTCAAATTAATCCAACTGTCACCACTAATGTCGATATTAAAGTAGGAAAGTTACAATACATTGAAAGCCTCTCTCAGTCCTTGTCTTCTCTTTTTAAAAATACAAACATTAAAATTGCTAATTACAACATAAAAAAGAATGAATTGTTTTTATACCAATTTAAAAGATAAAACCGATACTTTACAAAGATCTAATATAATCTATGGCATTCCCTGTCAATATGGTTTGGTCTACGTTGGACAAACTTCACAAAAGCTCTCTAAAAGATTAGCGCTACACAAAAGTGATAGTAAACACAAACCTAACGCAACTAGCTTGAGCTTACACGTAAATAATACAGATCACAGAGTACAATATAACAACAGCTTCATTCTGGATGTTGAGACTAATTATTTCAGAAGAAGTTTCTTGGAAATGTGTTACATAAAAACCTGTAAAAATAATCTCAATCACAAAAAAGACATAGAAGGATTGAGCTCCATGTATACTTATTTACTAACACAAAACTATACCAAACCAATAAAAAAGAACGATCTTTATGAAAAAATTAGTTTCTAGTAAAGTTGACGTTTCTTTTCTCTTTCTGTCATTTTTGCTATTTATTATCAGTTACTTTTCTATGTCTTCGTGTTAAAATTAAATAATTAAAAAATTAAATATGGCAAATAATAAATAATGTCCAGTATTAATTTTCTCTTTCAAATTTTTAAATTAGTCTATGAATCTCTTGATTATAAAATTAAAGAATTAATATAATTAATAATAAACAACTCGTCGAAGAGTAACATTCATCAAATTTAAGTCCCCCCTTTTTTATAAAATTAAAACTAAAAAATAGATATCATTAATAATTAATAATTTATCTAAAATTAGCATCCACCTAAAAAATTTACCACATCCCTAACTTCAATGCAGTTATGTTTCGGTCTTCAAAAAGTGTTTTTAACTAACGTTTATTGACAAAGTTTTATTTTGAATATTTGTGTAACTCTCTAAATGTCTTTTAATCATGTTTGTGTAATCATTCATACTACCTGGCCAACAAAAATGCAAATTTCATTGTCTTCACCAGAGATGAACTAACTGCTGACATTTTTGTAAGTAATTTTCACATACAGTCGTACAATTCATTTAATTACATTTAAAAAAAAAACGAACGTTTTGGTTTATTTTCTGTACCTGGTTTGCATTTTTAGAATCCAGAAGAAGCTACCATTAGGCAGCGAAAGCTCGATAATAAAAATAAAAAGCAGATACTAGAGCCTTTAGATCTTTGATTGCTCATCTCTTCTCCTTATAAGGGCGTTTCCCAGTAGTTAAACTTAGGATTGTTATATATATATATATATATATATATATATATATATATATATATATATATATATATATACCACATTTCTTACTTAAATCTGGGATCTGAAAAAAAACTCCAGTGTAACAACGGATGAAATAATGAACGCCATACAACCTATGCACAACAACAAAGAACTAGGGGATGATGAAATAACTATAGAAACGATAAGGTATGGAGGGACATGGATAATATAATCTCTTCTCTTCTCTATATAACATTCTTGTTATAGAAAGTAAAATACTAATACCTCGGGTAAACCCCTTGATCGTGCTTATTTTTAAAAAGAGGAACAAATTTAAATAGGGGCATTACAGACCCATCAGCCTGTTATCGATACTGTACAAAATCCTCACCAGAATCATAACATATCGATTAACGAATAAATTAGACAGTTATCAATCACGTGAACAACAGATTATGAACACGAAACAATTAGACTATTGAAAAAAGCAAATGGATTTGACACCTTGTGGATAGCAATGTTTGACTAGGAAAAAGCATTTGATTCGAAGATATAGGCAGTCCTTAATGATTTAAGTAACAGCAGAGTCAACGAAAGATACACAACTCGTCTTAAACACATATATAAAAATGCCACATTATAAATAATGCTTGAAGAAAGAAATAAAATAAAATCAAAGTTAAAAGAGGAATTAGACAAGGCTCAATATCCCCAAAGCTGTCCACGTTGACTCTAGAAGAATGTTCAAATCGGTAAAGTGGGAAAATAAAGGAACACTACTGGACGCTGAACGATTAAATCACTTAAGGTTGGCGGATGATGTCACTCTGATCGCCAACATAAAAGAAGAATTACAAGAAATGCTGCTGAAATTAAATAACAAGTCTCGAGGAATAAATCTAAAAATAAACTTCACCAAACCCAAATTTTTGAACAACAGAAGTAGGGATAATAGCCAGGAACTATTAATAGAAAGAATAGGAAACATACAAACATTCATACATTTAGGACAACAAATCAAAAATGTGAAGTCAAAGTAGGTGTAGGGTTTCTGAAAGAATGACCCATATACATCTACATGTATACACCTTTTGTTGGATGATTTTTTATTACAATCCCTACTGAATATACACAACGAAGTGAGAAATCTCTGTCTGAATATAAAAAACCTTTCCTAATAATATTTTTATAATGCTCTTTTTAAAGCATATTGTACAAGAAATGTTTTTCCTTTTACAATATATTTTGTGAAAGCATAATATGTTTTGCTCTCAAAATCAACAGGATTTTATTGTAGTTATTCACGAAAATTCTTTATGATACATATATATTACTTTTTGACCGTGTATGACACATATAACCATGAAAAGAAACCATTAAGTCCTAATGGAGTTTTATATTGTTGTATAAATTCAGGTAATTGAAGAAATATATGGTAGATTAAATATTAAAAGAATTATAGTTATTTGAATGGCAAATACCCTAGGAATCTCAACAGTTTATATAGCCTGTCCCAAAATATAAGATCCCGATTTTTGCCATTTTAAGGGGGCAATATAAAAATTCTGACCTTTTGTTTATGATAGGTTGCAGAGATGGACTTAAGAATTTTATTCATTAATGCAAATAAATAAAATTATAAGTGTTTTTGGAGATGTTTATTTATAGATACATGTAAAAACATATGGATAAGAAGTACAAATATACAGTTTGAATGAATGGGGTTTACAAGAGGGGACATATAGTATAAATAAAAATATATTTTAACTTAAGTCTAATTCGGTTTCACTATCACTGTCATCAGCTGAGGTAATTATCAGTGGTTTTATATTATTTACATAAATATATGAATCTTCAACTTAAACAGCGTGCTGAATAGAATTCCTCCAGCTTTCACAAGGTATACAATTTATAACTTTTTTTACTAATTCAACCACTGACACGCTTAAAGTAGGAGAAACATTTTGTGCCCTTATTTTTGATTTAACTTGATGCCAAATATGTTCAGTTGGATTACACACACAATAATACGGAGGAAGCCGCAAAACAGTGTGTCCCATTTTCTCAGCCATACTATCACAAACATTTTTTTTTTAATTTATAGTTTTTCAAAACTTCCAAAAGATCACTTTATAACTAAAGTCAAAATAAATGTCATTTTCTAATATCGGGTCTTCCATTAAGGACTTGACAACTTTTTTTTTGAAATAAAACGCAACCCATTTGAGACATTTCGAAAATTTTACTATTGGCTTGAAGTACAATCAAAACATTTATGTATGGAATTCGACTTCATTCATATGTCCACCACGGGCGCGTTTGCAGCAGTCGATTCGTTGAACCCAATTTTCGATGACTCGGCCACACATTTCGACGGAAACGGCCGCTATCTCTCTTTCAATATTGGCTCTGAGCTCCTCCAACGACGCAGGCTTGTTAGCATAGACCAATGATTTAACGTACTCCCATAAAAAGAAGTCTAGAGGTGTTAAATCACACGATCTAGGCGGCCATTCGACAGGACCATTTCTCCATATAACACGTTCACCGAATTTAGATTGCAGTAAGTCGATTGTTACACCAGCTGTGTGGCTTGTGGCGCCGTCTTGTTGAAACCACATATCATTAATGTCTAGCCCATGCAATTGATCAAAGAAATAACGTTGCAACATGCCTCTGTAGCGATCTCTATTGACTGTAACGTGACGGTTATTTTCATCAACGAAAAAGAACGGCCCAATGACACCACCGGCACCGGCATGAAAACCGCACCAAACAGAAATTTTTTGTGGATGAAGTGATGTTTCTTCAAGGACATGAGGGTTTTCACCTGACGAATAACGCATATTCTGTTTTTTGACGAAGCCGTTTATCCAAAAATGCGCTTCAGCACTAAAGATGATTTTGCGATGAAATTGGTCATCTTCTGCCAACATTTGGCTTTAGTTCTTGAGTTAACTTTAACTTATAAGGGTGAAGGCCAAGATCCTTTCGCAAAATTCGCCATAGTGTGGTCTGAGCGATGCCCAATTCTTGAGAACGCCGTGAAATCGACTGTTTTGGTTCGTTTGAGATGGACGCTTGAACGGCAGCAATATTCTGGCCACTTCGACTAACCCGTTGTCTCACTGGCACGGGCAAATTTTTTCACTAGACTATGAATTGCTTGTCTACTGGGACGAGAATTACGACTAAAATTGGCGTTAACGTGCTTAAAGTTGCAGTCACCGACTCCAAATTTTGGTAGTAAATTTTAATTATTTGTAAACGTTCGTTCGTGTACTTCACCATGATGAAAATGTTGACTTTACTGAATGTTTTGACGTTGACAGTTCGGTGATTGGCTTAAGGGTGCGTCCACAGTGAAATTTCAAAGTTGTCAAGTCCCAAATGGAAGACCCTTTATATATTCCTATATTTCGGATTTGATGTTGGCTGCATTAGGAACCTTATTTAGTACGCGACTAGGATAACGTGCATTGTCCATAACTATAACACTGTTCGGGAACATTTCGCAAAAGGGAATTTTGAAACCAATTTTCAAAAAGTTCTGCGGTTGTGTCTTCGTGATAGTTCAAACTAGAATCTTTTATGTTTTTTGCAGAGAGTAGTAGACAATTTGAAACCCAGCCCTCTTCAGATCCAGCATGCAAAATGGTTATTCGTTTACTTTTATTTGAAGGTGTGGTAGTCTGACATTTTGTACTGCTATCAACCCACCCTTTTTGTACAGTGTCATTGGTATCGAGCCATGTTTCGTCAAGGTAAATCATTAGCCAATTCTCTGATCGATACTTTTTAATTTCTTGTAAATAAGTATGTCGCAAGATTCGTAATCTTTATGACTCCATCACTATTTGCCTTTTGTTGATTTTTCGGAACGTGAATCCCATTCTTAAGAGAATTCTGTGAAGGGTTGATCGGCCACAATGTATATTGGTCCCGTCCTGCACCAGTCTTAATTTTATTTTGTCTAGTGTCGGCACCAACTGCTCTTCATACATAGAATATATTTTTCTCGTGATGTCGTCTTTTTTACAATCGTCTACATGATGCATTTGAAAATCTTTCCGTTTTTTCCTGTTCCTGTGTGATGGTTTTCCTACAATACCCTTATTCGTAGAAATTGGGGTTTTTGGTAGTTTACTGGTTTCTTGCAAAGTTTTTATTTATTCAAATTTCTTTTTACCAAACTGTCGTAAACATTTTTCACTATTTGTTTAGCGTCAAGTGATAAATGTTTTCTATTGCGATAGCCACTATTGCAATTTTCCCTACATAATTAAAATAGAACCGTTACGTTGTAAGTTGTAAGTAAAACTAAAAATAAAAATAATAAAAAGTATCTTTCGAATCGTCATGGGGACCTATGGTCATTATGCCTGTATTATCAAATACTTAAAGGGCTCCAAACCGGGTTGCCGGGTAGTAAATATATAGGTAACAATAGATCCAATATGATTGCAGGTGCAAGTGTGGCGGTATACAAAGCAGGTAAAATAAAAATACGTTTATCGTAATACCTCACAATTATGCACAAAACCTTAATAGGGTCGTTTATTGCGCCATTGAAAAAGCAAAATCTTATATCTTGGGATTTACTATACCTAAATTATTATATTATAAGACAACGGTATACCGGCAAATACATAGTAAATGTTAAGCAGATTTTTTTTACTTTTTAAAGATTTTTTAAATTAAATTCATAACGAAAACTTTTTATTCATCGGCACTCATGAATACGTCCCCTTGTAATCGGGAATTTCGTTTACAAGAAGGAACAAAATAAAAAGGCTAAAGGATCACTTTATGGAGTACCCAAACTGAGACGAAAATAAGTTATAGCTTTCTTTTATAAAGTAAAAAGTGAAGCAAATAGAATAGCTTAGAATAAAACCGCAATGGTCATTTAAAATTCGAAACTTGCGTTAAAATACTCACTAACATTGTTATTTATAAGCTGTAACGTGCAAAATTTTATCTGAAATCTCAATTAGGCTGGGGAATTGCTCTTTTGTATCCCAAAGATATATTGCTTTTAAGTTAGGGAAATCTCGGGTTATATTCTATTACCACACAGATACCTAAGCGAGAAAGGCACAAAACCGATTTTAATTGACGTATCTGGTTAATTGAAATGGTTATTTTGTGTAATCGAGAGCTCTTTTATTGGAGGGAGGGGATTATATGATTTATTGGGACCTTTAACTACTAAAATAATTAATTTATGGAGGCGTCTCATGAAAAGTTTAATTTTAAAATAGTTATAGTAAAAAAACATATCGATGAAGAAACTTTGATTGTATGATTGTAAGATTGTTTTCTTTTAAAGTTCTTAGGTGTACCATCAGTTTTCATGAAACCAACACTTAATTCAGGATGATCCTAGATCAGGAAAATGGGTTGGGATAAAGACTGCAGTGTTGATGAATGGATTGAGTAGTTCATCAACACTGTTGCCGGTCCCAAGCCCGGATAAAGGAGGAGGGTTGTGGCGTTAGGAGTTAGTACCCTAACACACGTAAAACCTAAACTGGGAAATGCTAGTTGGTTTTGAAAAGTAGGATGAAAAATCACAAGGCAAGCAAAAATCCCCGGGTGGCAATCCACACCTTCGAAGAAGAGAGCCCCATCGGATACGGGGGGGGGGGGGCAATTCTACTTCAGAGCGAATAGTTAACCCAAGCTTAAAACTCAGCCAAACGAAGAAATCCCGAAACAGAATAGCTGCTCTCGGCACCTGGAATATACAGGGATGGAGGATAAAGAACATCGAAGTCATACAAGCGTTTAAGAAGATGAACATAGACATTTTAGTAATAAGCGAGACGAAGAAAAAGGGAAGTGGAATAGAAGAAATAGATGAAGTGATGCATTGTTGGAGTGGAGTAAAGAAGGAAAAAAGAGCAAAGGCCGGAGTTGGAATATTAGTAAAAAAGAAGTGGAAAAAGAAAATAACATCTTGGGAACCCATCAATGAAAGAATCATAAAACTAAATATAACAATGCTAGGAAAAGACATGGTAATATTAGGAGTATACGGCCCAACAGAAGACAGCACTATAAAAGAAAAAGATAATTTCATGGAAACACTAGAAATAGAAACACAAAAAGTAAAGAAAAACCAAGAATTAATAATAATGGGAGATCTGAATGGGAGAACAGGAAGGACAACAAAGGACAATACCGTAGGACCATTCGGAGAAGACATTACTAACGACAACGGAGAGAGACTAATAGAGCTGTGTGAACTAAACGGCCTCAAAATAACAAACGGATTCTACAAACACAAGGACATCCACAAATATACTTGGATGCAAGAAACACGAAACTTAAAATCAATAATAGACTACATTATAATTAAAAACGATACCACTATCAAAATAAAAGACGTAAGAGTAAAGAGAGGGGCAGAATGTGGAACAGACCATAGACTATTAATAGCAAATATAAAAGTACCGTGGTACAAGACAATAAAGCAAAAAGAAACAATAGATAAAGAAAACAGAAATACTAATGAGATAACAGAAAAAGCAGACAAGGAAATAAAATACAAAATACACTTACTGCAAGACGAAACGATAAGAGACCTATATAGACGACGATTAGATCAAAAATTAAATGAATTTAACTACGACAACCTCCAACAGATGGATGACCACATAAAAGAATGCATCAAACAGGCGTTCCTAGAAGCATTAGGTAAAGAAGACAACGAGAATGAGAAACATAAAATTAGAATCTGCGAAAAAACCAAAGAATCTATAAAGGAGAAAAAAAGACTATACGAAAAATGGCTGAATATAAAATCAGAAGAAGATCTATAGAAATATAAAGAGAAAAATGCAGAAACGAGGAGGATGATAAACAAAGAAAAGAACGAGAGATGGGAAAAATCGTGCGTACATGTAGAACAGTATATAGAAGGAACTAGAAGTACAGAGTCATGGAGAATAATTAAAGCATTAAGGACTAACAATAGAGAGAAGACGTATATAGAGTACATCCCAGAAAGCGAATGGGAGGATTATTATAAGAAGCTGCTAACAGAAGATAGACAAGAATTCCAAGAAGAGAACCCTGAAGAAGAACAAAATAAGGAAATAAAAGAGATAGAACTAAGCTATGAAGAAGTAAAGAAGGGAATAAAAACACTCAAAAATAATAAATCTGCAGGGCCTGGGGGTGTGGTAAATGAAATGATTAAGTACGGGTCTAATAAATTACATCGAATGCTGAGAAACATGTTCCACAGAGCGATAAATGGAGAAAAAATACCAGAGGAATGGTCAAAAACTTATATAGTATCTATATTTAAAAAGGGAGACCGTAGAAAATGCACAAACTATAGAGGCCTAAGCATAGATTTAAATATCTAGGAACCATCATTTCAAAAAACACAACATGAGAAGAAGAGATTAAAGCTAGATTAGGACAAACGCGAACATGCATAAGACAATTAAATCCGATCCTGTGGGACAAGCACATTACAAAGAGAAACCAAACACGCATATACAAATCAATAACACAAAGCATAATGACATACGGCTCAGAAACATGGACGATCAACAAAAGAAATAAATCTAAAATTAACGCGGTAGAGACGGAGTACTGGAGAAGATGTTGTAGAGTGGCACATATGGAGAGAATAACAAATGAAGAAATAAGAAGAAGAATGAACATCAAAGAGAACGCAATAAACACCACTGAAGAAAAACGATTAAAATGGTATGGACACATAAGACGAAGCGAAGATAATAGGTGGATAAAGAAAATAACTGAGTGGAGCCCTATAGGGAGAAGAAAAAGAGGAAGACCCAGACGATCGTGGAGAGACGATGTGGACGAGGCTATGGAGGACAGGGGTCTAACAGATGGAGACTGGGAAGATAGAGACGGATGGAATTAAAGGCTGAGAGAAGGAAGACAGCGTCAGCTGTAGAAAATCCTTGTTATATATATATATATAAAGACTGGGGAACCCATCAAAAATTTTGAGCAATTGTTGCTGTCAGATCCACAAATAAAGATCCCAGTGCTTGGGACCGAAGTTGGAGTATCGAAAAACTACAGTTTTGAAGATCATGAACGAACATTTAGGAATTAAAAAGGTTTCTGAACTGTAGATCCCTAAGTTCTCTACTCTAGAGCGTTATTTTTCGTGAACTCTCACAGATGACTAGCTTCAGATATTCTATTAGGATGCTTTTCACCTCCAGTCACAATAAATGTAATGAGTTTGTAAAAGCCCACCACTTCCAAGGAAGGCAAAATCTCCGTCGTCTTCTAGATAGTTGAAATTTACCATTATTTGAGACTGCAAGGAAATTTACTTTTTTTTTTATGGGTCTAGCACACGTGCTGCTGGGAAGTCCCTAAAGCGTAACAGGAGCGACACGTGTGCGGAAAAATCGATTCACATTGTTCTTGAATCGCTGTAAATTGTACTCGGTGGGAAACACAGTCCTGGGCAAATTATTCCAAAGGGATGATGTTCTCCAAATAAAAGACTGCTTGAAAAGCTTTGTAGGAGGAATAACAAGCTGAACCTCATACGAATATGAAGTATTAGCGCGACGTTTACTTATAACATGCACCGCTCTGGGAGGAATTAAGCGGGCCACATCCTTCGAATACTTTCCATGAAAATACTTGTAGAATAGGCTCAAGTCGCCAACCGTTCTTCGATGTTCCAACGAATCAAGGCCGCCGGTCAGTTCCGGGTCTCCAATCAGATGAACAGCTCTTCTCTGAGTAAAATCCAATAAATGCAGTTTATGCTTGGGAGCGGAGCCCCAAATATGGGAGCAGTATTCCATAGTTGGTTGAATCTGAGCCTTGTAAAGAATTAACAGTTGTTGTGGAATGTAAAGCTTTCTGGTACGAAATAATATTCCCAACTTTTGAGAAGCTCTCCTTGCTATGCTTGCAACATGTTGATGCCAGGACATATTTGCTCCGAAATTAACGTCCAACAAATTGAGTGACGATGTTAGAGGAATGGAGTGCCCCGACATAACTAGGTAGGGTTCAGCAACGTTAACTTTTTTAGAAAAAACTGCCGCCTGGGTTTTTGTAGCGTTAAATTCCACTTGGTTACTGTCACCCCAAGATAGAATTTCTTTCAGGGCTTTGTTAAGTTGAATGACTTCCTGCTGTCTGCGGATATTCGTCTGAGTAGTCGATGTCCGAGCGTTCAAAGTGAGTGAAGAGATAAATGTACTGTCATCTGCAAAGCTGTAGGTTGGATTCTCGGTCTTTCCAGCAGATCGTTAATGTAAATGAGAAAAAGAGTAGGAGACCATATGGAGCCTTGAGATACACCGGCGTTGATAGTGAAGGTGTTAGAAAGAAATCCGTCGACTGCCACTCGTAAAGAACGCTCTCTGAGGAAACATGAGAGCCACAAACAGAACTTTTCAGACATACCATAAGAACGTAGCTTACCCAACAGCCCATCGTGCCAAACATGGCCGAATGCCTTGGATATGTCAAGAGCAGCTCGAGATTTTTTAAAGTTATCAATTGCGTTGTTCCAGACGTGTGTTACATAAGTCAGAAGATCTATTTTTACGAAAGTCATATTGGTGATCGCTAATAATGTTGAATTCTTCACGATATTTTAGAAGATGCTGATTGATAGCCTTTTCCATGACTTTTGATAATACTGAAAGCAGTGCGATTAGTCGATAGTTATTTGGCAAGGTCTTCTTGCCTTTTTTGGTATCGGCTGAACTGTGGCACATTTCCAGCAGGAAGGAAATATTCCCTTTCTGTAGGATAGGTTGAAAAGTCTACAGAAAACTGGTGTTAGTTCCCTCGCACAGTTTTTGAGAACTATGGCAGGTATTCCGTCAGCGCCAGAAGCTTTTTTGGTGTCTAGCTTCATTAAAATACGTTTTATGATAAGCTGTCTGAAGACGATATCGGGCATCCTTGACTGCGCTATGGGAATAGTAGGTGGTGTTTTTCCTTGGAAATCGACAGTAGAATGTGAAGCAAAGAGTTCAGCCAACAAGTTCGCTTTCTCAACAGGTGTGGTTGCAATGGAATTATCTGGCCGTGTGAATGGTGGTATGGTGGATTTGGTGAAATTTTGACTAACTGCCTTAGCGACTGACCAAAAGGACCTGGAATTGTTGGGACAAGCGAGAAGACTTATAAAATATATGGAAAAATGGTCCATAATTAATGGAAAGGTATTCTGGAGGACGATCCAAAATTTGAAGCAGGCCAAAAACATTCGAATTCACAGAGAACCAAAACATTGCAATTGTATGATAACTGGAAGATCTACAAAGGTCGTTCAGTTTAAGTACTATCACACAGAAAATCATGAGTTGAAAGCCACTTTAGCGTTGTTGTTTGAGGCGCAAACAAAATAATTAGGATGGCATATTGTGGCAACTTTCTTTACAGAAATCAAATACTATAAAATATTACTGGCCTTTACAAATTTTCTCTTCACTCTTGATAAAAGAGGTCTTCTATTTAGGCCAATGGGCTGAAGTCATGGGACTAGAACTCCAAAAGGGCTGGCAGAGAGAGATTAGAAAAACAGCAGGAAATATTAAAAACTTCGTGATAGAGAAAACTGTGCTCGGAATAGGAACAGGTATTAGAGTAGACGGCAGTTCTATGGATTTTTTTTACCCTAGGAATTTTCCTTTATGTCTGTAGGTAGTTAGCCAAAAAAGTTTTCGTATTTGCGAGACATATAAGAGTAAAACAACAAAAATGAAGTGCTTTTCTTAACCTGTACATAATTTTTCGTTTAAACCTTTGCCTAAATATAACAATAGTCGGAAATTTATATATTTGACGTGTAATCGATTTTCGTAAAAATCCGGCTTTAACGAAAGCCTTAACAAAGAGGAAAATTTGAAAGTAGATTTCATAAGATTAAAACTCTCTCTTGAAAATTAAGTGGAAAATTTAGCTTCTTAAATTATTTACATTAATCGTGGTTAAAGAAATTTTAAATATTTTAGAAGACCTTAATTTGAAGTTAAGGAAGCAGGTTGTTCTTAGGGTGTCACTATGTTATTTTAGTCGATTTCATAACGTTATCAGATGGAACTTGAAGGGTTATCTATCGTCTCCGGACCGAAAAATGAATTATATTTAAGAATATTTTTCAAAAAAAGTGAAAGGAATAAATAAATTTCGTTAAAAAGATCTTTATTTTTAACATATTGGAGAATAAAAAATACATTTTAGTCATAAGAAATCGTAGTGTCTGACTGTCTCAGTGGTCATTTCCCGAAATACATCCGTCAGTGAGCACCTCTCTCTAAGATCGAAATAAATTGATATTTCAAATTAATGGGTCACATACACCTCGAATTTTCAAAAAAACATTTTTTTTTACGGATTTTTATTCTTTATTCTTCTAAGAATTATTAAAAAAAAACCGGTAAAGTGCAAGTTGAACTTGCGCAATTAGTGTTCCGTACGTTGATTGCTTTTAAAATAAAAAATTTTGTTACAGATGTATAAAATGATCAGTGACTTCACAAAACATACTCCAAATGAGTTTTCAACAAAGTTTGGAAACATCTTTACTGAAATCTGATGACCTTGAAATTTTTGTTTTTTTTTTTAAATACCAGAAAAATTATTAAAGGTAATGCACTCGTGATAATTTTCGTTCAATCTACACCCCGTGGAGAATATTCCGGAATTTTTTCAAAATTTTTTGATAAGTACTTTTCGGGATAAGGCAGGGGACAGCGATTTTTCGCGATTTTTTAAAAATAATACAAAGAAAAGTGCGCGCAAGTATTACACTATATATAAATTTTTTACTCGTGTTTTCACAAGCTTTCATTTGACACCACACTCGATGACCTTGTAAAAAATTTTTTTTTTCACTTCCGATTTCACCCCCCAAAACTAATCCCTTAAGTCAAAATTTAACTCTCAAACTACATGGCTCTGATGAGGCCATCAATTCCTATATTATTACCAAATTTCAACTTTCTATGTCAAATAGTTTCGGAGAAAATCGGGTGTGACAGACAGACAGACAGACAGACACCGAAGTGAACTTATAAGTGTTCCGTACGGAACACTAAAAATTAAGAAAATTCGATTCCATTACAAAGTTATCGTATAGCTTTAAATGGGATCTGGCGTCGGATTGGAATCGCTACCTGTTTTCAAACACTGTCTGCAATATTACTCAGGCAATTTTTAATATTTAATTTTTTTTTTTTAAATCTTAATAATCGCTTTTCCTACAAACTGTCGAGAGGTATTTTAATTTTTCTAATAAACAATTTTATATAAATAATTAAACATAAATTTTGTATGAACTCCAGATATCTTTCTCCATTTAACGCATCATCAAATATAATAGAACCAATAATTCTTGTGTCAAGGATACCCAACCACTTGTTAAAGCCGAATCTTTCTTGATAGGCACTTTCTCGCATAATTCTAGGATTTTCTTGGACCCAATATCGAGTATCGTTACGATTAAATAAACACAAATTGATAAATCTAGATTCATCCGAAAATCGAATGTTGTAATGAAATTGGTTATCGAGGTGGTATCTTTTCAAAAACCAATTCAGAATCAAGCCATCAGACTTGCCACGTGCCTTCAGAACCTCTCCTATTTCCAGTCTCCAATGTATTTCGTCTACTCCTCCCCTACATCTAATCAGACAACTATCGTTGATGAAATATTATCTATCATCATTACATAGATTCTCCAATAGACTTTCACTTGATCTCACCAACATTCATAACAGAAACATAAAGCTTTTTCCCCCTCTATCGATACCAGCTAGAATTAAACACATTCTTTCCACTCACAAACTTATTCCTCCATCATTCAAATATTCTTCATTCACCTCTTTTCCTCCCTGGCGCTGTCCAAAACCTTTAGTAGATCTTACCCTAAACAAAAGTAACAAATCTCTCTCACTAAAGTCAATTCTATATGCTCAGTCACTTGAAAGAATAAACAAGTACAAATCAGATTACTCAATCATTTTCACTGACGGTTCTAAGACCCCACAAGGGACGGGCGCTGCTTTTATCCACAATCACACTATTAAATTATTCAAATTTCCATCTCACTTCTCCATCTTCTCCGCGGAGCTATACGCAATCAAAAGTCTACGATTTGCAATAAATGCAGGGAAATTCAAAAGAATTTTAATTGTCTCTGACTCAATGAGTGCCTTAGAATCCATAAAGAATGGGAATACTAAATTTGCCTTCTTAAATCAAATCTCCGATCTCTTATATATAGTAAATCACCACAATATCCATGTAATCTTTCTCTGGATTCCTTCTTATACTGGGATAGTAGGCAACGACAAAGCAGATCTACATGCAAAGAAGGCAGTTCTTCAAGGCCCTCTTATAAGAGAAGACAACCATCCTAACGATTACTTTAATTGCATCAAACTCATTTATAGGGATCTTTTTCAACTACAGTGGGATTTGGAGGAATCTTCCAATAAGCTCTGGGACCTAAAACCTATGGTCTTTCCCCCTTATCACTCACAATTACTCACAAGAAGACAAAACACAATCTGGAGACGACTAGCTATAGGTCATACATTCCTTACCCACTCCTACCTACTAAAAAAGGATGATGCTCCCATCTGCCCTATATGTCAGACCACGCTTACAGTAAAGCACATTTTTGAATCCTCGCACTTCTCACAATCTAGAGACAAGCATCACTTGCTTCTGAACATGAAACAAATTTTAAGTCCTGAACAAATACTATCCAATATAAATAATATCGAGGAATATTTAAAAGAAAATGAAAACCCTCATTTAATATAAAGAAAATCAATTTGTAATCATTAATCTAACATCTTCTGGGTGCTAAATGACCTTAGATGTCGACGCACCCTATCCCCATAACATCCATCCATCCATCCAACCAATTACAGTAATCCATTCTTCTTTGGTTATGTTTGAAATAAATATTGATTTATTTGGTATTTGTAGGACCTGAATTTATATTTGTTCTTCAACATGTCTTATAGAAATTGTAGGATCTACCTGAACAATGGCGAATACATTGATTTCTGACTCTTCGTCACCAATAAATACATTAGCAAGTTCAATCGGTTGCCTTCTAAATTGCTTCTCTACCCTTAAAAAATAATTGTTGGGTAGGTGCCTCCTATCGGGATATCTTGCCATGTACAACTCGGCGGCTTGTCGGCTCTTCGTTCTGCACTATCCCTAAATTAATAATATGTCTATTTTTTTATCCGCTGAACGCATTTTTGTTAACGAAACATTATTTTTAACGTAAAGTAAACAATTATAATGGCCATTTTGGTAACACGCAGCAACCATGACTTTCGGTTCGTCTGTTTTATCACAGACTACTAAGTCCGTAATGGAACTTGTTGATATCACATTATTGCATAATAAAACTGTTTATTTTCTGAAAATAATATTAAATTCAATTGGCGTTAGATAGTTCTGTTAGATGTATGTTGGCAAAAAACCTGTGATGTGTAAATAGGTTAAATAAAAAATATGTGTTCCTATCCTAATTTCGGTGATATTGATCATTATTTAAAGAGAAAAATTCTGTAACTGAATGTAAAGCATAAAATTTTGTAGGAGGCACTCAGACTCGCAAAAATGGCACGATAAATGAATAGTCTTAAATTCTTTCCAAAGTGAGGTAAAATGAACAAAAAACAATTGCTAGTATATCCGCCATGGCCGCCTAAGTCAAAAAGTTGAAATGCGATTTTGCCGGTCACCTGTCAAACAAATGTCAACTTGTGATACAACGTTGCAAAGAAAATTTTAAAGCGAATTGAAATTGATAAAAAAATATACAAGGTTCCATTAAAAAATAAGAAAGGTGCAGTCACTTCCGGGCAAACCGGAAGTAGGTAAAAATATTTCTTAAGTGATAAAAAAGTCTAATAATGTCCCATTCTGGTATCTTAAAATGCATATATGTAACTTTCAAAATAAAAAATTACAGGGTGTTACATGTTGGCTGTGTCACTCTGTATATCAAGTATGACAATGCTATACAGTTAAGCATTTCGTTAGCATGCTATTCAGTCAATCAGTTTTCAGGCTAGCTTAGATATCTGATCGCTATTTCGTGTAAAAATACGAGCCTTGGTAAGAAAACCCAAGTATTTTTAACACTTCACCCACCTGTTTTCCTTGTTTCTCAATAAAAAAAAATACGTTCTTTTTCCTGTAATAATTCTTCACTTCATTGTACCCAAAGTAACAATATTTAATAACTTCGGTTATAAAGGTCCCGCACAAGCACTAAAAAAGCCATTAAAGCTTATCTGGGGTAAATATCATATAAACTAAAGTGATTTATTTTTGTGTTATTACAGTAAATATAACAAAAATGATTACTATGATCACGAAAAATTATTGTTTTTTTTTTTTTTATCTTTCACTTCGTGCGAAATTGCCAACTATAGGGAAAAGTAAAGAAACGAATATTTATTCATACAATTTATGATAGCCATAGACCAGTTTGCATTCCTATTGAGTGGTTACCTGCATATAAGATCAAGTAATAGTGATTTTTATCTTTAAACTTCGAGGCTGGTTTGAAAAGTCCGTACAAAGTCCGAGAGATGGCACCACCGGCGCGTATCGAGGTCATGTTTAGTTAGTAGCATCTCTTGAATGAACGCACACCAAGTTTCAGCCATATTGGTCTATTTCTTTGTGTTTGGCATTCGTGTGAATCAAGGAAGTCGAGTGATTTTCAAGAAATGGACGAAAAAGAATTTCGTGTGGTGATTAAACATTACTTTATGAAAGGCAAAACGCCTCAGGAGACTAAAGAGAAGCTTGATAAACATTATGGTGACTCTGCACCTTCGATTAGAACAGTTTATAAGTGGTTTCAAAATTTTCGGACTGTCCACATGGGCACAAGTGACGCTGAACGTTCTGGACGGCCTGTGGAGGTTACGACTCCAGAAATCATCGATCAAATCCATGATATGGTGATGGATGACAGAAGAGTTAAGGTGCGTGAGATTGCTAGTGCTGTGGGCATCTCGACTGAACGGGTACATAATATTTTGCATAAATATTTGGACATGAGAAAGCTATCCGCAAGATGGGTGCCGCGATTGCTCACGCTTGACAAAAAAACGGAATCGTGTGAAGTGTTGCAAGGATGGTTTACAGCTGTTCCAGAAGAATCCGGAGGACTTTAAGCGTCGTTTCGTCACTGTGGATGAAACATGGATACATTACTATACTCCTGAGACCAAACAACAATCTAAACAATGGGTTACCAAGGGGGAATCTGCACCAAAAAAGGCGAAGACCGTTCCTTCGGCCGGAAAGGTTATGGCGACTGTCTTTTGGGATTCGCAAGGGATAATCCTCATCGACTATCTGGAAAAGGGTAAAACTATTACAGGTGAATATTATTCATCGTTATTGGACTGTTTGAAAACCGAGCTGCAAGAAAAACGCCCGCGATTGGCCCACAAGAAAGTCCTTTTCCATCACGACAACGCACCAGCACACACCTCAGCAGTTGTGGTCGCAAAATTAATGGAAATAGGATTCCAACTCGTTTCACATCCCCCCTATTCTCCAGACTTGGCTCCCTCGGACTACTATTTGTTCCCCAATTTGAAGAAATGGCTGGCGGGACAAAGATTTTATTCAAACGAGGAGGTGATTGCAGGCACTAATGAATATTTTGCAGACTTGGACAAATCCTATTATTCGGAAGGGATCAACGAACTAGAACATCGTTGGATGAAGTGTATAAGCCTAAAAGGAGTCTATGTCGAAAAATAAAAAAGGTTTACCTCAAACACATAAGTAGTTTTTATTTTTGCACGGACTTTTCAAACCAGCCTCGTAATTAAAATTACCTTGCCTTTTTTTTAGGCTAAAATTTAAAAATAATTACGCTATTTTTATAAAATCTTATTAGACTGGACTCCGAATAGGAGATCCGTATGCCAAATATGCAGACCGCATTCTGGCTTCTAATCAATGCTCTGTAGGTCCCGGACATTAATGTTATCGATGTTGCCAGGAAGTGTTATGGTCTAATAATTAACCCCCCTCTCATAAATTGTTCCTAATCCTTCAATAAACCATTGGTTTAAATAGTAGTAATTTACTAAAAACAAGTGTATGGTGTATGATTAGGTAATAAGTGAAATACGAAATATAGGTAGAGTAAACCACCTAGAAGTCGGCCCTGTACCGGTACCGGCTTTTTCGCAGCCTTTTCACCTTTTTTCAGTAGAAATAGTGTAAAAGGCTGAGTACTAGTGCAGGACAGTTTGGACATAATTTGATGTTGAAGGCTTTGCGTTCGGTAGTTCACAGAGATTAAATTCTTGACAGTTTAAACTTTTTAATCAACTAGCCACATCTGTTGCTGTACGTCTAAGTTTAAAATATATCTCATTTTGTGATGACGCTTGTTCTTGATATACAACCATAGCTGTCACATGTATAGAATTTTTTCCGTTTAAAGTTTCTTGGTTAAAATCATTGTTATCTACAGCTCCGTGTAAGAACAATGCCGGGTTTCACACAATGTTTTTAACTACAATTACTTTTTCATCTTCGCACAAAATTACCCTTGAGATCTCTGTGTCAGGATTCTTTAATGCCTTATAGCCCTAATTTATTTAATATTGTAATCAAATATTTTGAACTACTCAGGTGGTGAACAGATTCGGCTAGAACTACGTGTTTAGATGTCTTCTATTCAGTAATACAGTACACAACGTCACTGAATATTTCTTTGCCCTCTGAAGAGAACCTTCTCCTAATTTTTGGTTCTTCGCACTGAATAATTTTTGCATGAAATTCTTCCACGCCGATGGTACATCAGTTTTATTTAACGCGTTTTCTGGTAGGTTCTCGTCACATAAATGTTCATCCGATAAAAGTTTAGCAGTCATTGCCTCGTCTCTTAGTTGTTTTGCACACAATTTGATTCTAGTTATATCTAATTGACAACAACTGCATCTTCTATAATGGTGAGTTCAGCTATCTTTGTTTCGAAATATGATAATTCAAAGCAGCAAGTTAAAAATCTATCTTTCACTTCATACATCAATTTTTCGAAAGAAGTCTGTAATATTTCTTGGGGTATTTTAGAAGAAGGACAACCTGGTGGGTTTTGAGATGACCTCGGTATCGGATATATATAGTCACGGTAACAAGATTTGTGATACCTTCCTCCTTTAGTAAACAAATTCTGGGAGGTTTGACATGTACTTATTGCTGTGAGAACGTATCTATGTGCCACAGAAAGTTCAGAACACAAAAAAGCTTTCGCTTTTTATTTTTTGTTTATTTACCGCATATTAAACAAGTCAATTTCGGAGTGTTCTTTTGTCTAAGTTCTCTGCGAAGATTGTGACTTAATCCTTCAGCCACAGTAAACATACCACAGTAGCGAAACTGAGCTCCAATTTGGTGACGAGATTTTGACGGCGCGTGCGTCGACGGGTCCTTTTTCAAAATGGCGGCTCAGTGTTTACATCCGATCTCGGAATGTGTCTTTGGAAATGTATTGTCCATCGGTTCTTGATGTGACTGCAATTTATATGAATATAAAGACGGAAGGAAGAGAGAGTTTGTAGAAAAAGAGAATTAAAAACGTTTGTAAGTGAAGAGAATCGAAAAGATTGAGAAAACAATTTATATAATCATGGGGAAAGGAGGTTATTGTTGTGCCGTTGAGAATTGCAAAAATAATTCAAACTGTACGCGGGGCGTTAGTTTCTTCTTCTTCCCCAAAGATGTTGAAAGGTAAGTGATTTAATTAGTATTCCGTAGCACAAATTAGTGTTCCGTACGTTGACTGCTTTTAAAATAAAAAATTTTGTTACGGAGGTATAAAATGATCAGTGACTTAACTATTTTCGCAAATTATTTGCTCGAGTCACACTTTTTTATGCTCTAAAATTTGCAAATAAGAAACTTCTAACTCAATCAAGGCGCGTTAAGACTATTATTTTAAATCATAACTAAATTTAACAGTATTATCCATCAAAGTTTAAGTTGCTACATTAATGATTTTTTTTTGCAGTTTCTCTGATTTTAGTTGAAACAATGATTTCATGGAAATCACGGAATGCGATTAAAGTTGTTGCAGTTGTTGATTATTTTAATAAACCTCTATTGCTTGCTTTTACAAGACAACTTTTCACTATCTTAAATGCATTTTTGAAAAAATACATATGCATGAAACAATATTATCATTACTAATGTACATTTTTTTTAGGCGTATTTGCTCAAGAGACGGCCTTCCAGGGAACCTTGATTGATTTAATAAAACGTTCGTATTGGTAGAATGATTTGGCCATTACAGCTTGAAATTTATTTCTAAACTTAGTTCGGCTGGTTATTTAAAAATCCTGACGTGATTGCTCAATTCTGACCTCAGATTCGGTTTCAGCGCCCAAAAATACATATATGTAGGTATAGCGGTCTGTTCGGTAGTGAAAAACTTTTTTTGTGTGCCTGTGTAATTTTTTTATGATTAATAAATAATCCTTCAAATTCTGGTTTTTAGAAAGATTTATTTTTGTGTAAACTAGTATTCAATTATTTAAAACTATTTATTTGTGTAAATTATAAATAAAACATATTTTTTTCTAAAAGGTGTATTCTTAAGAGACTTCTAGTTTTCAGTAACTTCATCTGTATTAATTGTTTGACACACCTTTTCTAATAATAAACCTGATAAATTTAACACTGTTTAATTTCAAATACAATTAATACTCTGAAAGTGACTTTTTTTTCTATCTTTCTCTATAAATTACATTACTCCTTCTTCATGCCAATCTTTCAAAAGTTTCTGCGAATATATATGTAAGGAATACAGAACCTATAATATATTTATTATTTTCAAATTTTAGACAGTATATTTTATTTTTTCTTATAAGCTGGGTTTGAAAGTTTAAATATTAAGTGTCGTGTTGAGATCACAAAACCACTGGGGAATGGGATTACTGAATTAACTGATATAAATCTATTATTGAATCAAATATGCTATTAAAATAAGAAAAATTTTAATGTGATTCCAAAGAAATTTTTGTAACATAATTTTGTCCGACGATGTGTGCCAGAGGGTAAAATATTCTTAAAATAAGTTCGTTAAATGGACAGTACACATAATCGAAGTCCATTTGGATGGTAATTATGGTTACTATTAAATTTTTAAAGATTTAGTTACCTGTTATTAATATTCCTCCTATAAAGAACTTATTTCTATTGTTGTATACTTATACTATAAATTAAATATAGTTATTTTCCTTTTAAACTGTAATTGACAATACTCGGTATATATGAGACAATCATTTCTCCTAATGAAGCTAATATGGTTAGCGAAACACACGTCAAGTGCAAAAATAAAGTGTTTGGTGTAGTGGTGATATATACTGAGTAGTGTCATTGTGCCAAAGATTCCACATTCCAACATAGTTGTAATTGACAAGTCAGCTTGATCATAACTAAGTATTGTATATAAATATAATTAGGAAATTACTGTATTGACTCTTTGATCTAAATATTAATTCATTGTAAATAAAAGCAAGCGTTAATTACGTTATCAAAAAGCAATACGGATAACAGAACACAAAAAGGTATCGAACCTCTAAGAATCATTTACATAGAAAATAGAGGTCTATACATATATGTTCATAATTCATTAATATTATATTAACCTTTCTCGAAGTTACACAATATAGTTTTGTAGTTTAAGAAAAAATAAGTACCAAAAAAGTAGATACAGCGTTTTTTAATTAACAAGAGATCTATTACACCAAACAACACAACACTGCTTCGAAAAAAATACTCTTATTTTAGAAGATGTTGACATCTTAGTAATGACAATATGCTTTATTTCACGGTACAAGAAAAATAGCATTAGGTATTACGTATGATAAAATTAAATTAATTTAGTCCTTAAAAAACATCTTTAATCACAAATTTACTTGAAAAATGATGTAAATAAAAACTTTAACCTCAAACAGTGACGTTTAACTTTGATAGACTTTTGAATTTTTGGATAAGGTTATTAAAAACTGAAGTTCCATCAAATACCTTCCTATCAAGTTTTTCACCTGTATTCATTTCTTTTCTAAGAAAGTGCTCCATTCTTTTTGTTTTTTTTTTTTATTATTCATGCTGCATTAACTTTTACGTTATTCATGCTGTATTAAATAGCAAATCAAAAATTTTCAAACATTTCTATATCTATGATTTTGAATGATAAAACTTTGCACAACTTTATTTGTATTTCAAATCTCGCGCTGGTCCACTTTTAACATGGCGGATTGCCACGTGACCTTCTGAAAACGAATCTGATTTTTTTATGCGATTATCCTTGAGTTTCGCTACTGTATAGTATGTTTACTGTGCTTCAGCACTGAAGTCAGCGCTTTTTTCTTCTTCATGCTTGTATAAAGCTATTTCTCGACGCCGAACTTTTTCCTCTCTCACGTAGCTCGCGAATCAAATTCGGTGCAAGAAAAAAACATTGAACACTAAATTCTGCTTATAGCTTATAGAACTTTGCACTCACTTCATCTTTACATCTCTGTGCTGAACATTTTATAGTGAGAAATGTCTGTGGCTTCGGACCGTCCAATAATTGGTGTGACGAATCACAGAACAAACAAAGCAGTTCATTAGGTCTCTTTCTCTTTAAATTAACAGCTTCTAGTGACATTTGTTCACAAGAATGTTCAATCAATAAAGTATAATTTGGAAAATGTAAAAAAATAAAAATAACACGCTTTGACAATGTTAGATTGCGATTGGAGTCGATTCGGCGAGGGCTCGCGGGATACGTTGGATGGAGGTGGGAGAACGGATCACGTGACTGTGTTATGATACATTCAAAATCCTTCATGTAGAAAATAAATCTAAAAAATTAAATATGCTTGAATGTCTTGAAATTAACAAACGGAAAAACTCCAATCTATTACACAGCCCCACAAAAAAAAAGTGGGGTATACTTTTGATGCGATATATCAGATCCGTAATATTTTTTGCCCGCTGATCACGAATCTGACGTCAGAATATCGCCATCACATCTCAATTTTTTTCTAACCTCAAAAAATAGGTAAAAACTAGTAAAAATTAAGAAAAATATACTCCTAAAAAATTGATTCAAGCTTTCTCATGAATCCAAAGATGTATTAATATGTAATAGACCTCAATAACCCTGTAACTTTAAAAATGAGACCCAATAAACTCAAAACCAGGACTTTTAAACCATATACTCTCAAATAGTAGACCCTTAGCCCTAGAATTGCGAAGGTTAGACCCGCGCCTAACTTTCCATTTTTTGGCTGTATCTTGTTCTTTTTTCCGCGAATGACCTATTCAAAGGCTTTCTGCCCCAACGCTTTTGAGGACTTGTTTCTCTTTTTAGCGACCAGCAATAGTCCGCTAGCATATGGTCATCCCATCGTCCTTGATACCGATTTTCTATGATTTTAAGATCTTGGTGAAAACGTTCCCCTTGCTCCTCACTGTAGTCACCAAGATTATCTGGGAAATCATCGATGTGGGAGTCCAGGAAATGTAATTTTAGATTCATTAAGCAACCTAATGTTTGAAAATTTTTTACCATTTTCTCGACTATTTCTTTGTACTTAGGACTTTTATTATTTCCCAAAAAGTTTGTTGCGACTTCTTTAAAACTAAGCCAAGCAGCTTTTTCAACTTTATTCATTTTAGTAACAAATAATGAATCTTGAAACAATTTTCTTATTTGTGGCCCGTCAAATAAGCCTGCCTTAATTTTAGCTTCAGAAAATTTCGGAAATTTTTTATGCAAATATTTGAAACATGGGCCGTTTGTATCTAATGCTCTCGTGAATTGCTTCATAAGTCCAAGCTTAATGTGAAGCGGGGGAATAAGAACTTTTCCTGGATCTACCAATGGTGGAAACAATAGATTATTTTCACCAGGAGTGAACGATTCTCTTGTTGGCCAAATTTTTTTCTTATAATGACGTTTCCTGTCTCTGCTATTCCACAGACATTTATAACAGGGATAAAGTGTAAACCCTGACTGTTGGCCAAGCAATATTGTTACAATTTTCAGATCTCCACAAATTTTCCAGTTATGATCAGCATATTTTATTTTTATCAAAAGCTGCTTCATTTTTTCATATTGCTCTTCCATAACTGTGGAATAAGCAATCGGAATGGGAACGTAAACGTTGGTATTATGCAGCAAAACTGCCTTAATGCTCCGTTTAGAAGAATCAATGAACAGTCTCCATTCTTCAGGATCGTATGAGTTATTTTGAAATTCATCCATTAGACCTTTTACATCGGTACAATATGAAAGTGACAATTCCTCGTCCATTGTGAAATATTTTCGAAATTCTTCATCTCTGTTTCTATAATAAGAAATCGTAGCTTCTGGCTTAACTAAATGTCTTTTCTTTAAAAAGGAAGCAAGATGCTCTGAACCATCTTTGGATAAGCCTAAATCTCTGACTAGATCACTAAGTTCTGACTGTGATACGAGTACTGGTTCTGGTTTACGGTTGTATGGTAGAAATTCTTTATCTGTGTCACTAGTATATGATAGGTTGTCACTAGAACATTCATTAGTAACAGTGTTTGAATCTTTTTCGACAGTCTCAATGTTTTCGGCATGAACTGATAAGGTGAAATCATTTGTTTCCATAACATCAGCATCAAGTGGTTCAGGAGGCGGAATTAGTTTAGTTGGTATTGTTACTGTCGAAACATCGTTATAAGTAATAGTGCTTTTATTTTTTCAGTTATGCCTAGATACAACATTCATACAAAAGTAGCAATCATTTTCACTGTATGGTCTATTCCATATTGCTGGTCTGGAATATTTAATCGCCTTCTTATTGATGTACAACATTATTTTGCAAGAACTGCAAATGATGTGGGGAACCCAATCTGTATCCTGGTGCTGTATTTCAATGTTAAAACAATCCTTATATAAGGTTTTAATCTTATCCGTTATCGGTGACCCCATTTTACTTAATACGTGTTGACAGCAAATATAAACAAAATGAATCACTGTTTTTTATCGCACTTATGAAAAGTTCTTGTACCGTGAGACCGTTTTCTTGTAGCATTATACTCTACATGAGCCAAGTCACCCACACATGAAGAGCTACGGTCGCTGGATGACGACGGCTGAGGGCCCACTTTCCCACCCTGACCAACCGCCGATACTGGGTTTCCGAGTCCCTGCATCGTAATTCTCTTTCTTCTACCTGCCATGACGGCATCTAAGCCGTTATCCAGGGACTCTGCCGGCTAGTGGAGTAACACCGTTGCCCACCGTCACCACGTGGAGGTGCCCTGGATGCAGGTAGAAGAATAAAAAATCGACCGATGAATTTTCTCGGCGTTCAAAATGGCGCGAAAACATCTGCCATCTTGAATTTTGCAAATCCAACCTCAGATTCGTGATCAGCGACCCAAAAAATCCCCGTGTACCAAATTTGGTAAGGATCGGTTGAATTTTAATTTGAATTCGTTTTTGCATTCGAGAAGCACTATATTTGTCTGATTTATTGAGGTTAGTTAGTTAGAAAACAGAACTGTATGGCTCAATCCAACCGATGAATATTAGCTTAGCGTGTCCGAATACATATTAATACATCTTTGGATTCATAAAAAAGCTTGAATCAATTTTTTAGGAGTATATTTTTCTTAATTTTTTACCTATTTTTTGAGGTTAGAAAAAAATTGAGATATGATGGCGATATTCTGATGTCAGATTCGTGATCAGCGGGCAAAAATACTACGGATCTGATATATCGCATCAAAAGTATACCTCACTTTTTTTTTTGTGGGGCTGTGTTATTAAACGAACAGATAGACTTAAACCATTCACCCTTACTTAATCTTAATTAGTTCTCTGAAATAGTACCACAGACTTACATCTTTAAAATAACTTTGTAAGTAAATAATATAATAAAACGATTAACATAATCTTCTGTAATTAAGGATAGTTTTAAGCACTATATAACCAGTATTATTACCAAACATTTTTCTTTCTAATTCACTTCTGAAGAAGCCATTGTATGGTGAAACAATTGTCAAGTTATTTTAAATATATTGGAAATTTAAAACATAGTGTTGTTTTTATATAATTTTATTATGAATTTCCAACAAGTATCGGCTAACACAATCAAAAAAAAAATGTATGTTTCGGAAATTGGACAACATTGGCAGATATCCTTAGGATATAAAAAAAGAGCAAATCAGTGGAAAATCAATGTAATCCTTAATGTTAATTACTACTGTAAAAACCACAAAGGTGACGGCTGCAACACTTTTTAGATAGTAATTTGTACCAATTCCTTCCTTGCTATGTTAATTTATTAAAATGGGTGACTCCCCAAGTGAATTGACGACATACCTAATACTTATTTTTATTAAACTTGAACATAGATTGACACTGGACTATGTAATTTTAAAAGGTAATGAGTCACCATTGGCACAGCGGAAATGAACATTGGAATGCCTAAATGAAAGAGAGAGGCAGTTTTAAAGGCCAGTTATAGAGAGTCGATACATCTATCGGTAAAATATCCAGTACAATATCTTGTATTTACGTCTTGAAACTTGCTACAAATATCACTGTTTTATCGTGAAATATTGCAAATTGGTAATGCGAAAGTGCCCTAAATGTTTCATTAGTGTTCCCGAAGAGCCGTAACAATAAGTTTTTGTTACAGTTTCCTTAATTAAACAGAGACATATATGTTTACGCTGTGTTTTTTATATCTAATTTCTAACATATATTCGACGCCTTTAATATATTTTTTACTATGTAATTGTTAAGAATAATGAAATAATCACTTGACTGGAATGGTAACATAGGTATCGGTAAATAGTTCTCAATTCACCATCAGACTGCCAGGGTCGTCAATATTCTGAATTGAAAATTTGAAATTTCTAAGTTAGTTTTACGGGTCTTTATCGAGGGATGTTATTTATCAAGATTTTTCTTCAATTGCGTTTGCTACAGAGATATATTTATTAGTTTTAATATATTATCTAAAGCCTATCTGCTATTGGGTTTAAACTTTATCGTAACTCACTATGTAATTCCCGTGATACTAAATTACTTTCGTTAATAAAGTATTAAATCCTCACGACTTCACAAGCAGCAAGTTTCAAGGGTTTCTGAAATTCCACTGTACGAAAGTCATTAAAGATCTATTAAAAGTCATCGATTATTGGGTTTACTATTCTAGTTTTGATTGTAGGAAATGTTCGCTCCCCTGCAGGCTTTAAGTTGCTATTAAAGTTGCATCGTGTTCACGTCACTCACAGCTTAACGCCCACGGCGTAACTTATAATAAACTCTTCGTATATAAAATCATTTATTCAAGTAAACATTATACTTCATAATTAGTTACCAACTCTACAGTTTTGAACAAACCGCTTTTTAGACATGAATTTCAAAACTTTTTATATCTAACTTAATACCTTTAAAACCACTTAATACCTATCAAACCGTCAAGTTTCACTATAAAATATTCCAATACCGGAACCTAATCGTCAGAGGAAATAGAATAACAAATCAGTCAATATAGTTTTCATTTCCGTAAAATACCGCTTTTCGGCTTTGCCGGAACGATTTAGAGGTTTTCTAAGAGGAGCACTTCGCTTTGAATAATAATAAATCTTTGTTTTAGAATTTTCGACTGAATTAAAAACTGTCCATTTTTTTGTATCTTCGCTGACTTCGGCAAGGTATTTTACAATATTAGTATCACTATTTACCTAAAGCGCTTGCCTGATGTCTGTTAAATGTCATATTAAAAACCAGTGGGAAATACATTACAATTCAATGATATTGCTCTAAACCATTTGTGACGACATCCCACGTACCACGAGGGTTGCATCTAGAATCACTATTTTTTTATTATACATATAAATGAAATGATTTAAAAGTCTTTGCCTCGACCACCAGCCATCGTGGGAGAAACTACTACGCGACCTAAATCTTTTAACCATCATCATCATCATACAGCCCGATTTCAGACCTGGACATAGGCTTCCTCCAAATGCCTCCAGTTCTCTCTATCTTTATATCTTGCAATCAAATTCGTTGACTAGATCATCCGTCCATAGTGTAAGGTGCGCTTGTCAGCTCTTGGCCTCCACTATAGAAGTTTCTTTGTCTATTTTTTTGTACGCCATTCTGGCGATGTGTCCAGCCCATCTTCACTTTCGTTTTGCGATACATTTTATGATGTCTTCTATTACAGTTCGCCGACGTATCTTTTCATTTCTTACTCTATCTTTTAAGGTCAGGCCAAGCATCGCTCTTTCAATTCACCTTTGCACCACACTTTCTACAGTTGCTGTAGTCAGAGTTAGGGTTTCGGGACCATAGGTGAGGACTGGCATTGATTAAATGCTTTCCGTTTACATCAGAATTGGTATCTTTGCTCTAAAGATATCCTTCATTCTTTCATAAGCCGCCCATCCCAAGGTAACTCGTCCCGTCAACCCACCGATCTGGTTGGCTCTACTTATTTTGATTTCATGGCCCAGGTACATATATTTGTCCAGTAGTGTTATATTATTATTATTATCAATTTGTATCTAATCGCTGGGAACCATGTTGGTCATCATGTTAGTCTTTTCAAAATTTATTGTTAGTCCAGGTTCCACGATATATCTTTTAGCTCCAGAATCATGTCGTTGGACTCTCCTAAACTTTCTGACATAATGACGATATCATCTGCAAAGAGTAGGTGATTTGATTGTACCATCAATTCCTTTATTTGTGTCAAATTACAACTTTCTATGTCAAATAGTTGCGGAAAAGATTGAGCGTGACGAACGGATGGACAGACGCACACCGAAGTGATCTCATAAGTGTTTGATACGGAACACTAAAAGGTATGTTTAACACTTTTCAAAGTGTTCAGTCTCTACATAATAGATGGCAAGACATGAAAACGAGACCACAGTAAACCCAATACAGTGAGCTCCAAGTTGGTGACGAGATTTTGACGGCGTATGCGTCGACGGATCCCTCTTTCAAAATGGCCGCTGAATAATTATCTCAGAATGTGTCTTTTGAAATGTATTGTCGGAAGTGAGT
Organism: Pachyrhynchus sulphureomaculatus; assembly: GCA_019049505.1. NCBI lineage: Eukaryota > Metazoa > Arthropoda > Insecta > Coleoptera > Curculionidae > Pachyrhynchus > Pachyrhynchus sulphureomaculatus. The sequence goes on along the minus strand of CM032453.1, from coordinate 25,164,348 downwards.
TCCTTCTTCTTCCTCAAAGATGTTGAAAAATGATTTAATTAAAGAATATCAATTGCCTAAGAAATCGTACGAATAATTCTGAGAATTTATTTCTTTTTTTTTTGGTTATAGGGCAAAGATCTTGCAGCAACCAAACGCGTCATCAATTGTCTAAAGAAAATTTGTGCAAGAATTATAAAATATACACTTCACATTTTTCTCACGAAATGTTTAAAAATCATTTGAAAAATCGTTTATTCAACCATAACTATCTAAACGTTAACATAGGATCAGATAAAGAATACTCGGCATGTCAAAGGCTAATAATACAGGTAAAGATCCTTATACGAGTAGGATTTTATTGTAGTTAATCCGAACCCCGATCAGGCCCAGAAACATTTCTATTCGGACATAAAATTCCTTGCTGAATTCAAAAATGTATTTGAAAATTTGGGTTTCAGTTTCATTTTTCACTTTTGGGCCTTATAGAGTTCCAATAAAGCGTTGGGTCCAAAATCTGATATGCCTGTTCAATTTACTGAAGAAAATGCTAAAACTTTTATCTGCGACATTTTTTATAAAAACGCCTCCCTGTCAAGTTTTTTACTTGTTTTCATCACTTTCTTTTTTTTATATTACTTATGTCGCATTAACTTGACATTTTATCAAATCAAAAATGTTCAAAATTTGCATAATATCTATGATTTTGAATGACAACACTTTGCACAGTAACATTATTTTTATTTAAAATCTCCCGCTGGTCCCATTTTTAACATTGCGGACTGCCACGTGACCACGTGACAACTGAGACCAGCTTTTCTAGTACGGTTATCCCTGAACTTTGCTACTATATTGGATTTACTGTCACGAGACACTGCAGCTCATCAATCAAGATATATTTGAATCTCTCTCTTTCCCTCTCTCTCTATAGTAATATCTAATTTTTTTATAGATTAGGTATATTATTATCTAGTTCTTTACGAACTTCATATCATATTATCCTTTATTGATTTAATTTAATGTAGGTCGCATGAAACTTCGTTTTATTATGAATAGATAAACGTGCATTTAGGTATACATATTTAAAGTAAAATTGATTTTCTATTATTGCAGCCACTTAACCATTGTGTCGTGAACTACTATATTGTGTATGTCTATGTTTATTCAAAATAAAAAATACATAAACAATATAATTTTTTATTAGTGTTTACTTCTTAAATCTCGTAAAAGAAGTATTTATTTACAAACATTGGTTGCCGCAAAAATATGGAAATACAATACAGAATAAAGAATATTAAATAATGTATTTTAGCAACAATAATTTTTAGCTTCCCTCATATTTTTACGGATTAACTTTAATTGTAATGTAGAAAACATGTACGGAATTGTTTCAGCATAGGAGAAAAACCCACAGACATCAACAAATAAAAACTAATTACACAGGCCAACAAAAAAATATTTGTAAACACTTTTTAAAACCAATATATCTAAGCGTTATGTATTTTTGGGTGCTGAAACCGTATCTGGTATCAGTTTTTTTGTATCATCCAAAGTTCTCTCACAATATGACATCGATTAAATTTTAAAATAGAGAAAATTTGATACATAAAAAATAAAAACTTAAACCGCACTTTTGTTTGATTAGGCTACAATTTTTACTCACGATAACATATTTCACTTCAATGCGAATATTTTACGTGCTTTTTTTTTTTGTATTTTCTTTCCCTTTTCTCTGTGAAGTTTCTTGTATAGCTTTTTCTCCGATATGATGCATTTTGTTGTTCTCTATGAAGTGGCCAACAGTAATCACCCATCATGTTGATATTCCATCGTCCGTGGTACCGTTTCTCCATCTCCTTTATGTCCTAATGGAACCGTTGCCTCTGCTCTTCACTCACATTGCCTAAGTTTTTAGAAAAAAAGTCAAGATGGTTGTGCAAGAAGTGGACTTTAGGGCTCATCTAGGTTATCTACTTGTCTATCATATTAGCTACGATAAGTGCATAGTTGGGTCTTTCACATTGCCTAAAAACTTAGTCACAACTTCCAATGATATCCAAGCCTCCTTTTCCTTTGTAATGATCCTTGCTTCAAAGTTGGAGTCGAACATCATTTTACGAATATCAGGCCCAACGAAAACACCTTCTTTTAGTTTGGCTTCTGATAAATGAGGAAATCTTTTACACAAATATTTAAAACAATCACCATCTTTAGACACAAATTGTTTCATTAAGTCTAACTTAATGTGTAGTGGTGGTAGAAGAATCCTTTTTGGGTCTACTAAAGTTTTATGCAAAATGTTCTTCTCGCCAGGTGTTAAAATTTTTCTTTAGGGCCATTGTTTTTTGGACCAATGTTGATCCCTTGCTCTGCTGTCCCACTCACATATAAAACATGGAAACTTTGTAAATCCCCACATAGCATCCAATCGTTAGCTGGATAGTTAATTTTCTGTAAAATCATGTTAAGATTTTCGTAAGTTTCCTTCATATGGACTGAATAAGCAACAGGCAGTGAAACATAAATATTTCCGTTGTGTAACAGAACACATTTTAAACTAATTTTTGATGAGTCTATAAAAAGCCTCCAATCTTCCTTCTTGTACTCAATGCCAAATTCGTTTATTAGACTACCAATATCATGGCAGTAAACCAAATCCTCTTCCTTCTTGAAACACTGCACAAACTGTTGATCTCTTGTTCTATAAAGGTAAATAGAAGTTTCAGATTCCAATAAATGTTTTTTTTTCAGCCTAGAACCAAGCAATTCTGCTTTTTCCTTAGTCAAACCCAAATCTATCACTAAATCATTTAACTCAGCTTGTGTAAACAACTGTGGTTTTAAATTTTCTAGAGAACATCGAAGCTCATCATCATCCGGTCGACTTTCATTAAATTCAGGACTGAACTGTAAAATCTCATCAATAGACTGACGTGGCTCAGGGACAGGAAGTCCCAATCCATGTCCTACCGGCCGATGAACTGAAGTAAAGTTAGGATAGAAAATTACTTTCTTATTTTTGGAGTTATATCCAGAAACATCAACGCTGCAAAAATAACAGTCATTTGAATGATTTTCTTGCTCTCTCCATATCATGGGTAATGCAAATCTAAAAGCTTTCTTTTCTTTCTTATTCCATTTCCTCGACAGAAACATAACATACTTTGTGAGGAGCCCAACATTTTTCTTTATTACCGATTTCTACGTGCAAAGTATACTTTTTTTACAAAGTCAGTAATGTTTCTTTGATGTTTTTTAACTACAAACTCACCACATATATAAGAAAAAGTGTTAGGAGAGTTTTTACAACCAGGATTAGCCATATTTTGAGTGTGAATGGATTAAACACTGCAATGCGAGGTTATCATAACTGGAAGAAAACAAACAGCTGTGACATGTATCGGAACTGCCAACCTAATAACATTTGATTTTACTGCCAACCTTATAAAATTTTGATTTTATTGCCAACCTAATAACATTCGAATGATAAAAAAATAAACTTTTCACATTTTAAATATTAAAATGTGAAAAATTTGTGGATGATACGACTTTTTTATTATTATTTTCGGACTCAGCCCAGCAAAAAACATAGGAATCAGGTAAAATTATTAAAAAGTTTTTTCATTGTTGGCCTGTGTTATTGTCTATCGAACAAGTATGTTTCTCTTTCCGCTTTCGACTTTAATACTAGACAAGGGTTAAACAGTTCATTTACTTATCCAAGAATATTCGTCTAGCACTTCAGTAGTAGCCTAGCGACCCATTAGGAATGCTTTCGTTGGTTGGTTGTAGACGGGGTAGACGATTGTGCTCTCGTGATCGTGTGTGTGAACGTGACCGCAAAGATTTATTTATTTTTTGGTGTGCTAACAACGGCGCAATTACCTTATTTTTTTTTTTTTTTTGGGACTAGCACACGTGCTACAGGGAAGTCCCTAAAGCGCTACAGGAGTGACAAGTGTGCGGAGAAGGCGATTCACGTTGTTCTTGAATCGCTGTAGATTGTACTCGGTGGGAAACACAGTCCTGGGCAAATTATTCCAAAGGGATGATGTTCTCCATATAGAAGACTGCTTGAAAAGTGTTGTACGGGGAGTAACAAGCTGAACCTCATACGGATGTGAAGAATTAGCGCGACGTGTACTTCTAACATGCACCGCTCTGGGAGGAATTAAGCGGGCCACATCCTTCGAACACTTTCCATGAAAGTACTTGTAGAATAGTCTCAAGTCGCCAACCGTTCTTCGATGTTCCAGCGAATCAAGGCCGACGGTCAGTTCCGGGTCTCCAATCAGACGAACAGCGCTTCTCTGAATAGAATCCAACAAATGCAGTGTATGTTTGGGAGCGGAGCTCCAAACATGGGAGCAGTATTCCATAATTGGTCGAATTTGAGCTTTGTAAAGAATTAACAGTTGTTGTGGAGTGTAAAGCTTTCTGGTTCGAAATAATATTCCCAACTTTTGAGAAGCTCTCCTTGCTATGCCTGCAACATGTTCATGCCAGGACATATTTGCTCCCAAATTAACGCCCAACAAATTGAGTGACGATGTTAGAGGAATGGAGTGCCCCGACATAACTATGTCGGGTTCGGCAACGTTAACTTTTTTAGAAAAAACTGCCGCCTGGGTTTTTGTAGCGTTAAATTCCACTTGGTTACTGTCACCCCAGGTCTTTGTTAAGTTGAACGACTTCCTGCTGTCTGCCGATATTCGTCTGAGTAGCCGATGTCCGAGCGTTCAAAGTGAACGAAGAGATAAGTGTACTGTCATCTGTAAAGCTGTAGATTGGATTCTCGGTCTTTTCCAGCAGATCGTTAATGTAAATGAGAAAAAGAGTAGGAGACAGCCTTGAGGTACACCGGCGTTGATAGTGAAGGTGTTAGAAAGAAATCCGTCGACTGCCACTAGTAAAGAACACTCTCTGAGGAAACATGAGAGCCACAAACAGAACTTTTCCGACATACCATAAGAACCACCAATCCGGAGATTTACACAGTCAGCGTAAATCCGCCGTTAGGTTCTTCCGACCATAAACTACTTTCGACATCGAGTATTCTACCAATCAATGACAGAGAGGCGCCTAAACCGCGCAAGATTTGGCACTAGAAGTCTGCTAAATGGGAAGATCTCATGGAATATTTTCGAACCTTCCCTTGATTGGACGTTTGTTTTCGATCCGACGACCCATCTGACTGCTCCAGGGAGGTTTCCGATGTTATTTTGGCCGGTATGGAGGCTTACATCCCTTTTTCGAAGAAATGCCCTTCCAACGGCCAGCCTTGGTTTGACCGAAAATGCAAAGAAGCTGTTGCTTCTAAACATCTTGCATACCGACAATGGCGCGAAAATCCTAACACCATAAATCGTAACACATTTGTTCGTGCCAGGAAGAGATGCAAAGAAATTATTGACGAAACCAAGGAAGTACACAATCAACGGATTAGAAACAAACTTCTCGCCTGTCCCGGTAATTCAAGGTCCTTTTGGTCGGTCGCTAAGGCAGTTAGTCAAAATTTCACTTTAGTAAGTTATCCAATCGCCTCCTGCATCAATAATCTGCTATCTTTGTGGCATGTTGTCCACAAGATTTTCTGCAATGATCTCCAAATTTTTCGAATCTTGCGAGACAACTTAGTCAAAATCCTCAGAGTCTTTCCTCTAAGCTTTCTCGTTGCAAGGGATCAAACGTTTTTAATAGGGTTGACGTTCGGCAACTGTGAGGGCCAATCTAGTATCTTATCGTGGGCCCAAGCGAGTTGCTTCGCGACATGATTTTCGCTCAGCAAAGGTTCCTTCAACGTGCTTCGGAATTTGACATCATGCGCATGAAGATGTTGTTGAATGGTCTCATGGGACTCGATTTTCTTAATTTTGCCGCTCCTTGACGCAGCGTCAATTTCGGGTCCCGTGAAAACAAAGACACGATTTGAAGCCTTGCAGCTTGTCTCCCCAAGAGAATACATATTTCTTGGTTGCGGTAGTCTCTCGAACACATGTTTGTATCGCGTGAATTTCTACTGAAATACTGTGGCATACCTGGGAAAATGCTAAAGCTCTACTGCAAGGATGCTCTACATATCTTCGAGTTTTTATGTTATACCTCTTAAGCAACTGACTAGTTGAGCCTGTGCTCTACTTTGATCTCCCTTCTTGTCAATTCAACGTCTCTTGATGAAGGTTAGCGATTCAAATGGCTAACGTAGTCCTGGAAAGTGCTGCTCTAAAAATATCTATTGATGAGCAATGAAACCATCTTCAGATGTCCTTTAACCAGGAATTTTGAGGTCTCTCCAACCGATCTTCTTGCTCATATTTTGCCTTCGATGACCAGTCTTAGCAAATGATACTTTGCTCCCCTTATTATTTTGATCTCCCACTAATCTATAAATATCTAATTTCTAAAGATATTAATGAAGGATCTCATCATGAAAAAACAACGATAGTAGTGTATAACAATTGAAGCTCTATATTTGAAATTTATTTTTCAATCGGTTGTCAAAACTGTTACTCTTACCATCATAATCAAGCATTTAATGAAAAAATGTCATAAAACAGGTAACACAATTCTAGTCAAGGCGTTAGAGTGAACGTGCACGTATAAAAATTCTACAAATCTATTTTTTGATTTGTAGAATTCCAAATTTTGTAGTGATGTTGTTCTTGTCCTAACTAATAAGGCAAAATTTAATTACAAAACTAATTGAATTTAAATGACGTCCACTATATAAAACATAATTAATCCCAAACGAAAATTCACGGAAAGTAATATGATTAAAAATAATTTGATTAATGATACTTTATTGAAATTACATTTTGTCTGTTACTTTGTTTTTGTATTTTATAAAAAAGTCTTTCTTAAAAAGCTTATTCAATTTTCGGAAGTGGACTTCTTTCCTCTGGGGAAACAAGAAGGGACAGGGTGAGAAATAAGTGAGTAAAGGAGATAAATAAATTTATTTATTTATTATTTAAAAGGAAAGGCTATCCAACTGATAGATGCAGCGGACCTAAACCAAAAAAGCATAACATATACAGTAAATAGCTACAAATTCGTTTAAACTAGTAAATGGTAATGGAAAGGTAATAACCGTAATTATAAAAAGAATAGAAGTTAATTAGTTCGTTTTTTGGATCTCTTGAACGCGGAAACGCTCAAGTTTAAGGAGCCATCTTACTAGAGAATTTCCAAAAAATCAATTTTTTTGCATTTTTTTTTATAATTTGAACCCTCGAGAATATGTGTGCTTGAGGATTTTTCGATATCTTATTTATTTTTGCAAATATTACATATGTCAGGCAGAGCGAAGATCTCAAACTCAGTCAAAGGAAGCAAGAATAGCTCGGAGAATGCTTAATACTGAACAAAATGCTCTGGAATAGCTGATAAGTTGTATGTATGCATTTTTTTAATTTTATCACGTGATCGAAATCTTTATACGCTTATATCTCCAAACTACTTTTTTCGACCTCGGCTCTATGGTTCTGTTATTACCGCTTCAGAAATTTTCGACTGAACTATGGATAAATTTTTATCTCTGAATTTTTTTTTTATCATCGATTTTTGGGCCGGAAATTTGGTAAAAATCGAACTTGAAATTTTGATTAACCGCCATTTTGTTATTTCGCTTGGTAAAAATTTTTTCGCAGTTCGGCCGAGAATTACACTCACATATTTTAATTTTGTTATTTCTGTTTCAGACGTGGCTGGAAATCAGAAACATGAAGCCCAGCGAGGTACCTTTTTTTAACACGCCCGTATGCAGAGGTATGTATATATATATATATATATATATATATATATATATATATATATATATATATATATATATATATATTATATATATATATATATATATATATATATATATATATATATATATATATATATATATATATATATATATATATATATTCATTAAACCAGTTGATTTCTACGACATAAAACGTATAATAAATAAACTTAAAAATAAGAAGACAGAAGATATCTTTGGAGTGAGTGTTTTTAGCATGAAAAAAGCATCTGAATTTGTGATTCCACCAATGGTAGATATTGTGAATGCCTGTCTGGAGGAAAGAACATTTCCATCTCAAATGAAATTAGCAAAAATCATTCCACTCTATAAAAAAGGTGAACCGAGCCTTCCCCACAACTTTAGGCAAATATCAATACTACCTGTATTTTCAAAAGTTTTGGAGAGTGTCGTATTTGAGCAGTTTGTTGCCTTTCTAGATAAACATTGTATAATCATCCCAAGACAATTTGGTTTTAGAAAAAATGTAACAACTTCAGATGCTATTTTAACTCTTGTAAAATGTATAAGAGATGCTTTTGAAAAAAGACATAAATTTATAGGGTTATTTGCAGATTTAACTGCAGCTTTTGACTGCGCAAACCATAAATTTCTGTTAGATAAAGCAAATTTCTTCGGAATTAGGGGTGTGGCCTTTAAGCTCTTGCAGTCATATCTTGAGGGGAGATATCAAGTTGTCTGCTGTAATGGTAACAGCATTAGTGCTCCGATGCTTGCAGAGATCGGTGTACCTCAGGAGTCTGTGCTGGGTCCCCTACTCTTCTTCCTCCTTTACGTGAATGATCTTCCACAGGCATTTGAAATTTTTGGAAAAAATATCCAAAATATCGAGAGCATTATTTATGTGGATGATGCAACATTTGGAGTGTCTTTCGATGGAGGTGAGGATCCGGCTCAGTTGCTCGAGGCAATGACGGATCAAGATAAACTATGGTTCCTCTCAAATCAACTGGTTTTAAATGACACAAAGACCGAGTCCATAATATTTGAAGCAAAAACTATTAGCACTGATGTAAAAAACAAAATAAAATTCCTAGGGGTTACTCTAGATACCAACCTTTTATATACCGATCATGTAAATAATATATGTAACAAACTAAACAAAGCAATATATGCTATAAGACGAATTAAAAATACAATAAACGAAGCAGCTGCACTTATAACTTACCACTCTCTTTTTGATTCAATATTGCGTTATGGAATCCTAGTATGGAGTTCTACAGCAAGCACTCACATTGAAAAAGTTTTTAGAGTGCAAAAATCTGCTATAAGATGCATTGCAAACTTAAAACAGGATGAGTCCAGTCGACCTTATTTTAAGTCACTGAAAATAATGACTCTATATGGTTTGATTATTTACCAAAAACTCATATATGTCAGAAAGAATGTATTGTACATTATGGCATATTTATGCACATGGTATCAGGAGTCGAGACAATCTGCTCTTGCCCGTAACTAGATTGGCCAGAACAAACATGGAAGAGATTAAATTATTTAATGCTTTGCCTCAAGAGATGAGATTGCAACAGCTCGGTCGATTTAAAAGTAGCTTAAAAAAATTATAATCAATGCCGCTATCTATAATTTCAGTGAATTTTATACACTGACTAGGAATAGAGAGAATTTTAAGCACTACATTTAACTATAGATATAGACCAAACCTTTTAAGTTGTGTGATATGTGTGGAGTTTCTATTTGTTTGTATCGATCCTTAACATTTAGATGTACAGTATTTTGTGATCTACACTTTTAGTTTTTAAATCTTTTGACGTGTCTGTTAATACTATGTATTCTTTATGATCAATAAATTATATTATTATTATTATTATATATATATATATATATATATATATATATATATATATATATATATATATATAAACTGACTCAAAAGAAATTATAAACGCATTCCAAAGTTTAATAAATACTATCTAAAAAGTCTTTTTTTTATTATGTCTTATAGTTTTTTCAAAAAAAAAAAATCCCAAAAAAAAAACGCGAAATTTCCGTGGTCTGGAGTAGGATGGCCCCTTAATTTAGGGTTCAATTTTATTTTTAATGATATGCAAGTTAGTACAAAAGTAGGTGGGTCCTCATTTAAAAATCGCAATACTAAAGATTTAATTATGAAGTCCAAGTACGGTACGAGAATGGACTTCGAACAGAATTTCGACGCATGAGATACTGTACTGCAGTCCTTAAAATTGTCAGTTCTACTTCCAGTTGCTCTGCCAGTTAATTGAAATTATTTCGCAGTTCATCTGCGATTGTGTCTGCCTTGTCACAATATTTTTTCAATAAACTCACAATCCATTGAATGTGTTCCGAGTCTTTAACAATATCAAGAGCTCTTAATTGCAAAGAACTCACAATAAGTTCTAATACTGGATATTATGATACCAAAAAGATGGTCACCATGAATAATCATCGGCATTTTCTTGCACAGAAATCGTTCGAACAATCTTTCGAAAAATTCACTTCAAGTAAAATCCGCGCGCGATAAACACGGGAACAACATAGCAGTTGTAAACTTTTTTTCTCTATATGGCCTGAACCTCATGTTGTTTGGAGCAGCCAACCCACGCATTTTTCGAGTAGAAGCTACTGCTCAGTAAGAGAATTATCTATCGTTTTTACAATTGATTTAGAATCAAGTGCTTCTAATTCTACAAAACCAACAAACTCCTTTCGATTTTTTTTTAGCTTATGATAAAAAAGCAAAAGCCTCTAGAGAGCTGCTCACTGCCTTATATATCAGCGTTCGTCAGCTAATAACGCTCTGCACATATGCTTCTTTGGCATTTTTACCAATGTGTATCCTAATGATACCGCCGCAAAAATTTATTTTTTCATTTTGGATTTGATAGAATCAATGCGAAGTCTTCAAGCACTCCTTTAACTTAATATTTTCTTCTTAGGGAACATCTTGAGTGCCAGAAAAGGCAATAGAAGATATTACGTCCATGTTCTCCTCTGAGATTTTATGGCGAAATTTCTTTACCTGAATACGAACTGAATCTTCATGAACAGGTTGCGTTGTCGATAGATATCACCGGCTAGTTGAATGATTCTTGATAGCCCCATGAAGGTGTTTGCATTACGTGAAAGGCCAATGGAGAAACTCAAAATCCGTTTGACCGAGCTGAAAGTGTATGGAAATAAGATATAGTACTTACACAATGCATCTTTCAGATCCTTGAAATATGCCAGTTATAGTCATAACACTTTTATTTTTGCATTTTCCATTTTTCCATTTAAAGTTTCTTCATTTTCTTTATTATTTAATTTCTTTAATTATTGGGAGGAGGGGGCAATTGCCTCCCTAACTCTCCCCTGACTATGCCCATATGAAGTTGTTTAAATTTTGTGGGGTTAAATAGCCTTCTCTGGCGGATTCCTTATTTTTTTTAAGTCAGTTAATTTTAAACATAGTTATTACCATAGAGAGAGAGAAGAAGAGTTAATTTACCTCGTTAAATGCTATTTTCATGGTTCTTGTGGTTGAGAAATTAGAAAATCAGATTAATTTTTCATTTTTTTTTCTACTGAAATAGTCAATCAAAGCAAAAAAGAGATGGATTTTAAGGAGTGACTCCAAAAAGATTGGTAAAAAATAAGAAATAAATAAATATGGTCTTTATTTCCAATTATGAAAGAGAAAATAAAACATCATAAACTGAATAAACAAAATGCTACATTAAATTGGAAAATGCCGAAGGTCAGCTGGGAATGTACAAACATTCCCCCTGTTCTTTACCTTAAGCATCCTAATACTAAAGTTTATAGAATACAATATTTATATATTAAACTGTGCTAGTATCTTAATAAAACTGTGTAATGTTGTAAGTGTTAGGAAAAAAGAAAAAAAAAAAAGACAAAGAAAATAGAGAATGGCTCATGACACAACTAAAGCAAACAAAAAAAAAACCTTGACAAAAATTAAATTGTTAAACAGACAGGCGAGTCACCCCAACATATCCGAGATAAACAATAGAATTCATACAGAGCACAGATACACTCAAGAGCTAGTGATATTCCTTTCTGAAGGAAAATTTACATAAATAAGTACTATATCTTTATATATTTAACAAAATCCTCCTATACGCCGCCTTGAATGACCTAGGATCTAATAGTTTTATATTTTCTGGAATTGAGTTATAAATCTTAGCTATTTGAAAAGAGAAGGACGATCTAAATTTTTCAGTTTTGTGAGCCGGAGGCGTAAGGCGACCTCGAAAAACGGACATTCAAATTATGAACATCTGATCTAAAGGTAATTTTTCTATGTAGGTAGGAGGGAACACCCGTTAAGACAATTTTGTGGAATAAACAAGCCGCATGCAAATAACGTCTATCATTCATATTTAACCATCCCAGTTCAAACAATTTGTGTGTTATGTGATTCCTTTTACGAATACCAAATATTAGACGCAAACATGAATTTTGAAGAACTTGGATACGTCGTCTATCGGATGAGTCTATTGAAAATCCATATATAGTATCACAAAAATTTAATCTGGACAATACCAGAGACTCACACAAAATAGTTTTCAATTTTTGATTTATGTTAAATAGTCCCTAGAATTGTAAATCATCTTCAAATTAAAGTACGCCCGACGTATAACTATGCTCACATGCGATCTGTACCTCAAATTGTAGTAAGGCCTAAATTTCTACATTTGTCATCAATCCGTAACACTTCCCCGTTGATTTTAATATTAATATGTGGTAAGCAACTGCTTCTGAGCTTCTGAGTACCAAAAACCATGACTGTACTTTTTTTTTGTATTAATTGATAGGGAGTGGTCACTGGCAGCAGAAACTAGCCCCACCAGATCATCATTGATTTCTCTGACGCAGCTGCGTATTGTCGGCACACAAGTGTACCTTGCAATACCTCACCCGATGTATTAGTTGTGAAGTGTAAATTGAAAATAATAGAGGTCCCAAAATGGAACCTTGTGGGACACCACAGGTGATTGGTAAAGGTCTCGACTCAATACCGGCGACTCGCACTGACTAACTTCGATTACTTAAAAAACTTTGCAATAATTTCAAACTGTTGTTACTGAGACCAATGTATGTTAGTATAGAACAAAGAAGGCTGTGACTTATTGTATCAAAGGCCTTAGAAACATCAATGAGGGTCAAAACTGCTAAGCACCCTCCATCGATGCCCCTGAGTATGTCATCAATTACTTCCAAAAGGGCTCTCCCACAGCTATGACCTGGTCTAAATCCCGATTGAAATTTGGGCAAAATGGAGAATTTATCAGTGTGGCCACGGAGTTGTGACTCCATGAACCGTTCCAAAATCTTAGAGAGGACGGGAAGAACACTTATGGGCCTTAAGTCTTTGTACTCATTTGGGCATGCAACTTTAGGCAAAGGTGTAACAATCGCATGTTTCCAATGATCAGGAAACTCACCCGAGAGCAGACAACAGTCCACTATATGCGTAATAAAGGGTACTATATATGGAGTGGCAAGAAGCAAAAGCTTTATACTTAACCCGTCAACGCCCACCGCATTAGTCTTTATGGAATACAACAGTTTAATCACATCCTCTTCAGCAATTATAATGAAAATCAAAATTTTCTACCCCAGGCTTTTTATTGTTTTGATACCAATTAATCTGTTCAGGGTTTGGACTCAGCTTAGCGATTCCATTAATAAAATAGTCATTTATATTATCAGGATCGGAAAGTGATGAAGGAATATCCGGTTTTCCTTTTCTAAGATTTAACATATCGAGTTCCCTGCAAATTTTATTAACTCCACAGGTATTAAGTTTTTGGGAAAATTAGGCTTTTTTCTCTCTACGACATGCCAAGGTAGTATAATTTCTAAGAGATTTGTAATAATTGTAATGAGCCACATTTTTAGTCCTACGCCACTTAGAGTGTGCATTATTTCTCAAAGATATTAAAAATCGAATATTATCTGTTAACCATGGTGCAAATTTCTTAGTTATACGTATACGCTTTAGGGTATACGGTAGGGTATAGGGTACTTTCCTCACGGAAGAAAGCATGGTTAATACACGTATATATACAAAAAGAACTGTGTGTGTTTGCATTTCTTTACTATTCAGGGTAGCGGGATTTAGGAATTTTACGAGAGCTTCCTTTTAAGTTTTTACAAAAATAAAGAAAAAAAATTTTTTTTGGTACAAATCGTTTTATTGTTTCTCAAGATATTCACCTTTAAGATTCATATACTTTTGCATGCGTTCGTACTAGTTCTCGAAACATTTTTTCCACTCTGCAGTTGGTACCTCAAAAACATGGTTTCGGAAGGATTCAACAGCCTCTTAAGGTGATAAAAATCGCTGTCCACGCATTTTTTTTTTTTTTGATATTCGGGAACAAAAATAAGTCACTAGGCGATAAATCAGGTAAATACGGACAATGAGACATTAGTTCGTTGTTTTTCTTCGTTAAATAAACAATTGTTTGACATGCTGAGAGCTGGCATTGTCATGATAAAAATGATGCGACGTTTTCGGTTGTTTTTCCTGATGTCATCGATGACTACTGGCAAACAAATTGTTGTATACCATTCAGCATTAACTGTTCTTCGATCCTCTAAAGCAATGGTTGCAACATGTAGAGTATAAGTGCTTTAAGAACGAACCACTTTTGCTGGATTCGGTTCATCACCCAAACAGTTGATTGATGTTGTTCACAACTAAATGTTCATGTAAAATCAATTGTACTACAGTTTTCAGTTTTCGATATGCCTAAGGATATCTCTAACTCACGATAAGTTACAGGCCGATCCTCTTCAATCATGTTGCGCATACCACCGATGTTTTTTAGAACAACAACCGATTTTGGTCGACCTTCACGAAATTCATCGCTAACGGAAGTACGACCAGGAGATCAACACTGACTTATGTAACACACGTTTGGAACAACGGAATTGAACACTTTGGAGAATCTCGAGCAGTTGCTCTTGACATATCCAAGGCATTCCACCGTGTTTAGCACGATGGGCTGTGCGAGGGAACTAACACCAGTTGTCTGTAGATTTTTTCAACCTATCCTACAGAAACAGAATATTTCCTTCCTGCTGGAAATGTGCCACAGTTCAGCCGATACCTAAAAAAGGACCTTGCCAAATAACTACCGACCAGTCGCACTGCTTTCAATAATATCGAAAGTCATGGAAAAGGTTATCAATCAGCATCTTCTAAAATATCTTGAAGGATTCAACATTATTAGCAATCACCAATATGGCTTTCGTTAACATAGATCAACAGGAGATCTTCTGACTTATGTAACACATGTTTGGAACACACAATTAAACACTTTGGAGAATCTCGAGCGGTTGCTCTTGACATATCCAAGGCATTCGACCGTGTTGGGCACGATGGATTGTTGGCTAAGCTACGCTCTTATCGTATGTCCGAAAAGTTCTGTTTGTGGCTCTCATGTTTCCTCAGAGAGCATTCTTTACGAGTGGCGGTCGACGAATTTCTTTCTAACACCTTCACTATCAACGCCGGTGTGCCCCAAGGCTCCATACTGTCTCCTATCTCTTCCCATTTACATTAACGATCTGCTGGAAAAGGCTGGTAATCCAATCTACAGTTTTGCAGATGACAGTACGTTTATCTCTTCATTCACTTTGAATGCTCGGACATCGGCTACTCAGGCGAATATCCGCAGACAGCAGGAAGTCGTTTAACTTAACAAAGACCTGGAAGAAATTCTATCTTAAGGTGACAGTAACCAAGTGGAATTGAACGCTACAAAAACCCAGGCGGCAGTTTTTTCTAAAAAAGTTAACGTTGCTGAACCCGAAATAGTTATGTCGGGACACTCCATTCCCCTAGCATCGTCACTGTTGGGCGTTAATTTGGGAGCAAATATGTCCTGGCATGAACATGTTGCCGGCATAGCATGGAGAGCTTCTCAAAAGTTGGAAATATTATTTCGAACAAAAAGCTTTACACTCCACAACAACTGTTAATTCTTTACAAAGCTCAAATTCGACCAACTATAGAATATTGCTCCCATGTTTGGGGCTCCGCTCCAAAACACACACTGCATTTGTTGGATTCTGTTCAGAGAAGAGCTGTTCGTCTGATTGGAGACCCGGAACTGACCGGCGGCCTTGATTCGCTGGAACATCGAAGAACGGTTGGCGACTTGAGTCTGTTCTACAGGTATTTTAATGGAAAGTGTTCGAAGGATGTAGCCCGCTTAATTCCTCCCAGAGCGGTGCATGTTAGAAATACACGTCGCTCTAATACTTCACATCCGTATGAGGTTCAGCTTGTTACTCCGCGTACAACGCTTTTCAAGCAGTCATTTATATGGAGAACGTCATCCCTTTGGAATAATTTGCCCAGGGCTGTGTTTCCCATCGGGTACAATCTATAGCGATTCAAGAACAAGATGAATCGCTTTTTCTACGCATATGCCACTCCTGGGGCGCTCTAGGGACTTCCCTGTAGCACGTGTGCCAGACCCATAAAAAAAAGACCATGACGAAATTCAGCAAACCAATTGTACAAACAATCTTTTCTGAAGGTGATTCATTACCAGACCTTGAATGAAGCGATTTGAGGTATGGTTGTTGAGTTAGGCCTTTACTGAAATCGTAATAAATCATTCAACGAAAACCTTCACGTGAAATGTCCGTTTGTTCACAAAAATGTTTTTTAAACGCTCACTGTAAAGAAACCACCAGGCTAATTCCTGCGCTGTCACTGTTTTAACAATAACAAATGCCAAATTTTGCAACAATGGTACTGTCACATCTCAATAGCACCACCTAGTGGTCGTTTATAAAAACTTAAAAGGCGTCCCTCGTATTACGTATTTGGCCATTTATCCTTATATATATTTTTTAGGAAAAAAATAACAACGAATATAAAAACAAAACATGCTACTTATGTAGGTATAAAGTTTACTCCGTAGTAAAGTTTGACGTTAAACAATAAGTTATCTATTTTAAAATGGACGAGTTATTTACATCCTAATTTACCAGGAAGTTGCTCCGCTGTATATAAATTTTTCCTTTTTAAAATAGTTTTTCTTTGGAAAAGTCATGAAAATTTCAAATTGTTTGTTAAGTATAGAGCGCGTTTCATAATAGAAAATTCTTTGTCTTTGTTCCGGTTAAATATTCTTACAAGAAATATTAAACTATCTTTCTCAAGTATAAAATTATGCGAGAACCCAGCTGCTTGCTTAAATATTAATGGCAATTCTATCCCAAGGCTACATAATATCTGCTACTATCTTTCTAGTGTATATTAACGATCGATGAAAAGGATCAAAAATACAATTTATATCTTGTTATAGCCTATCCCAAAATATAAGATCCTGATTTTTGTCGTTTTAAGTGGGCAATATAAAAATTCTGACCTTTTGTTTATGATAGATTGCAGAGATGGACTTAAGAATTTTATTCATTAATGCAAAAAAATAAAATTATAAGTGTTTTTGGAGATGTTTTTTTATAGATGCATGTAAAAACAAATATAAAGAAGTACAAATATACAGTATGAATGAATGAGGTTTACAAGATGGGATATATTGTATAAATAAAAATATATTTTTATACAGTCATCAGCTGAGGTAATTTTCAGTGGTTTTATATTATTTACATAAATATATGAATCTTCAACTTTAACAACATGCTGAATGGAATTCTTCCAGCTTTCACAAGGTATATCATTTATAACTTTTTTTACTAATTCAACCACTGACAGGTTTAAAGTAAGAGAAACATTTTGTGCCCTTATTTTTGATTTAACTTGATGCCAACTATGTTCAATTGGATTAAACACATAATAATATGGAGGAAGAGATGGAGGACCATCTCTTCTCACTGACACAAATCCTAGAAAAGAAAAATTACCGCATTTGACCAGGAAGTCCATGTCTTTTAGTTTGTTGATTTTAAAAAGGCCTACGACAGCGTGCCCCTAATGAGATTGTGGGAAACACTACAACAGAGTAATGTAAGCACCGAAATAATTAAAGCCGTAAAAAAAGTCCTTATACCAAGACGCAAGAAGTAGTGTGAAAACCAAATATGGTATAACAACAGGTTTCCCGTCACAAAGGGTCTCAAACAAGGCTGCTGTCATCATTATTATCCCCTAAAAAGAAAACGCTATTTAAAATCTATTTGGAGAAAAAAGTGCACTGAAGAACTGTGAAAAGGAAATGCAGCAGTATGGGATTACCACTGAAGATGTGACGATACTACACTACTTGTACACGCTATCATTCGCAGATGACCAGGTAGTAGTCGCTCAGGACATCGATGATATGGAATACATGACACGAAAACTTATGGAGGAATATGAAAAATGGGGCCTAGAAGTCAATATTAAAAAGACCGAGTACATGTGCGTCGGAGGACAACAGCAGGACTTGAAACTGGCCACAGGACACACCATCAAACACTGTGCCAGTTATAAGTATTTGGGAACAAGAATATTTAGGGACGGAACACTGGAAGAAGCAATATTCGAGAGGAATATCCAGGGAAGAAAAGCGATTGCAATGCTTAATAGTATACTATGGGACAAAAACATAACCATTGAAAATAAGAAGAGAATTTACAACTCAATAGTGAAAAGTATAATAACTTACAGCTCCCAGGTGTGGCCATTAAAGGAAAGAACAGAAAAAATACTAAAAGCTACAGAAATGGATTTCTGGAGACCAGCAGCCAGAAAATCCAGAAAAGACCGCATACCAAATGACACGATAAGGCGAGCTTTAGAAATAAAGCACGATATAGTGGACGAAATCAGAACCCAACAGTTGGTATGGTATGGACATGTACAGAGAATGTCACAAGACCGACTACCTAAAAAGATTTTAAATTGGAACCCTCATGGAAAAAGAAAGCGAGGAAGACCACGCCAAAGCTGGAGAGCAGGAATCAATAAGGAAGTACTAGAGAGAGATCTGGAGGAGGAGGGATGGAGAAACCGGGAGGAGTGGAAATTAGGCATCGGAAGACGGAAGACGTTATAAAACCGATTGATATATATATATATATATATATATATATATATATATATATATATATATATATATATATATATATATATAATATGGAGGAAGCCCCAGAATAGTGTGTCCCATTTTCTCACCCATACTGTCACAAACATATTTCTTTTTCAATTTTCAAAACTTCCAAAAGATCACTTTTTTTATAACTAAAGTCAAAATAAATGTCATTCTCTAACATATATTCCTGTATTTCCGATTTGGTGTTGGCTGCATAAGGAACCTTATTTAGTAAGCGACTATGGTAACTTACATTGTCCATAACTATAACACTCTGTTCGGGAACATTTGGCGAAAAGGAATTTTGAAACCAATTTTCAAAAAGTTCTGCGGTCGTGTCTTCGTGATAGTCCAAACTAGAATCTTTTATGTTTTTTGCAGATAATAGTAGACAATTTGAAACCCAGCCCTTTTCAGATCCAGCATGCAAAATGGTTATTCGTTTACCTTTATTTGAAGGTGCGTTAGTCTGATATTTTGTACTGCTGTCAACCCACCTTTTTTGCACAGTGTATGGGTATCGAACCATGTTTCGTCAAGGTAAATTATTGGCCAATTCTCTGATCGATACTTTTTAATTTTTTGTAAAGAAGTATGTCGCAACATTCATAATCTTTGTTACTCCATCACTACTTACCTTTTGTTGATTTTTCGGAACGTGAATCCCATTTTTAAGAGAGTTCTGTGAAGGGTTGATCGGCCACAATGTATATTGATCAAGTCCTGTACCAGTTTTAATTTTATTTTGTCAAGTGTCGGCACCGACTGCTCTTCATTCATAAGAATATATTTTTCTCCTCATGATGTCTTTTTCACAATCGTCTACATGATGCATTTGAAAATCTTTCCGTTTTTTTCTGTTCCTGAGTGATGGTTTTCCTACAATAACCTTAATCGTAGAAATTGGGGTTTTTGTTAGTTCCCTGGTTTCTTGCAAAGCACTTTGTTTATTCAAATTTCTTTTTATCAAACTGTCGTAAACATTTTTCACTATTTGTTTAGCGTCAAGTGATAAATGTTATCTCTTGCGATAGCCACTATTGCAATTTTCCAACGGCCGACATGTAATTAAAACAGAACCGTTACGTTGTAAGTAGAACTAAAAATAAAAATAATAAAAAATATCTTTCGAATCTTAATGGGGACCTGTGGTCATTAGGCCTATATTATCAAATACTTAAAGGCCTCCAAACCGGGTTGACAGGTAGTAAATATATGGGTAAAAATAGAACCAATATGATTGCAGGTGCAAGTGAGGGCGGTATACAAAGCAGGTAAAATAAAAATACGTTTATCGTAATACCTGGCAACTATGCACAAAACCTTAATAGGGTCGTTTATTGCCCCATTGGAAAAGCAAAAAGGCAGGATCTTATATCTTGGGATTTACTTTACTTAATTTACCTTGAGGGCTCAATCTATAGCTGCCCATGCTGATTTTCACAGTCGGTTTTAAAAATCTGAAAAAAACATTGGTCTAGGATGATAGTAACCAAGTGGAATACTATAGTTTTTTCTAAAAAAAAATAACATTACAGGACTCAACTAGGTTAAGTCGGGACACTAATATACAAACATCCACACTCAAGTTAAAGGAGTTAATTTAGGAGTCAACATGAGTGAGAAGGTAATATAACAAGGAAAGCTGGTTGGGAATATTATAGTACTAAAAAGCTATATACTCCACACCTGTTTCTAATCGTATCCAACTCAATCATCGATTTCGTGGTTTTCATCTCTTTCTTTCTCTTTATCTGTAGAGGGTTAAAATAAGTAAAACGGCCCACCTGAAATTTTTTTTCTCGGATTTCAAAGATAACTACGGTTTTCGATAGCGGTACAAGTATCTCTTTTTCTCTTAATTTTTTTTTTTTACAATATTTCAATTATTTTGCGAATAATCGCTAGTTAAATATTTGTATATATAGAACTTTTCATTTATTCATATTTCGCAAACGAATAGAGATAACTGAGTTTTTTTTAAAAAAAGTGAAGCTAAATGTTTATACTTTTCAGTTTAATTTATGCGGTTGTAAAAATTCAATGTCTTATAGATGTAAACAATTTTTTTAAATAATTGCGAGTTAAACTATGTTCTCGGTTTCACTCTAAAATGAAATCGCACTCTTTTAACGCGTAAAAAGCCACGGGGTAAATTAAAAAAAAAAAACGGTAGTAACCTCTTATATTAAAGAAGTTATTAATATTTTTCTGAGGACGCGCCACTTCACACGCGTTCGAGGACAAAAACGCGCGAACCGCTAACGCTGACGCTCTCGAAAAACTCATTAATTTTTAACGAAGGAATCATAATAGTAATAACAAGACATTTTGCATTTATTATTTAATAAACAATTAAGTAAAAATTATACAATATCTATTAAATTATCTCAAAGATAAACTGTTACTGCTTCTTCAGAACTAGAAAATATTTTTTTTTCTACTCCCGCATGAATCTGAATGTGGTAGCAGTACAGAGTGGCATTTTTTCGCCACTTCCCATGGAAAAAGGGCTTGCAATGGGATTGGCGGATGCGTTGGAAGCTCGGCGAGAACTGCAAGTCTTCACAGAAATAGTGAAAATCAAATAACATCTCACAAACGCTTGTTTGATTGGACAGTTAATTATTTTAAAAATGTAAGCTTCAATTTTTGTACAAATGAAGAATGTCAGGCTCACGAAAACTTTTATCAATCGAAGCAACGCACTTGTAAAGCTATATCGGAGACTCGCCCAATTCGCGCAAAAGAAGAAAGTCAATTCCGTGCGTTTACACCGAAAGAAAATAACCATTTGATGTGCAAAATATTTTCTAGTCCTGAAAAAGTAGTATCAGTTAATGTTTGAAATAATTTAATATGTATTGTATAATTTTCACTTAATTGTTCATTAAATAATAAATGCAGAAGGTTTTGATATCACTATTATGAGTCCTTCCTTAAAAATTAATGAGTTTTTCAAGAGCGTCAGCGTTAGCGGCTCGCGGATTAGAGTCCACAAGCGCACTGGAGGCTCCGCGTCGTCAAAAAAAAAAATATTTATCTTCTTTAACATAAGATGTTATTAACTTTTTTTAAGTTACTCAGTGGCGTTTTACGCATTAAAAGAGTGCGATTTCATTTTCAAATGAAACTGAGAACATGATTTAATTCGCAATTGTTTAACAAAATTGTTGTGTATATATATATATATATATATATATATATATATATATTATATATATATATATATATAATCATTATCCTCAGCTGTTCATCCATCATTGGATGTAGGCTTCCCCCAGGGTTCTCCAATGTTGTCTGTCTTGACCTTGTCTTATCCAATGTGTGCCTACCAAATGTTTAATATGATCTGTCCACCGAGTTTGTGGTCTTCCAATAGGTCTTCTATGTCTTCGCGATCTCCATCCCACAAGCCTCTTGGGCCACCGATTATCTGTCATACGAGCCCCATGTGCTGCCTAGCTTCATCTCAGTTTGCAGGCCCGATTGATTATGTCTGCTTCTTTGGATCTCCTTCTTATCTCTTCATTTTTTATGCGGTCTCAGTTTTCATCCCAACATTAGCCTTTCTATGACCGTTAGTATAATCTGTAACTTAAACTGTCATTCATTTCCGACGGGTCAGTACCATATGCCAGAACTGGCAGTATTTTGCTGATCGAACACTGTAGCCTGAGTGGTGTTAGGTAGATTTGAGTCAAATACCTTTTACAATTTCCCGAAACTAGACCAAATTGAATTTTTATAACAATTGCATGAATTCAACTGAAAAGTATAAACATTTAGCTTCATTTAAAGAAAAATAACTCAGTTATTTCTATTCGTTCCAGAAATATGAATAAATGAAGTTCTATACATAAATATTCAACTAGCGATTATTCGCCAAATAATTTTATTGTACCTCTATCAAAGAACATAATTATCTTTGAGCTCAGAAAAAAATTTTCAGGTGGCCCATTTTACTTATTTTGACCCTATATATATATATATATATATATATATATATATATATATATATATATATATATATATATATATATATGTGATCAAAAAATAGTAAGACTTTTGAAATAAAACTCAAACTGGTTATTTATTTTTCCAAATTTATTTCGTCCCCTTCAAAGTAGTCGTAATCCTCCTTGAATACAATGCATTTATGCCAACGTTTTTTCCAAGTCTTCGAATCAGTTGTTGAATTCGATTTCTGGAATGGCCTCTTAAGCCTTCTTCGATTAGGTTGTAATCTCATCAATCGACTCAAAACGAAGCGGTTTTTTGAGTTTAGGGAATAGTCAGAAGTCCGACGAAGCTAAATCAGGTGAATAGGGTGATAGCGGAATGATATGAGTTGAATTTTTGATGAAAAAGTCGCGAAGAACCAATGCTGTGTGAGAAGGCGCATTATCGTAATGAAAAAACCAAGAGTTGTCGGCCCATAATTCCGGCCTCTTGAGACGTTTGGGAAGCCGAAAAACCATTTTTAAAACAAAATTTAATGCAACTTGTTTGCTGAATTTTTTCACTCATGTTAAAAATCGAAAAACGCACTTTTATTGTTGAACGAATGCAAGCGAATCTTATTAACTACTGACGCTATGGTCTTAAAATTTGACCTTATGTTAATGATTCAGTAGTTCGTTCAGTCCTCATCAGCATCGATGATCGCCCGGCATCTTAGAAGCATAGTTTCGGTGAGATTTTCTGCATATTTTTGAGGCAAAGATTTCCAAATTGCCCGAATGTGTCATGACAGCTGCTTCATTGTGTACACCTTTTTCCTACGAAGCTTCTACTTGAGGTATGACCTCACGTTCTCTATTGGGTTTCCATCGGACGACTGGGATATTCAATCTAGTATGACCATATCGGATTCCCCTTTCCACTGGCTACATCTTTTACTCCGATATTTGTTGTGATCCTCTTGAAGAATCCATTTTTCATTTTTATCGACAAACCATCGTTTGGCAGTCGATATTAATGCGTTCTTGTAAACCTGGACCATTTTTTTAACGTTCAAATTCTAGCTAAAGATCTCCAAAACCTTTTTCGGAAACACATCCCCAAACATAAATCTTCACAGGGTATTTCACGGTGGTCCTACCAACCTAACGAAAAAAAAATTAATCCGATTCCGAATGGAAATTTAAAAGTCTTACTAGTTTTTGATCACAGTAGTATATATATTTTATATATATATATATATATATATATATATATATATATATATATATAAAACACATATATATATATATATATATATATATATATATATATATATATATATATATATATATATATATACACATATATATATATATATATATATATATATATATATATATATATATATATATATATATATACACATATATATATATATATATATATATATATATATATATATATATATATGTTTATATATATATATATATATATATATATATATATATATATATATATATATATATATATATATATATACATATATATTTATATATTATATATATATATATATATATATATATATATATATCTATATATATATATATATATATATATATATATATATATATATATATATATATATATACATATATATACACTCCTGGACAAAATTAACGCAACAATATATTAAATCATACAAATCTCTATAATGAATTAATTTTAATAATTTTTTATGAACATTGGTTACACTAAAAGTTAGAAAAAACTTATTCGGATACTTTAAAAGTGAATTAGCTACCAAATTTCTCTATAAGATTCGAATTAAAATTATTCTTAAGACCTAATAACAAAATCGTTGAAATTATGTAATAATGAAAAAAATAAACTGGGACACTAGTAGCAAAATTAGTGGTGTAACTGGGACACTAGTAGCGTGTGTTGCCTCCTCTACTTTGGATGACAGCGTTTATGCGCCTAGGCATGCTTCTAATTAAATTTTGGATAAAATCTTGAGGAATTTGCTCCCATTCTGTGATAACTGCATTTTCAAGTTCCCTCAGGTTTCTAGGTGCAGGTATATGACGTTTCACATTTTTCTTAAGATGATCCCATACATGTTCTATCGGATTCAGATCCGGGCTTTTTGGTGGCCATTGCATAATCGGTATATCAACTTGATTAAGATAATCGAGTACCTCCCTAGCCACGTGTGGTCGAGCGTTGTCTTGCATAAACAGGAAATTGGGCCCTATAAAACGACCGAAAGGCATCACATGTTCTATTACAATATTCTCAAGATAGTAGTCAGCATTCATGGATCTCGTACGGACAGGAACTAACTCTGTGCGAGCATCAAAGCAGATGCCACCCCAGAACATAACAGAGCCACCGCCGAATGGAATCCTTGCAGAGATATTGCAAGGAGCAAACCTCTCTCCTGGTCTTCGCCATACTCGCTCACGACCATCTGGATGTTTTAGACTAACCCTAGTTTCATCTGTGAAGAAAACTTGTTTCCAATCATCCACAGACCAGTTTTCGTGATTTCGAGTAAAACGTAACCTGGCAACCCTGTTCTCTCTAGTAAGCAAGGGCGCAGTGGCTGGTCTTCTACTGTTTAATCCAGCTTCATTTAACCGTCTTCTAACTGTTTTAGAAGAAATTGTGACATTGCGAACAGCTTTCAGTTCGTTTCTTATTATAGAACTAGTGACAGTCCTGTTTCTTAAAGCATATTGTCTTATAAAACGTTCATCTAGGTCGCTAGTGCATCGTTTTCGCCCTTGCCCTAGCCTTCTAGAATAAGTTCCTACTTCATTCAAGCGTCTTACCATACGACTTATTGTGGAACGATGTTTGCCTAGCAAATTGGCAACATAACTCTGACAATATCCCTCGGCCAATAAAACTAAGGCTCGCACTACCTCGTGTTTAGTTAAATTCCTTGTTCGATTCATTTTTCTAATTCTTCGGGGTCAAAAATAAAACAGTCTACCACAAAAACGTATTACTTTGAAAAAGGGAACAATTTATAAGCTTACTTTAAACGGAAATCTATCGCATTATTACAGAAAATTGTTAATCTTCTAAAAAATTCTTTAAAACTGTAAATCTAAACGAATTGTTTTGATTTCTGTCATGAACAATGAAACAAAATATGCATAGCCTACTATTCAAATACTCGATAAACTTTAAAACTGACATAAGAAAAAGATAAATTAATTTTCAGATTGTTGAGTTAATTTTGTCCAGGAGTGCATATATATATATATATATATATATATATATATATATATATATATATATATATATATATATATATATATATACCGGGTCACACAGCCAACATGTAACACCCTGTAATTTTTTATTTTGAAAGTTACATATTTGAATTTTTAGATGCCAGAATGGGACATTATTAGGCTTTTTTATCACTTAAGAAATATTTTTAACTACTTCCTGTTTGACCGGAAGTAACTGCAACTTTCTTATTTTTAATGGAACCCTCTATATTTTTTTATCAATTTCAATTCGCTTTAAAATTCTCTTTCCAACGATGTTTTACAAGGTGACATTTGTTTGTCAGGTGACCGGCAAAAACTGATTTAAACTCTTAGACTTAGGCGGCCATGGCGGATATGCTAGCAATTGTTTTTGTTCGTTTTATCTCACTGTGGAAAGAATTTAAGACTATTCATTTATCGTGCCTTTTTGGCGAGTCTAAGTGGCTCTTACAAAATTTTATGCTTTACATTCAGTTACAGAATTTTCTTTTTAAATAATGATCAATATCACCGAAATTAAGTTAGGAACACATATTTTTTATTTAACCTAGTTACACATTACAGGTTTAACCTGAACTCCAAATATCTTTCTCCATTTAACGCACCGTCAAATATAGTAAGACCAATAATGTTCTAAAGATACCCAATCACACGTTAAAGCCGAATCTTTCTTGATAGGCACTTTCTCGCATAATTCTAGGATTTTCTTGGGTCCTATATCGAGTATTGTTACGATTAAATAAACCCAAATTGATAAATATAAATTCATCCGAAAATAGAATGTTGTAATGAAATTGGTTATCAAGGTGGTATCTTTGCAAAATCCAATTACAATAATCCATTCTTCTTTATTGATCTGTTTGAAATAAATGTTGATTTATTTGATATTTATAGGACCTGAATTTATATTTTCTTAAAATGCGGCGAGCGGTTTCACGATTTACACCCGTTTGTTCTTCAACATCTCTTATAGAAATTGTAGGATCTACTTGAACAATGGCCAATACATTGATTTCTGACTCTTCGTCGCCAATAAATACATTAGCAGGTTCAATCGGTTGCCTTC
The DNA here is from genome assembly GCA_019049505.1 of Pachyrhynchus sulphureomaculatus. NCBI lineage: Eukaryota > Metazoa > Arthropoda > Insecta > Coleoptera > Curculionidae > Pachyrhynchus > Pachyrhynchus sulphureomaculatus. The sequence continues at coordinate 25,137,213 of CM032453.1, read as the reverse complement.
TAAACTGCTGCTCTACCCTTAAAAAATAATTGTTGTGCGGGTGCCTCCTATCGGGTTATCTTGCACTCTCCATAAATTAATAACATGTCTACTTTTTTATCCGTTGAATACATTTTTGTTAACGAAAAATTACTTTTGTCGTAAAGTAAATAATAATAATGGCCATTTTGTTAACACGCAGCAACTATGATTTTCGATTCGTCTGTTTTATCACAGCCACTAAGTCCGTAGTGGAACTTGTTGATATCACATTATTGCATAATAGAACGGTTTATTTTCTGAAAATAATATTAAATCTAATTGGCGTTAGATAGTTCTGTTAGATGTATGTTGGCAAAAAACCTGTAATGTGTAACTAGGTTAAATAAAAAATATGTGTTCCTAACTTAATTTCGGTGATATTGATCATTATTTAAAAAGAAAATTCTGTAACTGAATGTAAAGCATAAAATTTTGTAAGAGCCACTTAGACTCGCCAAAAAGGCACGATAAATGAATAGTCTTAAATTCTTTCCACAGTGAGATAAAACGAACAAAAACAATTGCTAGCATATCCGCCATGGCCGCCTAAGTCTAACAGTTTAAATCAGTTTTTGCCGGTCACCTGTCAAACAAATGTCAACTTGTAAAACATCGTTGGAAAGAGAATTTTAAAGCGAATTGAAATTGATAAAAAAATATAGAGGGTTCCATTAAAAATAAGAAAGTTGCAGTCACTTCCGGTCAAACCGGAAGTACTTAAAAATATTTCTTAAGTAATAAAAAAGCCTAATAATGTCCCATTCTGGTATCTAAAAATGCAAATATGTAACTTTCAAAATAAAAAAATTACGGAGTTTACATGTTGGCTGTGTCACTTGGTATATATATACATATATACGAGGCTGGTTTGAAAAGTCCGTGCAAAGTCCGAGAGATGGCACCACCGGTGCGTATCGAGGTCATGTTTAGTTAGTAGCATCTCTTGAATGAACGCACACCAAGTTTCAGCCATATTGGTCTATTTCTTTGTGTTTGGCATTCGTGTGAATCAAGGAAGTCGAGTGATTTTCAAGAAATGGACGAAAAAGAATTTCGTGTGGTGATTAAACATTACTTTATGAAAGGCAAAACGCCTCAGGAGACTAAAGAGAAGCTTGATAAACATTATGGTGACTCTGCACCTTCGATTAGAACAGCTTCTAAGTGGTTTCAAAATTTTCGGACTGGCCATATGGGCACAAGTGACGCTGAACGTTCTGGACGGCCTGTGGAGGTTACGACTCCAGAAATCATTGATCAAATCCATGATGATGACAGAAGAGTTAAGGTGCGTGAAATTGCTAGTGCTGTGGGCATCTCGACTGAACGGGTACATAATATTTTGCATAAACATTTGGATATGAAAAAGCTATCCGCAAGATGGGTGCCGCGATTGCTCACGCTTGACCAAAAACGGAATCGTGTGAAGTGTTGCAAGGATGGTTTGCAGCTGTTCCAGAAGAATCCGGAGGACTTTAAGCGTCGTTTCGTCACTGTGGATGAAACATGGATACATTACTATACTCCTGAGACCAAACAACAATCTAAACAATGGGTTACCAAGGGGAATCTGCACCAAAAAAGGAGAAGACCGTTCCTTCGGCCGGAAAGATTATGGCGACTGTCTTTTGGGATTCGCAAGGGATAATCCTCATCGACTATCTGGAAAAGGGTAAAAACTATTACAGGTGAATATTATTCATCGTTACTGGACCGTTTGAAAACCGAGCTGCAAGAAAAACGCCCGCGATTGGCCCACAAGAAAGTCCTTTTCCATCACGACAACGCACCAGCATACACCTCAGCAGTTGTGGTCGCAAAATTAATGGAAATAGGATTCCAACTCGTTTCACATCCCCCCTATTCTCCAGACTTGGCTCCCTCGGACTACTATTTGTTCCCCAGTTTGAAGCTGGCGGAACAAAGATTTTATTCAAACGAGGAGGTGATTGCAGACACTAATGGATATTTTGCAGACTTGGGCAAATCCTATTATTCGAAAGGGATCAACAAACTAGAACATCGTTGGACGAAGTGTATAAGCCTAAAAGGAGACTATGTCGAAAAATAAAAAAGGTTTACCCCAAACACATAAGTCGTTTTTATTTTTTTGCACGGACTTTTCAAACCAGCCTCGTATATATATATATATATATATATATATATATATATATATATATATATATATATATATATATATATATATATATATATATATATATATATATATATATATATATATATATATATATATATATATATATATATAATATATGTAGACAATACACACAGTTTTCTTAAAATGGTTAGAAAGTCGAGTTCCTATATCTAAATTTCTCTGGTTAATAATTCTCCAAATTATTATGCCGATTGCCAATTTCTTGAGAAAATTTAATATTTAGTTTAATTATTTATGAAAATATTTTGAGCTTTAGATGGTGGATACCGTAACAATTATTTCATGTGAAAAGTGTTTTTTCTCTGTATTTTATTGAGGTAAAGGCGGTGTTTGTGTAACATAGATATTTTACAAAGTTTGTAGCGTAGGTAGTTGAAGTTAATGATAAAAAAATACGTCAATTTATACTGTCTCGTTGCATCTACAATGAAACTACAATTACAATTAATCAATGAGTAAATTAGACAATGGAATGTCAATTGGACAATTTTTTAAAGGAGAAATGGTAGACCATTGGCTGTGAATGGAAAATTGTTTGTATATATGATTTTATTTAGTGAATAATCATTTTTAAAACGGTGATATTACATATAGTTTGTTTATGCAACAGCAGAAGCATTATGATCCAGGCGCTATTGATTTTAAGCAAGGCAACATTAAAATAGTACCTGGACTGTTCAGTTCAAGACAATTGTTTTTGTGTCTGCTGACACAATGCAGTTACTGTTAATATAAGCAGTCACCATTCCACATCACAGTATTTTTTACTGACATTTTGTGGCCTTTTCAACAACGTTCCAATTAGCACAATAGACTGGTGAAGCTAATTTTATTTCATTATTTCTAAAAGTTCTGACAATAGGAAAATTACAGCTCTCTCATAATAAAGTACGAAAGCTTGAATATTCCTTGGAAGAAATTACAAAATGAGATAGTCTTGTCAATTTGTCGGCGTACAGTCGTGCAATTATTCTTTCTGTTCTAGCTTTTATCTTTTATAAAAGCTTTTATTTAACAACTATTCTCATTTGTTTAAGGCTGGAGTCTACGTAACAAAGTCTTAGTTAATTATACTGCTATGCTTGATTGTATTTTCTTGAAGGTCTAGGAATTCATCTGTTACTTAATCTTGTCTTCACTATAAAATGTAGACGTTTCCCCGAAGTTTCATTTGGCATTATCAAGGCTAATTCACTGTAAATAGTTTATAGCTGTTGCTTTGTTTCTTCTAGACCATATTAAGTAAATTTTCGTTGATTAATACACAATTTCCTTCTTGGAAGTTTAAGTTACCTAGATAGTTTTATTGGAAGAAACATATTCTTTATTTTCGATATAATATAATACTGTAAACTATACATCAGCTACAATTTACCACACTCTAAAATACTGACACCCCATTTTCGATTTACGATCTTTTTGGAATTCACATCATCGAGAAGCTCAGGAATCTACATCGAGGTCAACAGTATATCTATTAAAACTCAACTAGGATATCACCCCACACCAGGAGCACTGACTTCCACGTTACAAAACACTGTGCTATAAAGACCTCGTATCGGAGTTTTCTCAGCGCTTCACATGTCAAATTATCTTCTATTCTCTATTACCTTCTTAGTATGTAATATCCCGTGACACCTTTGACAAGGAAATTCAGGCCATTTATGCTTTTTTTTAGCAGTCATTCGAGCAGCACTCGTTCAGGCTACAATACAAGGTTTTGCCCTATCTGCATCCTAGCTACAGTCCCGTTCCTGCTGCTGCTTCTTTCTACGTATCGCATAGATACACCCAAAGTTGGTTAGAGTCCCTAGAAAAAAGGCATGGCCTCGAGTTTGATAAGTTCGACCATCGTCGGTATCGGTCGATGGTCCGACCTACATTCTGCTTAACTTATTACCTTCCATCTCAATTCATCAAGAATATTTTTGTACTCTTAAATTAGTGCTGAGTTTGTTCATAGAGTTTAGCAATTGCTTAGAGTGCCGCCTGACTGTCTGAGAAGATATACCCTATTTGCTAGCGACACGAAACCACTTTTCAAATTTGAAATGAGATTAGGATACCATGTGATAGTTATTTTTCTCCCATCCATAAGCCTGATATTGAGTCCATTGCATAGTAATATATTTTGAGACATGAATTGTATTGCGAGCGCTGATGATTATTTGTATTACATTCGTGGGCGGTTCTCAGCCTGCAGCAACAGTGAAAGGACATTTTTTTAACATGAAATATGTTTTATTTTTTAATATAATCTTTTGATTTTGAAACTTCAATAATATTCCAAAGTTTTTCCAATAATTCAATGCCACCATTAACGTGTGATTTCGGAAAAGTCTGCAAAATATCCATCCATGGTTGCAATAACGTTGTCATTTGATGTAAAACGCTTTCCAGCCAGGAATTTTTTCAGGTTTGGAAACAAATAATAATTAAAGGGAGCCAAATCTGGTGAATACGCTGGATGGTCAAGCAATTCGTATTTTAATTCATTGAATTTTGCCATTGCGAAAATACTTGTGTAAACAGGTGCATTGTCTTGATGAAAAATGAATCTTTTTTTCTTTAAAGCAGATCTTCTCTTACGAATTTTTGCATCAAATGATCCAGTGGGTTACAATAATATTCAGAGTTAATTGTTTTACCTTTCTGAAGATAATCGATCAACAAAACACCTTTTTAATCCCAAAAAACTATTGCCATAACCTTCTCTGCCGATGGAATTGTCTTTGCCTTCTTTGGTGCACTTCCACCGGCTACAATCCATTGTTTCGACTGTTCTTTTCGCTCCGGTGTATAATGATGGATCCAAGTTTTATCAACAGTTATAAAACGACGCTTGAAATCCATTTTATTTTGCTTAAAACAATCCAATCACGCTTGAGAAATACTCATTCGAATAAGTTTTCAGTCAATTGTCATCAAATGCGGTACCTAGCTCGCACAAAACTTTTTCATATGCGATTCTTTATGCAAAATATTTCCAATTCATTCTTTTGGGATGCCTATCGCTTCAGCTATTTTACGCACTTTCACTCGTCAATCATCTAACACTATATCATGGACTTGTTGGATGATTTGTGGTGTTGTAGCCGTTTTTGGACGTCCTTTGCGTGGATTATCTTCGAAACTTGTACGACCAGATTGAAAAAGAGCAGCCCATTTTTTCACAGTAGAAGTGAAGGTGATGCATCTTTACAACAATTTCGGATAAATTTCTGTTGATGTTAAACCATTCAAAATAAAGAAGTTAATTACTAAACGATGTTCAGTTTTTTCCATTTTAAAAACATCAATGATACGTCACTATTAAACAGCTGCTACTACTCGAATGAATGAACAGATCAAAATAAAATTTTACATCTGTTTATATAAAGGATGAAACTTTCCAGTACGAGGCTGGTTTGAAAAGTCCGTGCAAAGTCCGAGAGATGGCACCACCGGCGCGTATCGAGGTCATGTTTAGTTAGTAGCATCTCATGAATGAACGCACACCAAGTTTCAGCCATATTGGTCTATTTCTTCGTGTTTGGCATTCGTGTGAATCAAGGAAGTCGAGTGATTTTCAAGAAATGGACGAAAAAGAATTTCGTGTGGTGATTAAACATTACTTTATGAAAAGCAAAACGCCTCAGGAGACTAAAGAGAAGCTTGATAAACATTATGGTGACTCTGCACCTTCGATTAGAACAGTTTATAAGTGGTTTCAAAATTTTAGGACTGGCCATATGGGCACAAGTGACGCTGAACGTTCTGGACGGCCTGTGGAGGTTACGACTCCAGAAATCATTGATCAAATCCATGATATGGTGATGGATGACAGAAGAGTTAAGGTGCGTGAGATTGCTAGTGCTGTGGGCATCTCGACTGAACGGGTACATAATATTTTGCATAAACATTTGGACATGAGAAAGCTATCCGCAAGATGGGTGTCACGATTGCTCACGCTTGACCAAAAACGGAATCGTGTGAAGTATTGCAAAGATGGTTTGCAGCTGTTCCAGAAGAATCCGGAGGACTTTAAGCGTCGTTTCGTCACTGTGGATGAAACATGGATACCTTACTATACTACTGAGACCAAACAACAATCTAAACAATGGGTTACCAAGGGGGAAATCTGCACCAAAAAAGGCGAAGACCGTTCCTTCGGCCGGAAAGATTATAGCGACTGTCTTTTGGGATTCGCAAGGGATAATCCTCATCAACTATCTGAAAAAGGGTAAAACTATTACAGGTGAATATTATTCATCGTTATTGGACCGTTTGAAAACCGAGCTGCAAGAAAAACGCCCGCGATTGGCCCACAAGAAAGTCCTTTTCCATCACGACAACGCACCAGCACACACCTCAGCAGTTGTGGTCGCAAAATTAATGGAAATAGGATTCCAACTCGTTTCACATCCCCCTATTCTCCAGACTTGGCTCCCTCGGACTACTATTTGTTCCCCAATTTGAAGAAATGGCTGGCGGGACAAAGATTTTATTCAAACTAGGAGGTGATTGCAGACACTAATGGATATTTTGCAGACTTGGACAAATCCTATTATTCGGAAGGGATCAACGAACTAGAACATCGTTGGACGAAGTGTATAAGCCTAGAAGGAGACTATGTCGAAAAATAAAAAAAGGTTTACCCCAAACACAGTAGTTTTTATTTTTGCACGGACTTTTCAAACCAGCCTCGTACAATTATGGTTCCACCGTTTCTAACGGCATCTATGTGTCAGGCAGAGAACTTTTCAGGCAGCCTAGGTATAGCAAGTTTACAAGCTTTAAACAAGACAAAATATGCCACGAACGGGTTTGATAGTTGGCCATCGATATGCTTGAGCTGCTCATTGTCCTGTAGCTCCCGTAATTTTACTGCAAAGGCAGCATAAACCACTTTATATTTTTCTATCTATTATTCACAGAGGCTAAACACATATTTTCCCTGTAATCTTCTACAGCATTTTAAAAAAATCTATTTATACGAATATGTCATGTTTCCCTTTGGTATTTTTAAATTTTCCGATATTCTCATGAATAATGCATACCATTCGATTACGGTTGTCGATATAATCCAGACATTTCAGATAATCTGTTACGCATTAGTGGAAAACGGTATATGACAATAAAAAATAAAATTCCTTGTTGTTTCTTGTATATATATAAGTTGAATTGAATTGAATTATAAACTAATATGTACTATTCAAATAATGCATCTCTGCCAGCTGTAAGCCTAATTTTGAAGGCGTATAGTATTTTTCACCATCTAAGAAAGTGACTTAGCTACCCATACAAATTGAAAATTCAACAAGATTCGAAAATGATTAATTTATGGCTGTTTAATGACAAGGCACTCGTGCAGGGCCGCACTATACCTGACTGTATAATTGTAGGGTTTAAAATTTTATTGTGATACAACAGTTGAATTTTAATGTTTTATGTACTGAATAATACACAATATAGTAATTACACAAATATATTAAAACAGTGTATAGTGTACATTTGTTACAATTTTAGTTATTAATTAATATCCAGGTCAATTTCACTATCGCTATTATCTTGTAAATCAATATTAAGTTTTTTTACAGGTTCTAAACTATTTATATTTATGTACATACATCTATATCAGTTTTCAATTTTTTTGACGTGTTGAATACAGTTTCTCCAGTTATCAACGGTTACATTTTTGACTTCTGTCTTTATCAAATCAATCAGGCTAATGCTTAAAGAGGGTGTATTATTGGAAGCACGTATAATAGACTTTATTTTTTGCCATATCAACTCGATGGCATTAAAGATACAATAATATAGTGGAAGCTGAATTTTTCGTGTCCTGCTTCCTTTGCAATTTTATCAAAAACATATTCCTTTGAAAAATTGTAACTTTTTAAAACTTCTAACAATTGTTTAACTGTATAACTTTCATGGAAATATATGTCACGTTCGCACAAAAAGGCTTGTATTTCCCTTTTTCTACTGGTGGAACTTGGTACCTTATTCATTTGGCAACTATGATAGGATGCATTATCCATGACAATACAGCAATCTTCAAAAATTTCAGCGGTTGTACCACAACAATCCAAGTTGGAGTCTGCAATATTTTTGGCTGCTAGAAATAGACATTCTGGTATCCAGCCTTCTTCTGACCCCGCATGTAAAATAGTTATTCTTTTACCTTTATTTGATGGAGCTTTGGTGTGACATTTTTTGGATTTATTAATCCATCCTTTACTGGGAGTGTCATGGGTGTCATACCAAGTCTCATCTAGGTAGATTGTTGTTCGATTTTCCCATCTAGCTGTATTTATTTTTTCAAGATATTCCATTCTGAGTTGTTGTAAGCGCCGTGATTCCATTATAACTTCCCTTTTGTCTGGTTTTCGAACAAAAACCCCAACGACATAGAATACGCCATAAAGTTGTAGTGGAACATTTTATTTCACAACTACCCTTGGACAGCCTCCGTGAAAGGAACAATAACGTAGGAACTTTTTGTTCTGCATACATTTCATAAATTTTTTCGGCGGATTAAGTCTTCTTGACAGAAATCAATACATTTCGATCCACCTTTGTCTTTTCGTGTTTTTTTAAGGGGTATCGAATTATTTACAATTTTCCAAACTGTACTTTCAGGGATGCCAATTTTCTGGTTTCTGTGTCTAGTTTCTCAAGCATAAATCTGCTTTTGTGTCCGTATTTAACACCACATCGTCGACATATCTGGTTTAAGTACTGCTCGAAAATTCTTATATCCACTTTTTCCCAGCTCATCTTGAAAATATCTTCCAGCGCTTAAAGTATATACGATATGTCTCCAAATACACTAGCTCCGTGCCTTTATATATACTGATTAATCTTGTAACTTTTTATATATGTCGATTTATATATGTACAGGGTGAGTCAACGATAGAGTAAAGTTCATTATCTCATTTGTTTGGAGAATGAAGAAAAAATGTTCAATACAATAGTTCCTGGGAATGTTAAGGTGCACAGTCCAAAATTAATTTTGATTATACAGAGTACTTCAAAAAAGTGTGGCCGATTTGTTTTTTTTAAATGGAACATCCTATTTTCTAATTTATTTTTAAATTTTGCATAAAATTTTATAACTTTTTATTAACAATATTATATACCTAAACCTAGTGGTTTTTATAATATTTCAATTTTTTTAAAAAAATACTAGTTTTTGGTTTTGTAAAAAATTGACAGTAGCACCATTGTTTCTGAAGGTGGAATACTTATAATTGGTACCGAGCGTTCTATAGAGAAGAAAAAAAAAAGATGTATTTAAAGAAATTTGAGTTAGATGCTACAGGCGGTTCAAAATAAATTTATACATTTCGACTATTTTAAATTGAAAAATCTTAAATTTTTTAAATGGCGCACCCTGTATGTATATTATTATTTTTTCTGATAGATTTTACAAAACCCTCCAACTTTTATTAAGTATCATATACCTATTCCTAATAGTTTTCGATTTCTTTTGAATTTTTAATTTTTACCCTTTTTTAATACATTTATATTCACAGTTGCCAAGACAAAACAAAAATGTAGCACTGTATCAAATTTTGACATGTCTATTAAGCAAGTAAAAATAGTTTAAAAATTCGTTGTAGTAAGTGACGTATAAAGGTAATAGGTATGATTTTTCTAAAAATGAATTAATTGATATGGTTTATATACTGAGGCAAGGAGGAAAAAATTGCCTTTTGGCAGTAAGGCTTTACGGAGCAAAGCACCTTAATAGACGTATACCATTTAGAAAATCTTTTCAGTGCTTAATGGAACGGTTTGATGGTAGTGGTAGCGTTAAGTATACGAAATGGAAAGTAGTAAACCAGAATGAGGAAAAAGAAATGGATATTTTACTTCATGTTGAAGATAATCCCCAAGTCAGCAGCCCTCAACTTGCTGACTTATCTGACACATCCCAATCTACAGCTAATCGCACTACGAGAAAATACAAGTATCATCCCTTTCATATGGAACTACATCCAGAACTTCAAGACCGTGATTTTGAATGACGGGTAAACTTTTGTACCACCATGAATGGAGCAATAGAGGCCGATCCAATTTTTTTTTATCCAAGACCATGTTTTCTGATGAAGCTACTTTTCGCAGTAATGGAGCAGTTAACAGCCATAACATGCATTATTATTCAACAGTTAATCTATTTTGGGTCCTGGAAGTTCAAAACCAAAATCATTGGTCCGTTAATGTATGGTGTGGAATATTAAATTTTCGAATTATTGGTCCATATTTTTTCCGCGAATCGCTTAACGGGCCTAGATATCTAAATTTTTTGCGAAAACGAATTACCCCAGCTTCTTGAAGAAGTTGATAAGTTTGAAAGGGAACAAATGTGGATTGAACAAGATGAAGCTCCTGCTCATTACCATAGGGAAGTTCGAGAATTTTTAAACGATCGTTACAAAAAATGGATCGGTAGGGATGGATTCATTCAGTGGCCACACTTTTTTGAAGTACCCTGCATACTCAAAAATAATTGTAAACTGTGCACCTTAACATTCCCTAAAACTATTGTATTTAACATTTTTTCGTTCGTCATTCCCGAAACAAATGAGATAATAAACTATTCTCTCGTTGACTCACCCTGTACATTTTAAATTTCGAAAATTGTTGATTGTTATAGAATCTTACTTTATGTAATATCTAACATATTTTAGAATATATTTAATGCTTACTAACTTTCTGACATTTTGTCGTAAGTTTACTTACGTATACTGATATCTTGTAAACTTGACAACTTCAGGTAGGAAAGAACTCTGTACAGTCATCTCGGTTGCCTTATACGGGGCTAGAGGTTTTAGACGGGGATACAGCACTTTGGACCATCTTCAAATAATTAGATTACTAGTGAAAAAAGCAAATGAATATAAGGTCACCTTGTGGATAGCAATGGTTGACTACAAAAAGCATATGATTCGGTAAAGATATGGGCAGTCCTTAACAGCTTAAGTAATAGCAGAGTCGATGAAAGATACATAGCTGTTCTTGAATACATATATAAAAATGCCACACCACAAATAATGCTTGAAAAAAAAACAAATAAAATCAAAGTTAAAATAAGCATTAGAGAAGGCGACTCGATATCCCCAAAGCTGTTTACGTTGATTCTAGAAGTCGTTAAAGTGGGAAGTGAAGATAATCCAGAAACTACTAACAGAAGATGAAAGAATAGGAAAGGTACAAAAGTCCATATATTTAAGACAATAAATCGAAATTGAAAAAATAATTTAAAAGCAGTCTTAGATAGAAGAGTCTCGTTAGCTTGGTCTGCGTTCGGAAGGTTACAATCTATATTTAAATTAGACATCCCAAATGCAATAAAAGCCAGAGTATTCGATAAATACTGCCGATATTAACATATGGCACTGAAACATGGGCTTTAAATAAAAGTATAATCAATAAACTCCAGGTAACCCAAAGAGAAATGGATATGAGAATGCTAAATATTACACTCGATCGTATTCCTAACATCGAGATACGAAGAAGATTAAAAGTGACAGATGTAACACAACGAATATGTATGTTAAGGGGAATTGGGCAGGGCATATCACAAGAATGGATGATAACAGATGGACACCTCGTATAATTGAATGGAGGCCTAGAGAATACAAGAGATGCAGATTGTCATAGTTGGTTAGTATTTTAGTAAAGAATAGATTGTCACAGTTGATTAGTATTTTAGTAACAAATTTGCAGAGCAATTAGAGAGGGTGAGAAGTATTATAGGACGATAATTTTCTGTTTTTTCACCTCTTTTATCTAGTATTATAGTTATGGATTCATTCCAGTGACCAAAAATTCTATTGTGCTCAATTTTTCAACATTCATCTGGTTATGCTAGTATTGGTGTACAATCTCTATGATGTGGTCCTTGTATTGTGTTTTTTTTTCTTTTTGATCCTAGACTTTATTTCTTTTAAATCCGTCCAGGTTTCTTCAATTTATTGTTCTTCTCAGTAACTTCCTTTATTTAAATCACTTGAATTTTTTATCTTCCTTCACATTTTTTTAGCGGTTTTAATAATTTCTGAGAATTCAGTAAATTTTCTTGTACCTTCATTAACCAATTTTCTTCGATACTTCATGAGTTCTTTAGTTTTTTCTTGCTTTTCCCTTATCCTGTCGAACTATTTGTTTGGATACTCTAAACATTATCTCTATTAATGTATGGTTCATTTCATCTGATGGTATCTGAGTTCTGTGTAAGTTTCTCTTTATATTCATGCTTATTTTATTTCAATTTATTCATTTCTGATTGTTGCATGGCTTTCTCCATTCTATGAACATTGTCAGTTATGAATTTGTTGCAGTAACCAAAATATCTTCAATAAATAACCTTTCTTGGCGTTTACTGGAAAATGTCAATTTCGTCAGGTAATGACAGTGCCATCGGTTAGGTCGTTTGCATTTTTTATTGAAGCAAAACCTCATTTCAATTAAAACCTATATTAAAAAAAATGTCCATATGTTGCGAACTTTTAAAAGAAAACAGGAAGAGTATATCCAGTAAAAACATTTAACTTCGGTGCAATAGGAAAACTGGATTGCTCTATCTCACATATATCACACACACCTTAGATGCAATTTCCTTTCTACTTTTCCAGAAAAACCAGCGAGAAGTGTTCTTTGTTCCTGATGAAAAAAGTGAATTTATATGGAGTTAGGGAACTTCAGTAAAGGATATAAACTTCCACGTAAGTTTAAACTAACTTCGTCGATTTATTTGCTATCTTCTGGGAGATTAAAACGGCTTAAACAAGGGTCTTATATAGCTTTTGAGGATTTATATGACCTACTATATTAGTTTCCATGTTATTGTTGTGTTAATAATGTGATATATATTTGTTATCTTAGGGAAAGGTCCGGGTTGGACCGTCCAATATATTTTCCTATTAATTATCTTAAATAAAACTCCAGCTACAATAATAATACCCTACTATAGCAGTATTTATATTTTTACAGTAGAGTTGTACAGGGTGTTCGGAAATGACGAAAAAATATTAAATACAATAGTTTTAGAGAATGTTAGGGTGCACAATTCAAAATTATTTTTGAGTGTATAGGGTACTTCAAAAAAAGTATAGCCGATATAACATGGAACATCCTATTTTCTAATCTATTTTTAAATTCTGCGTAAAATTTTATAACTTTTTATTAATAATGTTTTATACCTAAACCTAGTAGTTTTTCTAATATTTCAATTTTTTATTTTTTTAAAATACTAGTTTTCAGTTTTTAAAAAATTGCCAGTAGCGCCATTGTTTCTGAAGGTGGAATACTCAAAATTGGTAGGAGCGTTCTAAAGAGATGAAAAACAAAATATATATGTAAAGAAATTTGAGTTAGATGCTACAGGGTGTTCAAAATAAATTTATACGACTCTTTTAAATTGAAAAACCTCAAATTTTTTAAATGGCACACTCTGTATATTATTATTCTTTCTGAAAGATTCTACATAACCCCCAACTGTCATATACCTATTTCTAATAGATTTCGATTTGTTTTGAATTTTTTCCCTTGTTTGTTGCTATTGTGAAAACATAAACAAATAGTTAATAATAATTTTAATATAGTTTAACTTATCTAATAATTAATTATTATGACGTAATAAATGTTTAAAAATATGCCCGTCTACTTGAATACACATGTTTAGTCGTTTTACTATATTTGTCTTCACTTTTCTTAGCATAAATGGCGTTATTGTCTTGCACGCATCTCGTATCCTATTTTCCATATCTACTGGTGTTGAAGGGAGATTCACATAAACACGATCTTTAATGTAGCCCCACAAAAGAAGTCTAAAGGTGTTGAGTCACATGATCGAGGGGGCCATTGAATGAATTCATCCCTACCGATCCATTTTTGTGGGTAATGATCGTTTAAAAATTCCCGAACTTTCCGGTGGTAATGAGCAGGAGCTCCGTCTTGTTGAATCCTCATTTGTTCCCTTTCAAAGTTAACAACTTCTTCAAGAAGCTGAGGAATAACTGTTGAATAATAATATATGTTATGGCTGTTAACTGCTCCATTACTGCGAAAAGTAGCTTCATCAGATAACATTATTTTGGATAAAAAATTTCTGTTTGTTCTGTTGCCTTCTCGATGTTTTGGTTATTCCTTGGTTTAAATAGAATTCAACAGTCAGCACAGCCCCGGAACCCGTAATTACCAACCACCTACAATCTGCGTAGACGTCGACCTATCAAAGACGGCGACCGCATGTCGGTTTCTCAGTTAGCTTTGCGCGGCAGCAGCAGCAAGATCACAGTATCGGGAGCACTTGAAAATGCCAAATGACATTTTGGCGAAACGTCGTGCAAATTCATTGCTAAACGAACGGATTGAAACCCGGAATTTATATTAAATCATACAAATCTCTATAATGAATTAATTTTAATAATTTTTTATAAACATTGGTTACACTAAAAGTTAGAAAAAACTTATTCGTATACTTTAAAAGTGAATTAGCTATCAAATTTCTCTATAAGATTCGAATTAAAATTATCTTAAGACCTAATAACAAAATCGTTGAAATTATGTAATAATGAAAAAAATAAACTGGGACACTAGTATCAAAATTAATGGTGTAACTGGGACACTAGTAGCGTGTGTTGCCTCCTCCTCCTCCTCGACTTCGGATGACAGCGTTTATGCGCTTAGGCATGCTTCTAATTAAATTTTGGATAAAATCTTGAGGAATTTGTTCCCATTCTGTGATAACTGCATTTTCAAGTTCCCTCAGGTTTTTAGGTGCAGGTATATGAGATTTCACATTTTTCTTAAGGTGATCCCATACATGTTCTATCGGATTTAGATTCGGGCTTTTTGGTGGCCATTGCATAATCGGTATATCAACTTGATTAAGATAATCGAGTACCTCCCTAGCCACGTGAGGTCGAGCCTTGTCTTGCATAAACAGGAAATTGGGCCCCACAAAATGACCGAAAGGCAACACATGTTCTATTACAATATTCTCAAGATAGTAGTCAGCATTCATGTATCTCGTACGGACAGAAACTAACTCTGTGCGAGCATCAAAGCAGATGCTACCCCAGAACATAACAGAGCTACCGCCGAATGGAATCCTTGCAGAGATATTGCAAGGAGCAAACCTCTCTCCTGGTCTTCGGCATATTCGCTCACGACCATCTGGATATTTTAGACTAACCCTAGTTTCATATGTGAAGAAAACTTGTTTCCAATCATCTACAGACCAGTTTTCGTGATTTCGAGCAAAACGTAACCTGGCAACTCTGTTCTCTCTAGTAAGCAAGGGCGCAGTGGCTGGTCTCCTACTGTTTAATCCAGCTTCATTTAACCGTCTTCTAACTGTTTTAGAAGAAATCGTGACATTGCGAACAGCTTCGAGTTCGTTTCTTATTATAAAACTAGTGACAGTCCTGTTTCTTAAAGCATATTGTCTTATAAAACGTTCATCTAGGTCGCTAGTGCATCGTTTTCGCCCTTACCCTAGCCTTCTAGAATAAGTTCCTACTTCATTCAAGCGTCTTACCATATGACTTATTGTGGAACGATGTTTGCCTAACAAATTGGCAACATAACTCTGACAGTATCCCTCGTCCAATAAAACTGAGGCTCGCACTACCTCGTGTTCAGTTAAATTCCTTGTTCGATTCATTTATCTAATTCTTCGGGGTCAAAAATAAAACAGTCTACCACAAAAACGTATTACTTTGAAAAAGGGAACAATTTATAAGCTTACTTTTAAAGAAAATCTATCGCATTATTACAGAAAATTGTTTATCTTCTAAAAAATTCTCTAAAACTGTAAATCTAAACGAATTGTTTTGATTTCTGTCATGAACAATGAAACAAAATATGCATAGCCTACTATTCAAATACTCGATAAACTTTAAAACTGACCTAAGAAACAGATAAATTAATTTTCATATTGTTGCGTTAATACATACATACGCCCAGTTTAAACACTTATCGTATATCTTCTTTGCAAAAAATTCCCTTTTCCTGCTCCCACATTTTTTACAATTCGTTCAAAATCATTCCTCATCCACCAATAAAATATTACTCGGTGAAATCGTCCATAAAGCAACAACATTATTCAGTTTTAAAAGAAAAAAATACCGCTGTCAACAAATTTGTAACTGTCTCCGTAATTTTGATGACAATTTATTTAAAGACGGGTTTTTATTTTCATCGTTTGCAAGAAAAAATGGGTGGTCTAGTTAAATTTGGTTCATTAATAAAAAGAAAGAGAGCAAAAAATTTCGGTGATTTACACTGTCAAGAATATTTAAAATTATCCAGGATTTTCCTAAAAAAGCAAAATATTTCTGACTAATATGATAATATTCTTCATTTAATATTGTATTCCACGTGCAGTGATTTCAATGCTACTCATTATTGGTTTTCTGTTGATTAATTGCTCTTAAAAATTGCATTTTTCCATCGGAATCTATTTTGGAAGATTTTGCTGGCGATTTCTAAGTTTATGTCCAACATCTGTCCGTTTAATGGGTGCTCTTTCCCTTCTTCTTTTGCTTTCCGCCTTTCTGTGAACAACGAATCTTTCTTTAATTGTTGGAAATGCATAATAAAATTATATAAAAACAACACTATGTTTTAACTAAGTTGGGAATGTGGAATCTTTGGCACACTCAGTATATATCACCACTACACCAAACGCTTTATTTTTGAACTCGACACGCGTTTCGCTAACCATATTAGCTTCATCAGGAGCGATGATTGACTAAAGCTAAACTACAAATCTACCCTATTTATACTTAGCCTAACCCTTGAATTACTCAAGCGGAACTAATGACATAGGCAAGGCCATCAGTTTCGGTCAAGTAACCAGTAGAGGGGACTATAAGGAATAGGCCCTCTGTCTTTATTTAAACTACTTTTACATTTTATGATTTCCATACTTTCGTATGCGTTCAACAAGATACATTTTTTATTAATCTTAGATTATCTAATGTTACAGTATGATCTGCTTCAAGGGCATGTTCGGCAATGCTAGACTTTTCTGTTCTATTGTATTTTAAGCGTGCTAAGTGTTCTTTAAATCCTGTTTTAATTGACCTTTTAGTTTGCCCAACATACTTTTTGTCACAATCATTACAACTAATTTCATAAATTCCACTTTTCTCACAATTAGGAATCTTATCTTTGGGATTTCCTAAGATATTCCTCAGATTGTCTGATGACTTATAGACTAAGGTGAGGCCTACCTTATTTAATACCTTATTGAGTCCCTTGCTATATTTCGGATTATATGGTATGGAGACATACTTGGTGTTATTTTCTTCGCGTGTAAAGTAAGTATAAATAGGGTAGATTTGTAGTTTAGCTTTAGTCAATCATCGCTCCTGATGAAGTTAACATGGTTAGCGAAACGCGTGTCGAGTGCAAAAATAAAGCGTTTGGTGTAGTGGTGATATATACTGAGTACTATGTTTTAATTTCCAATATGTTTAAAGTCACTTGACAACTGACAACTTATTTACTTCTGAAGATGCCATTGTATAGTGAAACAATTGTCAAGTGACTTTAAATATATTGGAAATTAAAACATAGTGTTGTTTTTATATAATTTTAACAAGTCTTTCTATTGTAGCTAAGGATGATGTGGCCGAAGAATATATCATACTAGATAGTCTCTGGTTTGGTTGGATTTCTTGCAAAACAGACGCAATGGTTCTTTTAGCCGGCCAAGGTATTCGAAGCATTCTATACAAACACCACAACTCGACTGCCTCAATTATTCTTCGATCTACTTAACGAATGAGCCATGTGTCAGAAGCATATCCGAAGAGGGAGTATACATGGTGTTTACAAGTTCAATTTTGGTTGTTTTCGTAATATTTCTACTTCTCCAGATATTTGTCAATTGTGACATTCCAGTACGGCCAAGGTGCGGCGTCTGATGCCATGTTCTGTACCTCCGTTTTCATGTATTACTGCTCCTAGGTAGATAAACGATTCAAGTACATCATACTGAAAGCCAACAGCGGATTTTTGGCCAATTATTTGATATCATAGATGATAATGATAAAACACTATACATTAACTCAAACATTCCCAAATATAGCGTTTAAACCGCAAAGCATAAATATCAAACCCGAAAATAGAAGGTTTTAATGATTCCGAAATACATTACATGGCTACTATTTTCAAGAACTTATTGGACTTCATTGCCATATAAAAATCGGCTAAATGCAAGTCGGACTTGCGCGATTAGTGTTCCGTATGTTGATTGCTTTTAAAATAAAAATTGTTGTTATGGAGGTATAAAATGATCAAAAACTTCACAAAATACACCCCAAATGAGTTTTCAATAAAGTTTTTTTCCGATCTTTACTGAAAACTGATGACCTTGAATTTTTTTTTTTTTATTTTTTTAAATGATTTTGGCCAACCTAAAGAAGCAAAAGTAAAGAAACTGGATGAAAACCAAGTACACTCGTAATAATTTTGGTTCAATCTACACCCTGTGGACAATATTCCTGCATTTTTTCAAAATTTGTTGATCAGTACTTTTCGAGATAAGGAGCGGGTAGCGATTTTTCACAATTTTAAAAATAAAACAAAGAAAAGTTCGCGTAAGTATTACATTATATATATTTTTGAACTTTTTACAAGCTTTCATTTGTCACCCCACACGATGACCTGGTATTTCTTTTTTGAATTTCGATTTCACTCCCCAAAACTAAATAAAATTTAACTTTCAAAAGTACATGGCTTTGATGAAGCCATCAATTCCCATATGAGTGCCAAATTTCAACTTGCTATGTCAAATAGTGACGCAGAAAATTTTGTGTGACAGACGGACAGACAGACAGACGAACAGACGCCGAAGTGACCTTGTAAGTGTTTCATACGGAACACTAATGATAGATGTCAATGAGCCTAAACCAATATAAGACCTTTTGGAAGAAAATGCACACTACTCCATTAATGAATTCATAAAAAAACTGAAAGTACTGACATGAATATATAATATATTAAAAGGTAGACATCTGAAGTAAACGTGGTTAACCCTCGATCTTAACTTTGTAGGGTGCAGTTTTTAGAATAGTTTTTGTTTTGTCCTTTCTGTTTATTTACAATTTTCGTTTTTGTTTTTCCTTTTTTGCTACTGTTGTTTTGTTATAGTTATTGTTAATTATAAGCTCAAATTTTAGGATAATTAATTGACAAGAGCTACCAAGGACTTTGTGTATAACTCATTTTCATTTTTAGTCTTCCATACGGAACACTTATACGATCACTTCGGTGTCTGTCTGTCCGTCTGTCACACCCGATTTTCTTCGAAACTATTTGACGTAGAAAGTTGAAATTTAGTACTAGTATAGAAATTGATGGCCTCGTCAGAGCCGTATAGTTTTGGAAGTTAAATTTTGACTTAAGGGGTTAGTTTTGAGGGGTGAAATCGGAAGTGAAAAACAAATTTACTAGATCATCAAGTGGGGTGGCAAATGAAAGCTTGTAAAAACACGAGTTCAAAAATATATATAATGTCTTACATGCGCACACTTTTCTTTGTATTATTTTGAAAAGATCGCGAAAAACCGCTGTCTCCCTCTCTATCTCGAAAGGTACTGATCTAAAAATTTTGAAAAAATTCTGGAATATTCTCCACAGGCTATAGATTGAACGAAAATTATCACGAGTGCATTACCTTTAATAATTTATCTGGTATATAAAAAAAAACAAAATGTCAAGGTCATCAGTTTTCAGTAAAGATCGGAAAAAACTTTATTGAAAACTCATTTGGGGTGTGTTTTGTGAAGTCATTGATCATTTTATACCTCCGTAACAAAAATTTTTAATTGAGAAGCAATCAACGTACGGAACACTAATTGCGCAAGTTCAAGTTATACTTGACCGGTTATTATTATATTTGATGTATTTCCTTTTTACTTTTTTTTGTCGTTTTACTTTAATCTTATCTTTTACGGTTTTACTTTATTATTATTTTTTTTTAATTATTATAACAGGTGGCAAAATGAGAAGTTTGATACTGAAATCAAATAAAATACAATGTACTTTTAAATTGTTAATGAAAGAACCCCGGCTAAAAATGTAGTATGTTATACTTTAAGCCATTCTGATCAGAAGTTTCCATGATACAAAGTCCAAAAATGGACAGGTTAGGAATTATCGCGCGTGGAATTAATAAAAAAAACCGCTGAGAAAATGCTATTTTTGCGTTTTTCGACTAGAACATGATTTTAGGAAAAATTCCAAAGGGATTATTTGTTTTTTAAATTGCTAATTATAAATATAATAATTACTTTGACCCATTTCGCTTCTACTTTTGAACATTTTGGCCATTTGTGGAGTCTTTTTAGTGTTCCGTACGGAACACTTATAAGATCACTTCGGTGTCTGTCTGTCTGTCTGTCTGTCACACCCGATTTTCTCCGAAACTATTTGACATAGAAAGGTGAAATTTGGTAATAATATAGGAATTGATGGCCTCATCAGAGCCATGTAGTTTTGAGAATTAAATTTTGACTTAAGGGGTTAGTTTTGGGGGGTGAAGTCGGAAGTGAAAAAAAAAAATTTTTTACTAGGTCGTCGAGTGTGATGTCAAATGAAAGCTTATGAAAACACGAGTAAAAAATATATATATAATATTATACTTGCGCGCACTTTTCTTTGTATTATTTTTAAAAATTCGCGAAAAATCGCTGTCCCGGGCCTTATCTCAAAAAGTACTTATCAAAAAATTTCGAAAAAATTCCGGAATATTCTCCACGGGGTGTAGATTGAACGAAAATTATCACGAGTGCATTACCTTTAATAATTTATATGGTATATAAAAAAAACAAAAATTTCAAGGTCATCAGATTTCAGTAAAGATTGGAAACAAACTTTGTTGAAAACTCATTTGGGGTATGTTTTGTGAAGTCACTGATCATTTTATACCACCATAACATAAATTTTGACTTAAGGGGTTCGTTTTGAGGGGTGAAATCGGAAGTGAAAAAAAATTTTTTTTACTAGGTCATCGAGTGTGGTGTCAAATGAAAGCTTGTGAAAATACGAGTAAAAAATATATATATAATATAATACTTGCGCACACTTTTCTTCGTATTACTTTTAAAAAATCGCTGTCCCCTACCTTATCTCGAAAAGTACTGATCAAAAAATTTTGAAAAAATTCTGGAATATTCTCCACGGGGTATAGATTGAACGAAAATTATCACGAGTGTATTACCTATAATAATTTATTTGATATATAAAAAAAAACAAAATTTCCAGGTCACCAGTTTTCAGTAAAGATTGGAAACAAACTTTGTTGAAAACTCATTTGGGGTATGTTTTGTGAAGTCACTGATCATTTTATACCACCATAACATAAATTTTGACTTAAGGGGTTCGTTTTGAGGGGTGAAATCGGAAGTGAAAAAAAATTTTTTTTACTAGGTCATCGAGTGTGGTGTCAAATGAAAGCTTGTGAAAATACGAGTAAAAAATATATATATATAATATAATACTTGCGCACACTTTTCTTCGTATTACTTTTAAAAAATCGCTGTCCCCTACCTTATCTCGAAAAGTACTGATCAAAAAATTTTGAAAAAATTCTGGAATATTCTCCACGGGGTATAGATTGAACGAAAATTATCACGAGTGTATTACCTATAATAATTTATTTGGTATATAAAAAAAAAAAAAAACAAAATTTCCAGGTCACCAGTTTTCAGTAAAGATTGGAAACAAACTTTGTTGAAAAAATTTGGGGTGTGTTTTGTGAAGTCACTGATCATTTTACACCACCCTAACAAACATTTTTATTTTAAAAACAATCAACGTACGGAACACTAATTGTGCAAGTTCAACTTGCACTTGACCGTTTTTTTTTATTTAATTCGGCTAGAATAAATTTTTGTGAAAAATCTAACAGAATTTTATGTTTTTTGAGTTGATAATTACGAATATAATAATCCGAATAGCGTTTATTTTTGGCCATATAACTTTCACCATTCTTTCTTTACAATTTCCTTAGAATTATTGAAAATAAAATATAACTTTTATATGTTTTAGTCTAATTACATCCAGAAAAGAGCCAAAAGTTGGCCAAAAATAAACGCTATTGGAAAGTAGGATCGAATTGGTTCAAAAAAATTATTGCATTCGAAATTATTAACTCAAAATCATGAAATTCCGTTAGAATTTTTCGCAGAAGTGGCCAATATTCAAAAATAGGAACGAAATGAGTCAAAATAATTAATATATAATCACGTTAGAATTTTTCGTAAAATCATGTTCTAGTCAAAATAAGTCCTTAAAAAATGCAAAAATAGCATTTTTCAACAGTTTTTTTACTAATTCCACGCTCGATAATTCCTACTCTAGCCATTTTTGGACTTTGTGTCCATGAGGGCTTTTGAACAAAATGGCTTGAATCATAACATACTACGAGTTCTTTATTATGGAATGGGTGATATTTACGCTATATCGGTACTTATCTACAGTACTAAATGTTTTAAAATATTTTAAAATCTAAAAAATTACCTCTTATGGTACCAATCAAATTTTGAGCAGGATATGTTCTGAATTTGAACGACCCTGTATGTGTACCAATGTGTTAATCTCGTTACTATACAACCTACATAAGCCCCTAAAACCCAGGAAATGAAAATAACTTACAGCTAAAAGATCAGGTAATATATCTTGAAAACTTTTAACGGGGTTAGCGGAAAAGTTTCTTTCTACCAGATTTTGCTTCTACCTTGGAACTAAAGATGTGCCGTAAGTTTGGATAAAATATATGTACAGTTGTACAGAAGTTTCAACGAAATCTTTCCTACCTGAAATTGTCAAGTTTACAAGATATCAGTACACGTAAGTAGACTTACGACAAAATGTTAGAAAGTTAGTAAGCATTAAATATATTTTAAAATATGTTAGATATTACATAAAGTAGGATTCCATAACAACCAACAATTTTCGAAATTTAAAATGTACATTAAGATGAGCAGGGTAATATGCGTCGACAAATTGAAGTATAATCATAGTAGTAATAAATCTTCTGGATGCAGCCAATCGACTGTGCCATTTTTTGTTTGGAATTTCTTCTTTTGAAGTTTCTCTATCTATGTTGCAATTCTATCATAATTCATATATATATATATATATATATATATATATATATATATATATATATATATATAAATATATATATATATATATATATAAAATTATATAAAAACAACACTATGTTTTAATTTCCAATATATTTAAAGTCACATGACAATTGTTTCACCATACAATGGCTTCTACAGAAGTAAATAGGAAAGAAAAATATTTAGTAGTAATCCTGGTTAAATAGTGCTTAAAACTATCCTTGAATACCTAAGATTATGCTAATCATTAAATTATATTATTTACCGACAAAATTATTTTAAGAATGCAAATCTGTGGTACTATTTCCGAGAACTAATAAAGATTAAGTAAGGGTGAATGATTTAAGTCTACCTGTTCGTTTAGTAATTGATTGGAGTTTTTTTCCGTTTATTAATTTCAAGACATTCAAGCAAATTTAATTTTTTAGATTTATTTTCTACATGTAGGATTTTTTAACGTATCATCAAAATTATGGGATTCGTTTATTATATGGGTTGCGTAATGTGAATTGTTCTTATTTTTTAAATAACTATGTTTATGTTCTTTAATGCGAGTTTCAAAAGATCTACCAGTTTATCCTACGTAGGTTTTAGTACAAGATCCACAATTTAATAAATAAACTCCTGATTTTAAGGAATTCTTAGATTTGGTTTTGTTATTCAAAATTATACTTCCTAAGGAATTACTGGTTTTGAATGCTATTTTATTGTTCTTTTTTATTAAATGTTTGGAAATTGTTCTAGTTATTTTCCCTGTGTGAGTGTACTAAATTTTCCTTTTTTGTCTTTAATTGTGGGATAAATTAGAGATATTGCTTGTTTAAAGGATTTTTTATTCAAGATATTATCTATAATGTTGGGGTCATATCCATTATTAATTGCTATTTGTTTGATTATGTTAAATTCTTTGTTAAAATTAGTTTTAGTCATGGGGATATGTAACAATCTATGTATGAAAGAGTTAAAAGCTGCCATTTTGTAAGGATACGGGTGGGATGAGCTATTGTGTATGAATGTGTCAGTATGTGAAGGTTTGTGAAAAATCGAGAAATCGTGTTTATTGTTCACTTTTGATATAGATATGTCTAATAAATTTATAGAGTTATTGGTTTCTAATTCTATGGTAAATTTAATATTAGGATGCAAATTATTTAGGAAGTTAAGGAGGATTGTTAGTTGTCTATCTGTTCCCGTGAAACAGGAAATGATATCGTCAACATATCTATACCAGTAAACAATATTTTTGCTTACCGCGTTTTTGATGATTTTTTAGTTCTAAATGATCCATGAAAATTTCCGCTAGTAACGGACTTAAAGGATTACCCATTATTAGACCTTCTTTAGATGTATAAAAGTTGTCGTTGAATTCAAAATAGTTTTGATCCAAGCACGTCGTAAGTAAATCTAAAATATCCCGTTTAATAATTTCGTTTACTTTATTCTTGATTAAGAGCTTATCTACTAATTCTATGACTTCATATGGTGGGATACTAGGAAATAAGTTTTTTACATCAAATGAGATAATTCTAGAATTTTCGGGTAAGTTAATATTTTTAATTTTATCGATTAGTTCATAGGTATTGGCTATACTATATTTCGGTTTAAATTTGCAATGTTGTCGTAGTAAAGGGATGAGTTTTTGTGATAGTTTTATTGATGGTGCCGTAACAAACGATACAACTGGTCTAATAGGGAAATCCTTTTTATGTAATTTAATTAGGGAATATAATTTTGGAGCCTGTGGGTTCATTATTGTTAAAGTGTTTTTTTCAAAATCATTGAAAATTGTGAGATCTTTTAAAGTAGATTTTATTAGTTTTTGGTAGCCTTTTGTTGGGTCATTATTTAATACTTGAAATTTGTCTGTGTTAAGAAAAAAAAAAGAGTTTTAAATATATATTGTTCTCTAGAAATAGCTACCACAGACTTACCCTTATCAGCTCTAGTGAATATTATGTTGTTTTCTTTGGCTTTGGTTTTGATTGATAGTGCTGTTTTCTGTCCTTTAGCTTGTCTTGGTTGTGGTTCTTCAAATAATTCTTTTTTAATCTTGTTGGCTATCACATATTTAGAATGTGGGTCTTCATTAGATAACGCTAATTCACATTCAACTCCGAGGATTTCTCTTGATTTTTGGGTATCCTTAGGTTTTATATTGTACTGTAATCCTTTTTCAAGTAGTCCTGAATCCTCTTCTGTGAATGTTGAAGATTAACAAATCTCTTGTGAAATGCATGGTCAGTGAAGTGTTTGGTTTCTGGCTCTATTGTCAGGATTTTCTGTTTGTTGGTTGTTCTAAGGGTTTGAAGTTTTTTGTTTTGTGTAGTGATTTTTTTTTGGCAATTATAGAATTTACTTGTTCTCTGACTTTCCTATCGAAGATATCAAATTCAATATTTGTTGATCTGTGAGCAATTTCAGTATGTATTACTTTGAGATATATGTTGTAGTTATCCCTTTTACTGTATTGTATTTTCATATCTTCAAGTACCCATCTCTTAAGTCCAGTTTGTTGTGCAATTTTAGCGGCTTTATACTGATTATTTGTTTTAAGGCACATATATTTAGGATAAACTCTGAACTGTGTACACTGTTTTAAAAACCAAATATTCTGGGTGCAAATTCTAGTTTTCAGTAGCAGTTTAAAATACCATAAGGCTAAAAAGCTCGTTGAAGCTTCAATAACATCTTTGATTTTGTTAGCCGATACTTGTTGGAAATTCTTAAAATAATTTTGTCGGTAAATAATATAATAAAATGATTAGCATAATCTTAGGTAATTAAGGATAGTTTTAAGCACTATTTAACCAGGATTACTACTAAATATTTTTTCTTTCCTATTTACTTCTGAAGAAGCCATTCTATGGTGAAACAATTGTCAAGTGACTTTAAATATATTGGAAATTAAAACATAGTGATGTTTTTATATAATTTTATTATGAATTTCCCACAAGTATCGGCTAACACAATCAAAGCTATATATATGTTAGCTGTCAGCATTTTCTGTATGGAAAAACCCCCGTTCCAGGCCTGGTTAAAAAAAATTAGGATTGGCGGAACGATGAGAAGGAGAATATTAATTATTGATAACTGGTTTCAGGCGGATTGACTTGTTTACATTACGTAGATTAAACTATACTTAAGTTAAAGTTAGAAATCACCAAACCCTTGAGTTTGTTTTATGTGACAGGTACGCCATATCTGTCACACACGTATTATAAAAAATGTTTATGTAACCGTAATGAGATTTAGGTAACAGAGAACTTTTGGTACGCATTATGAATAAGAGTTTTAGAGAGAGCCGAAGTAGTTGGCCAGCTTTGTTAGATGTCTGATAGCAATTGTTAATAAAGGTAATTGTTAAAATTGCCCAAAAGTGTTTAAATTATTTTCTTTTAAAATAAAAGCTAACATTTGGTGCCAGTTTGTTGACCTAACTTAAAAGTCCGGCAATATTCCATCAACCTGCGACGCCAGTACTGGTGGTGGAGGCTAACCGATACCGTACCTATTAACGTTTTAGGACATAGGAATTTTTCATAAAACTCTTTTACTACAACCGAGACGTTTAAATTTCCTCATTTATTTATTTAACAATGAAATTCATTATCCCCAAATCATATTTAAACAGGTTTTGTGTAAAATATACTTCAGACTTAAAAGGATTTTCAAACCCTTACCCAATATATACATATAAGATGACCCATGTCTTCAGGACAAAGGATTTTACTTAATTCACCCTCAAAGTGTCAAAAAAATGTATACACAACAGACTAGCGGTCTCTAAAAAAGATATGGTTGATAAAACATGGATGCTTTGTCCCTCTTAAGACAATTTGTCTTTTGGTGTCAAAAACATTTTTTTATTTTTTTGTGAGGTAGCTAGACGACCGTTAGATATTTTTTGCATTAAAATTAATTTGGCCAAGAATACGTTGTTTATTCAGAAACATACTATCTAGAGATTATAGTTCTGATTGGTCAGTGCTGCCACAATTTTGGTGGTGGTATGCGTTGCTGTCTTGCGTTGCAACACATTTTCATACACTTTCGATATTCAGATTTGCTGAGGGTGCCATTTTCCCTCAATTTCAATGGGTTCTCGGATAATTCTTGCTTTTAATGAAAGACTGATTTTGTCAAATTTCCACTTTATTTAGTTTCACTGAAACTGTATGACGCGTTTCGCCATACTATAGCTTCGTCTGATACAAAATGACATTTGAATATTAGTGTTGTTACATTTATACAGATACCCTAAGGTAGATAGGTAATAAAATTAGTACTATATGCTAATGAATATTGCTGGAACATCCATTCTGAATATTAATTGTATAAATTGAGTAAAGGTGAGTTACCATGGGCCAGACAGGTATCTTTTTGTTCGTTTAAGATGATGTCTGAATTTTTAATTCTATTTATTTCTAAATTTTCTAATAGGTTTAATTTTACGCCTTTGTTTTGCATGTGTAGAATTTTAAATTTATCGTCAAAAAGATGATTTGATTCTGTTAAATGATTACTGTACGCTGAGTCGGTTTTGTTTTTGAAATAGCTTCTTTTATGTTCTGAAATCCGAGTTTCGAATAAGCGACCATGTCTGACCTATGTAACTTTTATGACAAGAACCACAATTCAACTGATAAACTCCAGATTTTTTTGATCTATTTTGTTTTCCCTTTGCGTTTTTAATGAATTTTCCTAACGAGTTGTTTGTTCTAAAAGCTATGTTGATATTATATTTGTTTAAGTGGTTTTTAATTTTCTCTGACGTGTTACCAAAATAGGTTAAAACATTATATTTCTTCCCTGTGCTTTCTTTCTTGGGGTATACTAAAGAATTGAGTCTATGGTGTCAGGAGAATATCCGTTGTTAACAGCAATTTGTTTTATTAGATTTAATTCTTTATTAAAATCATCTACAGATAAGGGGACACTTACAAGTCTGCAACATACTGTGGTAAGCTGCCAGTTTGTGTTGTAGGGGGTGAGCTGATTTTATGTTTATTGTAGTACGAGTATCTGTATGTGAGGGATTGTGATAAATAGAGAATTTGTGTTTGTTGTAATGTCTGGTTATCGTTAAGTCAAGAAAATTAATTTTATTGTCGACTTCTAGTTCCATAGTGAATTTAATATTTATATG
>CM032453.1:24901227-25103727 GCA_019049505.1 Pachyrhynchus sulphureomaculatus | reverse complement strand
ATCAAGAATGTTTTGCTTCTTTGGAAAAAGCTTTGAGGAATATCGAACAAAAACCAGAGGCAAACCCAGCGGATTTGCTTCTTCTTAATAAATGGAGAAACATTACAGCGAGAAAAAGAAGATGCAATATGAAACAGAAGCGCATAGATACCTATTTCACTGTTTTATAATGTATGTACCTATTTATATGTTAAAAACGTTAATACATCGGTTTAAAGTATTGGTGTTTATTTTTTGAATGAATGAAAAACAAATTCGGATTATCTGAGTTTTCAGTTATCCGAGGAGGGTGTCCTCCCACGTTACCTCGGATAACCGGGGTTCTACTGTATATATATATATATATATATATATATATATATATATATATATATATATATATAATGTATATAAAAAATCATTTAAAGGCTGACTTGGATAGCAGAGTCTCGTTAGCTTGATCTGCGTTCGGAATCTACATTCAAATTGAACATCACAAATACAATAAAAGCCAGAGTATTCGATTAGTATATACTGCCGGTATTAACATATAACGCTGAAACGTGGGCTTTAAATAAAAGTATAATAAATAAACTCCAGGTAACCCAAAAAGCAATGGAGAGGAGAATGCTAAATATTCGTCTCCAAGATCATATTCCTAACATCGAGTGGAACTGGGCCGGGCATATCGCAAAGCTGAATGATAACAGATGGACACGCCGTATAGTTGAATTGATGCAGAGATAGACCACAGACAAGATGGACAGACGAGATAAAAAGATTAACAGGACACGATCGGATGCAAAAATCAAACAACATAGCTCATTGGCGACAAATTGCGGTGGCTTACATCCGACTATGGATGGAATAAGCTAATGATGATAATAATGGTGTATACAGCGAATAAGGAAGCAATTTATAGCCCAATTGGTCCAATTTTACCACAGAATTTATAAAATTGTGTGGAAACACTTTTTCTTCGTTAAATTCGATCTTTTTGTCTTGATTTTACCATATAAATGGTTCAATATATCAACGTAAGAGTCTTCGGTGATTGTTCGTCGATCAGTATTATTTCATACGCATTCTAAAAAACCTTTCCAGTTGATGGTTGTATTTTTTGAGGCTTCGGTCGATTTTCATGCAGTTCCAGCCGCTCTGCGGAGTCCCTGTTAAACTCAGGCATGTAGTAGTGGATCCATGTTTCGTCTATTGTTACAAATCGTTTACATTTTCGACACATTACTATTTTTGATCAATCGTAAGAATGCACGGCTCCCATCGGGCATATAGCTTTTTTATATGCAAATATTTCTTCAAAATATGCTTCACGCGTTCTATTGATATCTTCAAGATCATCTATCTCTCTCACTATCACTTTGCCGTCACACAGAACAATATAATGCATTTTTTGGTATTTTTTGAGTGATTGCCTCACTTGGACGTCCGGAATGTTGTGCATCCTCGGTGCTTGTACGGCCGTATTTAAATTCACGAAAATATCGACATATACATAGTTGCTTTCGATAGAGCAGATGTGCCATAACACTTCTGAAGCCATTCTTGGGTTCTGGTTGTATTTTTTCCAACCAAAAAGCAATGTTTAATCAGTCTCCGAAATTCTTTTCGTCCCATCATTTTGAAAAAATCAAAAGTAGAGCCATTCAAACAGCCGTAACTCGTAAACTAATAGACAAAACGTCATCAAAATTTTGCGCGAATTTTCTAATAGTTGCCACTAACTGAAAATCATATGTTTTTTTTTTTTGTTTATGCTATCATCTCTCGGAAAGTCTGACGGCTTTCCATCCCATATTTGTACTGTATTAACAATTAAAAAAAGTGATCGAATGGAATATAACAAATTTTAAATACAATAATATAATTTCTTTGAAGAAATCGTTACAAATTACGCCCATAAAATCCACATAAATTCCGGAATATTTACGTGTCGTTTATTAATAAAAAAAATATCTTAACTTCATCAAAATTGACATTTACATCTTCAACTGACCCGAAATATTACAAATATTTATTCAAAAAATAATTAGGTTTAGATACATCCTACAAATATTTGCTTAATATTAATAATATATGACGAAAAATAAAAATTACCGAATGTTTACGTATTTTTGATATAGATAATTTCTGTTAGATATCTCTTGTGATAAGCGTAATCCGTTATAGAACAATCTGTTACTAATCGGTATTGTTATAAGTATTAATCAAAAATACCACGAGAATTATCTTTTAATACCTGGGTTTTATTGGATTTCTCGTAATAATTGGTGTGAGGTTTCAAAAAAATTATCTTGTATGGAACAGAAACTATAGAATTATTCTAACATCACACATTCCAAAAAACGCTACACTCGTATATTTTGACGTCCAAGACCTTTCTCTTAGCATATCCCCCAGTGAAGTTAGAGAACTAGTAGAAAACTTATTACTGAAAAAACAGCTTATCAATCTGTTTGGACCAAAAACTATTTTGAATTTAAGAATACTTTTTATATGTCGAAAGAAGGTTTAATAATGGGTAACCTGTTACGTCCATTGTTGGCCGAAATCTTTATGGAGAGATGGAGAATCTAAAATTTATACTCATCCCCTTAGCAAATATTGTTGTGTACTGTTATAGGTATTTGGATGATATTTTGGTCTGTTTTACTGGAACAGATAGACAACTGCAACAATTTTTAAACTTTATAAATAATATGCACAGAAATATATCATTTACTATAGAAATGGAACAACAAAAATCAATCAATTTCTTAGATTTAACTATTACAAAATTAATGACAAACACGACTTTTCTATTTTTCATAAGCCATCGCATATAGACTCAGTAATACATAATAACTAAGGACACCCAAATATGCAAAGCGCATATATTGCATATTTTGCATATTATATGCATTTTTCTAAATATTTGCATAAATGCTTTAAAAATAGCATATATGTGCATATTTGAAGACATTTATAATAATATAGGTCTTTAGCAGGCGTTTTCATTCATTTTTCGGAATAAGGGTCAATGTTTAGGCCGCCGCCGCGCCGGTGGCTTTCCCCAAATAAATTTTATTATTTTATGGTCAGTAAAAACCAGTCAGTAAGCCCCAGACGGCCATCAGAGCATACTTGTATTATTAATTTATTAGATTTCCTTTTTGGTTGTGCTTTTAAAGTGGTTACTTCGATTTGTGCTTTTTATCTTGTGAATCGTATTTTACTACAGTGAAATGCCCAAAGCCAGCAGTGTGTCAGTGTGGATTAAACCATACAAAGAACTAAGAATAGATATGGGAAAAATCTACTGTTCTGCATGTGTTAAAATTGTAAGTATAATTTTTGAATACCTATTGAATATACAGGGTATTTCATTTCCGTTTAATATTTAAACATAACGAAATTTTTGACAGGATTTTGCCGTTGATGCTATTTTCAATTTATTTAAGTTATTTTTGTTCCATTTAACGAACAAAATTTCTGTTTAACGAAACCACGAAATAGAAATACATACGTAAACGCATGTATTTCTAGGCCCCCCCCCCCCCCCCCCCCCACCCCCCCATAATCTAATAAAAAAGGTACAAAGCAGAATTTTAATTTTTGCCTGCCCTAAGCATCTAGTTTTCTATTTAACGAAATTTCTATTTAACGAATTTTTTCCTTGGGATTTTAATTAAATTTTCTTTTTTTTATTGCAGATACCATGCGATAAAAAATTTCAAATAGAGCAACATGTGAAAACTGCTTGCCATATTGCCAAATTGAGTAAGACGAAACCTGGAGATAGACCACAACACACATATTACATCAGTCGATGTGGAAAGGAGTTTCTCAATTTATAAATTTTATACAACGATAGAAGACCAAACTTTTTAATGGAGAATTTTGAGAAAACATTTAGTAGTTTATTGTTTTTATAACTAACGACGACCCTGTCTTTTGCAATATTTGCATATTTCCGCTTAGTTAGTTGCATCGCCCTGTATGCATCAAATTTAAAATGTATGTTTTATTATGCTGTTTACTACGTATATAAATTTTTATAATATGTGCCTACATTATTATTATTATATGTTCATCTTTAAGTAAAGTAATAAAATACATTATTATTTATATTTATTTTTTACTTTGTATAATATTATATTTAGATTTAGTTCATTCGCCCTGTATGTTGAAAATTTTAAATGAGTTTTTTATTGCTACATTTGTATAGTACTCGTATCATGTAATGTGAAACAATAAATTTACATTTTTCAAGTCTAGTTCGATTTTTTTTACTGCATATTTACAACATGTATGTGCATATTTTGAGAAAATTATTTGCATATTTATGCGCATATTTTAAAGTTTTTCACTGGCATATTTGGGTTTCCTTAATAATAACTCAACTCATCCTTACTCACACAAAATAGTTTTAATACACAGACCCCTCCACATACCTATGTCAGAAGAAAATTATATTAAAGAACTAATAAAACAAATAGCGCTTAATAATGGATATCAACCTAATATCATAGATAGAATTGTCAATAGAAAATCCTACCGGCAAGCAGTTAATCTGGTATACCCAACTTCTAAAAACAATAACCGAAACTTTGATACTTTAAGTTATACAGGGAAAAAAACTGACTTTTTTCAAAACAGTTGTCTAAAAGAGGGTTAAATATTGCTACAAGAACTAATCTGATTCTAATTTGATAAAAAACAACAAAAATAAAACCAACGAAAGGACAAAATCAGGCGTATACCAACTTAATTGCGGATCATGACCTAAATTTTACATTGACCAAACAGGTAGATCATTCGAAAAATAAATAAACATAAACATAAGATAAAATAAGTTACATAAAATAAAACAATACCTGTCAATATGCCGATCATTTAATAACAGAAAATTACGTTTTTAATGACAATTTTAAAATAGTCCATTCTTATGGGAAGTGGCCCTAAGTGAAATTGTCTGAAATCGATATAAGTTATTCCCCTGGAGCTTCTGATCAAAAGTTTCCGTGGGCACAAAGTCGGAAAATGGACAGTTTTTCAGATATCGGGGGTAGAAAGACGATTTTCGGAGATCTTGCCGACAACAGCGTAGAGCCGTGAGGTTGTTTATGGTCCGTTCTCTCTGGGGTATATACGGGGTTTTTTTTTCAGTCGCTGATTCCAAATCTGGTGTCAAAAATGACATTTGACAGTTGGTAACTGTCAAAAAGCTGTCAACTCGTTGTATTTTTAATAAAATGGGACTCTAATCAAGCACCTAAGTCATGAGAGGCACGGGGACGCACAATAAACAAGCACCCCAAAGGGAACAGAAATCTATTACGTCCACGTCGTTGTTCCCGGGTAATGCTAAAAGTAAATAAAAAAAAACGGTCAAGTGCAAGTTGAACTTGCACAATTAGTGTTCCGTACATTGATTGTTTTTAAAATAAAATTTTTTGTTAGGGTGGTATAAAATGATCAGTGACTTCACAAAACACACCCCAAATGAGTTTTCAACAAAGTTTGTTTCCAATCTTTACTGAAAACTGGTGACCTTGAAATTTTGTTTTTGTTTTTTTTTTATATATCAAATAAATTATTAAAGGTAATGCACTCGTGATAATTTTCGTTCAATCTATACCCCGTGGAGAATATTCTAGAATTTTTTCAAAATTTTTTGATCAGTACTTTTCGAGATAAGGTAGGGGACAGCGATTTTTCGCGATTTTTTAAAAGTAATACGAAGAAAAGTGTGCGCAAGTATTACATTATATATAAATATATATATATATATATATATATATATATATATATATATATATATATATATATATATATATATATATATATATACATATATATATATATATATATATATATATATATATATATATATATATTACTCGTGTTTTCACAAGCTTTCATTTGACACCACACTCGATGACCTAGTAAAAAAAATTTTTTTTCACTTCCGATTTGACCCCTCAAAACGAACCCCTTAAGTCAAAATTTATGTTACGGTGGTATAAAATGATCAGTGACTTCACAAAACACACCCCAAATGAGTTTTCAACAAAGTTTGTTTCCAATCTTTATTGAAATCTGATGACCTTGAAATTTTTGTTTTTTTTATATACCATACAAATTATTAAAGGTAATGCACTCGTGATAATTTTCGTTCAATCTACACCACGTGGAGAATATTCCAGAATTTTTTCGAAATTTTTTTGATAAGTACTTTTCGAGATAAGGCCCGGGACAGCGATTTTTTCGCGAATTTTTTAAAAATAATACAAAAAAAAGTGCGCGCAAGTATAATATTATATACATATTTTTTACTCGTGTTTTCACAAGCTTTCATTTGACACCACACTCGATGACCTAGTAAAAAATTTTTTTTTTTCACTTCCGACTTCACCCCCCAAAACTAACCCCTTAATTCAAAATTTAATTCTCAAAACTACATGGCTCTGATGAGGCCATCAATTCCTATATTACTACCAAATTTCACCTTTCTATGTCAAATAGTTTCGGAGAAAAATCGGGTGTGACAGACAGACAGACAGACAGACAGACACCGAAGTGATCTTATAAGTGTTCCGTACGGAACACTAAAAACATCAGATATATATTCTGATGAACATTTTGTTACAAGTAAGGTGACTTGACATTTTGTTGGTAGCTGCCAAGTTTCAGTGACACCGGAATTGGAATCAGCGACCGTAAAAACGTCCCGATGTATATTTTGATAGGCATTTTATTAGAAATGAGGCGAGTTGACAGTTTTTTTTGACAGCTGCTAACTGTCAGATGTCATTTTTTGACGCCAGATTTGGGATCAGCGACCCAAAAAACTTCCGTATACCTCGATAAATGCGCATAAACAACCTCATGGCTCTACGCTGTTGTCGACAAGATCACCGAAAATCGTCTTTTTACCCCCGATATCTGAAAAACTGTTCATTTTTCGACTTTGTGCCCATAGGAACTTTTGATCAGGAGCTCCAGAGTTATAACATATATCGATTTCAGACAATTTTACCGAGGGCCACTTCTCATAAGAAATGTGCGGGGTCCTTTGCTAGAAAGTATGGAGATAAATAAATATAAAAAATCAGATATGTTATTAACTAATGACTCCCCATTTTTGGTAAATAGATAAGTCCAAATGTTTATAATTTAAATTAAATGCACCTCAATTAAATAGTAAAGAGTAAATAGGTAGACCCAAATAAATATACTAGACAAAATGTCAATTTAGCATTAGTTTACAATATCTTCTATCTGATGAAGACACTGTCGTGTTGAAAAAATTGTAATGGAAAAAATATTAAAGTAGAAATTCTAAAACATATTAGTGTTTAATTTTGTTAATACTCATATGATTTATACTAAATACCTCGTCAGAAATATTTTTTGTCAGATTCTTCGATTGAAATGATTATGTATTTGATTTTTCCTAAACAATCTAGCCTATATGGCCCCTGTTTAGGGCAAAATATTTGTTATTTACTAATTCTTAGCAATGTTAGTTCTGTTTCTTTGTTGTGTGAACAGCACACATGCTGCAGGAAAATCTCTAAAACGCTAGAGAAGCAACTAATGTGAGGAAAACGCGATTCACATTGGTCTTGAATTCCTGTAAATTATTAAAATGACTCATCTTGGGCAACTGAGTCCTGAGGAAAGAGGTTCTCCATATAAAAGACTGCTCGAAACAAGGTTGATGGTGAGTTCTGGGTCTCCAATCAGGCGAGTAGCGCTCTTTTGAATATAATTCAGCAGGATCACAAACATGGGAGCAGTTGAATTTAAGCTTTGTGAAGAACTAACAATTGTTGTGCAGTGTAATGCTTCCTAGTTCCAAATAATATTTTCAGCTTCTGATAAACTCTCGTTGATATGCAAACAACATGTTGCTAGAGCAACGGAGTTTCCCGAAGTAAGTATGTCGGTTTCAACAACGTTAACTTTTTTAGAAAAAACTGCCGCCTGGGCTTTTGAAGGGTTAAATTCTATTTGATTACTGTCACCCAAAGATTTCTTTCAGGTCCTTGTTAAGTTGAGCGACTTCCTTCTGTCTGGGGATATTTGCCGATGTTCGAGTATTCAAAGTGAACGAAGAAATACACGCGTAATCTGTAAAGCTTTAGATTGGATTCTTGGTCCTTTCCAGCTGATCGCTCATGTAAATGAGGGATTAGGAGACAGTATAAAGTACATTGGCGTTGATTGTGGAGGTATTAGAGAGAAATCCATCTTAAAGAATGCTTTCTCAGCCAATAATCCGTCATGCCATACACACACATAAATGCTTTGGATATATTAAGTGCAACCGCTAGAAATTCTCCAAAATGTTCGATTGCGTTGTTCCAAACACGTGTTATATAAGTTAGAAGATCTCCTGTTGATCTTTGCTTACGAAAGCCAGATTGATGGTCGTTTTTATATTAAATCCTAGTATTTAGTGAGTACGGCAAAAGAAATTCCAAAGCTTCTTGAAGGAACGGCTTTCTGTTTGTCTTAAATGCTAGAACTCTAACATAAAAGGAGGTATAGAAAATAAAAAACATAGAACTACTGGAAAGACTGAATAAAATGAAGGAATTACTAACAACTATAATAAGAAGAAACACTCAATACTTCGGACGGATAATGAGGGGCCCAAGGTACGAATTGCTACGTCTAGTTATGGAAGGCAAAATAAAGGGCAAACGATTGATCGGAAGACGACAGAATTCTTGGCTAAAGGACATGAGTAGGTGGTCTGGATGTGGTTCTGCAGTGATAAGCGCACGAACGGACGGACAGACAGAGAGATGTTGCATTTTATATATTTTGTTTTTAATTAATTTTAATTTAAAATTGTTGATATTTTTAATTATCACTGAAAAACTTTTGGCAGTGAAAATGCCTTAAATCCAAATTCATATAATAATAATAATATATTATGTTTTTATTCATAAGATAAATGGTAAAGAGTACCTCAAGATACTTTACAAAAATATATACCTAATAATGGGTAATTTTATTTTGTTAAAAATTAATTAAATAAAATAAGTCTCGTTCTTATATAATGAAACGTGACTTGTTATTAGTTGGTAGTTGTTCCTTTCCTGAATATTTACAAACTAAGGCATGCGTACACGCATTGCGCATTATTGATCTTAGTGTTTATGATATTGATACCGTTTGAAGGTATTGTTTGGAGTTTTATTAGGTGTGTGATATTTTTCGAACAGCAGTTTCTAGAGTTCGTTTAGCTATATTGATCGCTAACCTTCGTAAGGAGACGGCGTCGTCAGAAGAAGAAGAGATATCTGTTACATAATACGATTCCGATTTTCAGCAACGAGTAACTAGGGCAGATTTTTTGCATATACTTTATTTTTTTTATTTTTATTTATTTATTTTACGGACAAGCCAATTACAATAGTAATATAAAAACAAAATTACAATAGTAAAATAAAAACAAAAAATGTTAACACAATGCACATATACAATTCATAACGTGAAAACGGAGAGAAAAAAAAACAATCATTACAACAGTTTAACACCTCAGTTACCGATCGCGCTTACAAGCGTTTTAAATTCGCTAACACTACAACTGACATTCTCGTGAAAGGACTGTAATAGCCATAATTAGCACTGTGAAATGGAATACTGAGCAGTACACTGCCACGAGTCCTATGAATAGTATTAAGTTGGACGCCCTCCAAAAATGGTGGACAGGAAATAATGCCATTCAGGAGTTTATATAGGAATAAAACATCTGCAAGATCCCTACGCTTCTCCAAAGTAGCCACACCAAAAGCGTTCATAAAGCGTTATAAATATTTATTCCAGCTTTAAAAGCTAAAGTTCGTAGAAATCTACGCCGCACTGACTCAATCTCAGCAATATG
This sequence comes from Pachyrhynchus sulphureomaculatus, assembly GCA_019049505.1. Lineage (NCBI taxonomy): Eukaryota > Metazoa > Arthropoda > Insecta > Coleoptera > Curculionidae > Pachyrhynchus > Pachyrhynchus sulphureomaculatus. The sequence continues at coordinate 25,093,847 of CM032453.1, read as the reverse complement.
GCAGTGGTAAGATGGTGACCATTGAAAAATACAACACTCTAAACGTGCTAGCCGACAATTGTTACTATATCTGGTAACAAAACCAAGATTTCTGAGACCCAGTCTCAGAATATTATTAATATGGCCACGAAAATTAAGTTGACTGTCCAAAAGCACACCCAAGTCACGAATCTCCGACACCGACTCAAGCAGGGCGCCCTTCAAACTATACCAATGACGCTCAATATTCCGCTTCCTACCAAAGGAAATGCAGAAACACTTTTTAACATTTAGACTTAAGCCATTTCTTTCTGACCAGTGAGAGAGTCGATTCAGATCTTCCTGCAGATGCGTAACTTCGTTTACACTTTCTATTCCTCTGTACAATTTGAGGTCATCCGCAAATAAAAGATATTCAGAATGGTTGAAACATCTCACCAATATCATTAATAAACAAATTAAAAAGGAGAGGCCCACAGTGTGAACCCTGCGGGACACCTGAACATACCGATATGTTTCTTGAAATATGATTTAATATACGTATACACTGGCTACGTTCAGTCAAAAACTCTTGATTCTATCTAGTCACGCTCGTGCCGAATCCCAGGGCTCGAAGCTTTCCCACCAAAAGCTCATGATTAACCCTGTCAAACGCCTTCGAGAAATCAGTGTATTCAGCATCAACCTGAACTAACCTGAACTAACCTGCATAGCTCTCTCAAACGCGCCTAACAGATACTGCTCGTAACTTAGTAAGTTTGTGACTGTGGATCTTCCCCGAGAAAAGCCGTGCTGCTCATATCTCACAAAGCTCCTACCAATTCATGAAAGTTGATCCGCGACAAGCTTATCAAAGAGCTTCGGTATACCCGACTGAATACAAATACCCTGTAATTGGTTATATCCTCACGATTTCCCCGATTTATAAATGGGTGTCAAAAAGCTAGTCTTCCAATATTGCGAAAAAACGCAGGAGTCCAACGACAAACAGAAAATATAGTGTAGTGGTCTGCTTGGGGAAAACACACATTGTCTCAGGAATGCTGATGGGAATCCCGTCTGGGCCATGAGAAATAACTCATCTTAAACTGATTAATGCCTTCAAATACTTCGGCCAATGAGATCCTCACAACGTTCACGTCCAGTGCCATTATTAGCAAGTGGACCTTCTGAAATTGTTAACGTGTCTCCAAAAAACGCAGGGTTGACTCTTAAGTCATTGTCAACTCTAGAAAAATATTCTTTATAGCAAGCTGTTTGAAGACGTTTATATCTATCACGCAATAAAGAAAACTCTTGGTATGAGGTAAATAAACCGTTTTGATTATACTTTTTGTGCGCAATTGTCTTTTGCATAACCAGTGTTTGCAAGTCTGCAGAGAACCACGTTGGAAAATTTGTTGTTTTAAAGCGTTTAACCGGTACGAAGATGGCAATGGCATCATACAAAATATTGTAAAAATTCTCGACACAAACATTTATATCAGTTTCATTGAAAACTTTAAATTATGTTGTATTTGATGCGAAAGATGTGGAATTTCATAAAGATTGTGTCAGCTTCCACTTGGTCCGGTCTTCCTGGAAATTTGATTAATTATTTAAAAATTGCAGAAGCATCAATTTACCGTCAGACATTAGATTTATTTAAGTAGCAAGCATCAATTCTAAATTAGATACTCCTTCTCGAAATTACTGTGTAGATTGCCCGGCCTCTGGTTTTGTCCCCTGCGTGTGGTAATTTTATAGAAATCGAAAGCTGATAGATCTTATTTGCTTGATGCACTGAGTTTTAGATTGTACTTAAAATACAGAAAGAACAGGTCTACTATAGACGCCATATTTATAATCCGCCAAATTACCGAAAAAGCCATAGAGTTTAATAAGATAGCCTTTATGTGTTTCATTGTTCTTACCCACGCATTCGATAGGGTACGGTTAACTGATGTCATAACCCTACTACAAAAAAGGGGAATTTACCCGAATATAATAAAAACTATCGAAGAGTTGAAAACCACACATATGTAAGAGTGGCAAATAAATTAAGCAATAAAATATCTATGACAACCGGAATCAGACAAGGAGATAGCCTAAGCCCAATCTTATTTAACATCATAATGGATGAAATTATAAACGAAGTAAAGAAAACTGGGAGAGGATATCGATTGGGAGACAAAGAAATAAAAATAATAGGCTACGCCGATGATGCAGTAATCATATCAGAAGACGAAGATAACTTCCAGAGACTCCTACATAAGTTCCAACAAACAGTAACAGCAACAGTATTGTGCCAAAGATTCCACATTCCCAACTTAAATAGCAAAAGTGTTTAATATGCAAATATCTGTAAAGAAAACAAAATCCCTTATAATATCTAAAGAACCGAAAAGATGCAAACTCGCAATTTGTGATCAGAGTGTAGAACAAGTGATGTCCTTCAAATATCTAGAGGCCAACATAACAAGTACCAGGAACCTTAAGGAGGAAGTAAAAACTCAAACAACAAAGGCATCATTAATATCAGGATACTTAAGAGATATAATTTTGAGAAACAAATATATGAGCACCAGGAGCAAAGTAAGAATATACAAAACATGCGTAAGACCGATCAGGGACGTACACGATAGAAACCATAGCGGAAAACACAATAACAAAACGACTCCTAAGAACAACAGAAATGCGAACACTTAGATCGATAACAGGACATACCTTATTTGACCGGAAGAGATGTGAAGAAATAAGGGAAATGTCCGAAATACAGGATGTGGTGAGATGGGCAAGGAATAGGAGAAGAGAATGGACCATGTGGACAGAATGCCAAATGACCGGTTGGCTAAGGTTGCAAAAGAGAAGCGACCAAACACACTTCGACCGCTTGGAAGACCACCAATAAGATGGTATAAGAGCTGGTCTTTATCAACGCAATTGTTTCTGGGAAACCTTTGAAGTGAACACAGGACATGATCCTAACGTAGGAAGAAGAAGAAGAAGACTTAAAATACTTCCATTTACCTTTAAAGGTACTGATTTCACTTTATTTAGATCAAAATGTTCTCCCTTATATTATATTTGTGTATTAAATGTATTTTTCTACTTATCTGCGTTACCTTCCAGTTAATTACGATAAAAAACATACAGTCGATTAAAACGAAATTCCTAAATTTGAATGATGAGGTTATCATTAAAATAAAAGCCAGTACAACAAAATAGCGTGTACACGTGAAAGATATTTTTTTGTGATATGGATAGCCAACTATCTTGTCTATAGTTAGATGCAATAATTTTTCTCACATACAGCCTGACAATATTTCTAACAGGCTATGCTTCAGAAAAAAAAAAACAAGAAAAATGTATTAACCAACACGACAATTTCAAATTAATCAAACCGAAACAAAAAATTGATTCAAACGTAAAATATTACATTAAAAATAAAGCATATACCTTCTACTTGGAAATCCATAACGAACTTGAATACGTGCAGGCGCTAATTCGGTTATGACAGGTTCTCAATCAGACTTTTATAGAAACTAAGCATTTCATCTGATTGAAAATATAAATTTTAAAAAACGGTATATTTTGATTGATTTGCACTGAGAATATTAACTTCTTAAAGTGCCGTATCCGATACGACCATAGCCAGCCTTTGCCTGTGATTGGTGCCTTTTAAGTATTTCAACAGCTAAAAAATACTTACAGTTTAATGCCGGTTCTAAACGGCCAAAGTAAGGGAACTTTAGGCATGAGACTACTAGTGGCTTGCTGTTGCCTTTCCAATAGAAGCGCCTGTCACGTTGTAAAGTTTATTTTATTTTATTTTTATTATTTATCTTTTCTTTTATTATTAGAGGGTATTATAGAGGTTTATAAAAATGTAGTGATTTGTAATTAAAGTGTTCTAGAGATTTATAAAAATGTAGTGATTTGTAATTAAAGTGTTCTAGAGATTTATAAAAATTTATACAAATATCTAGCCTGAAAATCTAGAATTCAATGAAAGGAGTTTTAATCCACACAACTGTTCGACCAACTATGAAGTACTGCTCCCATGTTTGGGGTTCCGCTTCCAAACAAACATTTCATTTGTTGGATTCTGTTGTGAGAAGAGCTGTTCGTCTGATTGGAGAGCTGGAACTGACCGGGGACCTTGATTCGCTGGAACATCGAAGAACGGTTGGCGACTTGAGTCCGTTCTACAAGTATTTTCATGGAAAGTGTTCGAAGGATGTAGCCCGCTTAATTCCTCCCAGAGCGGTGCATGTTAGAAATATACGTCGCGCTAATACTTCACATCCGTATGAGTTTCAGCTTGTTACTCCACGTACAACGCTTTTCAAGCAGTCTTTTATATGGAGAACATCATCCCTTTGGAATAGTTTTGCCCAGGGCTGTATTTTCCACCGAGTACAATTATACAGCGATTCAAGAACAACGTGAATCACTTTTCCGCACACATGCCGCTCCTGGAGCGCTTTAGGGACTTCCCTGTAGCACGTTTGCTAGACCCATAAAAAAAATCTTCAGTATGTTTCACATTGCAGAAATATTAGAAACTAAGTACATCTAAAACATGTCAGCGACACAATTCGGCTTATTTTCTAAACAAATTTTGATTCATCGATGTAAAAACGTCAATTTTGACCTATATTTGTGCCTGATCGATTACCAAAAGGCCTTTGATAGAATCCAGTATCACAAAATGGTCGGCATTCTGAAAGATCTTGGGCTAGATGGAAAGGATCTGCGGATTATTAGCAACCTTTACTGGAATCAGATGGCATTTCTGAAGGCAAAAGGGGAGAGTTCAGACGCAATATCGATTCAGAGTGGAGTAGGGCAGGGTTGTGTCTTGTCTCCACTATTGTTTAATATATATTCCGACCAAATCTTCAGAGAGGCACTGGAAGAGACTGATGAAGGAATACTGCTTAATTGGGAGCGAATAAATAATATTCGTTATGCTGACGATATGGCAGTTATGGCTGATAATTTAAAGGGTCTACAACATCTTATGACAAAAATAAACGAAGTCAGTAATCAATATGGTCTCGAACTCGAACAGCAAAACAAAGTACATGGTAATCTGCAAGTTACCGGTTCCTGCCACCTTGTTGATGGTTAGCAATCAACAAATATAAAGAACTCCACAATATTTTTATCTAAGTACCATGATAAAGGAATAGTGGGATTACTCAGTAGGAAATTCGTTTCGTATCGAAAAAGTTGAGTTGTTCCTCAGCTCAGCAATAAAATTAAGCACAAAATTAACACTCCTAAGAAGTTATGTCTTCGGTGTCCTTCTTTACGGTGTGGAATCTTAGATGTTGACTGAAGACACACACAACGTCGCATGAACAAGAAACTGGAAATTATGGAAACTATTAAAGTAGGAAAATTGGAATATTTAGAACATATAATGACAAATTCACACAGATATGGATTACTACAGTAAATATTCCAAGGAAAGATTTTTGGAAAAAGGGGACCAGGACGCAGACGTATATCTTGGCTAAACAATCTGCGAAATTGGTTCTCAACAAATACTACCGGTTTTTTCAGAGCTGCGGTGGATAATGTAATAATTGCCAACATTCAAACCGAATAGGTACTTTAAGAACAAGAAGAAGTACTTTTTTCTATTTATTACATTATAAAAATTTTTAACTGTTTCACATTTAGTCATGTAGTGAATTAGTTCGGATCATAGGACCATTTACCTATGTTGGGAATTTGGAATCTTTGGCACAATGACACTGCTTAATATATATCACCACTATAACAAATATTTTGTTTTTGCACTTGACGCGCGTTTCTCTAACCACGTTAGGTTTATCAGGAGCGATTGACTATAGTAGGACCTGGTAGTGGTTACCTCTACCCTGATTGCCACATGCATAAATAGTTAGATTTACCTTTTCTTGTGGTTCTCTCAGATCAAAGTAAATTGGCACTATGACGGAGATGTAGAACGCTGTCAGAAGAAGCATAGATTATCTACGTAAAGAATATTCTAGAATTTTATAAAATTGTGTTAGTTTTGTGTCATTTTGTAGTAGAATATTATAAAACTTTCGAAAAAGTATGTAATTGGCTTGATTACTGGACAACTTAATAAAAGCTTTGTTTTTCGACTAATTTTCACATAAACTGTTCTGCAACTTTATTAAACAGTCTCTATCCTAATTCTTTTGCTCTGTAATCTGTAAAAATTGATTATTTTCTCTATTTTATACAGAGCACATCGAATTTTTCGAAAATAAACAAAAATTTTGTGTTTCTATCATCGATAGCAGCATATCTCATTAGTGTGATAGCAGCTATTTTATGACATTTGTGCCATTAAATGCCTAGTTATAGTGGTAATAGTGACAATATGTTTTGACGGACGGTTAGAAAATAAGTTTCAAATAAGGAACTGCCATTGACTATGATGAATGATTATCGGTTAAGGGTACGAGTAGCTTGAGCTGTTTCAAAATGGCCATGAAACGCTGGAAGACTACGAAAAGCTGGGACGTTCAAAAAGGGCTGCGCAAAGTTATCATTCATATTAAGTCGATTACGGTGGATAAGGAAAATGAACCATTGGTGATTACATTAAATAATTTAAGCTTTAAAGCATTAAACAAATCAGATTGTAACATTCATTTTTTCCTAAATTTTAAGATCATGTTACGACAGTGTTTTTCTCCTTATAATTTATATTTTATTACATTTTTATATTTATTGCAGCGATTTCAATTTTTGAGCAGTGTAGCTTAAAACAGTGTTTTAAATTTTTGAGCAGTTTAAATTAAACCGGCAGAGTGTGTAACGCGTGTTGCCGACTTGACTTAGTTAGACCTAAGGAGAAGGGACAAAGATATTTAAGCTGCCAGATGAAATTTTTAAGGGCTTTTTTCCACCATGAAGCAGTAGGGGCTTTTTTCCACCATGAAGAAGTAACAGCTTTGTTCCGCCAGTAGGCCGTAGTGGCTTTCTTCTTCAGCATGTCAAAGTGTTTTTTTTTCTCAGTGATGTAATAGTGCAGTAACGGTTTCTAGCTCTCAAGTTTAAGGCCTTTTTCCTTTCTTGAAATATCCGGTTCATCCTCAGGCATTTCGGGTCAAAAAGTGTTTAGCAACCCAAATGAAACTAGGATGGTAATTACTGAGACAATATGTTTATGAGAATCTCACCAGGAGAGGCCCAGTAACTTATGGAAAACCCACGAGGAGAAACCAATCCGTAAGTCATAAGTACACCACTCTACAAGTGCGTTTTTAACGACTACTCAACACGTGTAACTCGCGAAGTTAATTTCACAAACTTTTAATATCGTGTTTTAAAAAACCTTTTATTAAAAACTTAATAATCCTAATTTAAAGACTCTATGCCATAGTATACACTCTTCTAGCCTACGGGATTTTTATTTAGTTAGTGTAAGAGTGTAACAAAGGTAGACATTTTTATTTTGTTAATATATATACCCTTCCATATTTAAATTTAGTGTTTCACTGAACCACCCGCTTTATCTTTCAGGACGCAACGGTTGTACATAAATTGATTTTAGTTCAACAACTAAATAACTCTTCAGTATTTTTTCACTTTTTGAGCTGAACTTAGACTCTTTTTATTCTAAAATGAATGGTGCCCAAACAGTGCAACCAAATTTTAAACAACTATAGAGACTATTTTCAGACTAATTCTGTCCTCTATTAGTATTAATATCCACTCAATCCATTCTCAAAATTAAGATATACATAAGGGGCAAATAACGGCTTCTATTAAATAAATAAATATTTATTAAAAATAAAGAAAGTTGGGGCTATATAAAGTAACGCCGTCAACGAGACGTTATACAAAATACCGCTCCAACGTGAGGCTATAAAAAAGGTCCCTGCTTCTTGACGCGCTATAAGATAAAAGATTATTAGACGCATACGAGAGTATTGTCTGTCTGGGGATATTTGCATGAGTAGCCGATGTTCGAGCAATCAAAGTGAATGAAGAAATAAGCGTACTGTCATCTACTCCCGAACATACACTGTATTTGTTGACTCTATTCACAAGAAAGTTGGAGATCCAGAACTCACCAGCAACCTTAATCCCACGGAACGTGTAACAACGATTGGTGACTTGAGTCTATTCTGCAAATATTTTTATGGAAACGGTTCGATAGATGTAGCCCGCTTAATTCCTCCCAGGGTGGGCCTATTAGAAATACACGTCGTACTAATACTCCACATCCGTATGAGATTCAGTTTGTCATTCCTCGTACAACCCTCTTCAAGCAGTCTGTTGTAAACCAACTATTTTTATTATTATTATTATTATTTACTATATTGTTTTTCCCTTTATCTATTCCTATGAGTTTAATATAAAGCCAATAAAAGATCCACAATTACATCTACAATTACTAATAGCTCAGTAAAACAACTACTTTCTACAATTAATTATTTTCTTTGTAAACTTCTTGATGGCGCCGAGAGGTCGCCAAACTCTGTAATCATTAGAATGATAGGTAAATATTTGTTAGCTAAACTTAAGAGCACGCCTATGGTATATTTTAGAGAGTGAATGTATAAAATAATAGGCAATAAGCCTTATGAGTCATCTATTAAAAACTTTTCTGAAAATTATACACCAAAGACTATATACAGTTTGTGAAGAACACATAGAATACACTCAGTTTGGATTCAGGAGAGCCACAGGCACCCGTGAGGCGATATTCTGCACACAGGTTCTATTTCAAAGATTTAGAGACGTCAAATGTGATATACACGCGTGCTTTATAGACTACCAGAAAGCATTCGACGGAGTCCAACACCATAAACTCATAAACATATTAAAAACAATGGGAATAGATGACAATCTCTACTGGGAACAAACAGGATAAATATTTAGCATAATACTCCACGATATCTCAGTAGGAATAAACATTAATGAAAGAAGAATTAACAACATTAGATTCGCTGATGACACTTATATTCGCAGACATTTTACAGGACCTACATATGCTGATGGACAGAGTAACACATGTCAGTCGAGATTACAGAATAGATATAAATACAAAGAAGACTAAACACATGATGATAAGCAAAAACTTGGCTTCGGGACTTGGGACAACTCTACATTAGCAACCAAAAGATTGATAGAGTCAATATCTTTTGCTACTAGGTTACCATAGTAAATGAAGAATGGGACCACTAACTGGAGATTTGATGCAGAATAGAAAAGCGAGAGCAGCCTATACAAAAACAGCCAAAGTATTCAGAACTCATGATCTCAGTTTAAAAATCAAAATAAGACTTCTCAAATGCTACGTCTCTCCGGTGCTTCTGCATGGGGCGGAGTCTTGGACTGTAATTACGGCATCATGTATAGGCGCATGCTTAGAATATGGATAGAGCACATTACCAACAATAGAGTGCTAGACCTCTTGAACAAAGACCTAGAAATTGTTAATACTATTAAAAGAAGAGAACTTGAATATCTGGGCCACATCATGAGAAACGAGGAAAGATATGGTCTACTCCAGGGGTGCTCAAACGGTCGATCGCGAGTGCTTTTTGAGTCGATCTCGAGAAAAAATTCCGATATAGAACTATTCACAGATTTTGTTTTAGGTAACTAAAACAAAATGAAATGAATAAACTACTAAAATTTATTCGATCCACAATTAGGCCAGAATAACCCCCTCATCACTTTCTTTTATCGTAATAACCCCCTGCTAGCGGCAAAAGTCAGCTTTATCAAAGGAACTCGCGGACTTGTCAAAGAAAAGCCGCGTTTTTGATTCCCGCCGATTTTTCTAGAAACTTCGGGAGGCGTATTTGACGGGAACATTCGAGACTTCGTTCGCGCCGATATAAATGTTGCGCCTGCAGGAATAGGAGTCAGTCTGAGTTGTAACTTGAAGGCGATACATCGATACAAAGTTTATTAATAAATAGTCCAAAATGAGTGCGGCGAAGAAAAGTAAAACTTATCATTTTAATAACGATTGGCAGGAAGAATTTTTCTTTTGTATGGTAAAGGTGCATTTGTCTCATTTGCCGTGCGTCAGTTGCAATACCTAAGCGTGGGAACTTAGAGAGGCATCATAAAACAGTTCATAAAAACTATGAAAAGGATTTTCCGTAACAGAGTGAATTAAGATAACGAAAAGTACGTGATTTGATAACTTGTTTGAAAAAAGAACAAACCATGTTCACAAGACCAGTCAAACAATCAAAAGCTGCAACGATCGCGTCATTTAAAATATCTCATATATTGGCGAAACACAAGAAACCATTTGATGATGGATTGGTTGTGAAGGAAGCATTTATTGAAGCGGGTGAGACTTTATTTGGAGATTTTAAAAATAAAACAGAGATTATGCCTGCTATTAGAGAACTTCAGTTATCTCGTCCGACTGTCACATGGCGTGTTGAAGTCATGAGTCAGGACATGGCAGATAAACTAAAACATGATATCATGGAATGTACATACTTTTCTTGTTCGACGAATCCACCGATATGACAGACACTGCCCAGCTGTGTATTTTTATTCGAATGGTATTCAATGATGTGGCATTGTGTCGAGCTAATGATGATTTCTCTTCATTTTTCTCCTTCCATTGCATTATACATCAACAAGTTTTGTGTTCAAAAGTTCTAAACATGGAGAAGATTATGGGCATTGCAATAAAAATTGTGAATTCTATCCATGCACGTAGCTTGTAACGACGGCTTTTTTAAATTGCAGTTGGAAGATAGTGAGTCAGCTGAACACACTGATTTAGTTCTTCACACGGACGTCAGGTGGTTGAGTCGCGGAAAATTCCTAGAAAGGTTTCAAGAATCATTGCCCGAAATAACAGCTTTTCTGGACGAAAGAGGTGATGACATTCAGATGCTGAAAAACGGGAAATGGCTGACTGATTTGGCATTTTTGACAGACATCACAATGCATTTAAACACCATTAATTTGGAGCTTCAAGGTAAAGGAAAAACTATTATTGAGATGATTAGCGCAATAAACGCATTCAAAAGTAAATTGCAACTTATGATAGATCAACCGAAAAGAAAGGATCTGAAAAATTTTCCGTCTTTGAAAGCAAGGATTCCTCACTTGAATTATGATATTTATGAGGCAGAATTATCAAATATTTTGGGCCAATTCGAAATACGTTTTTATGATTCCAGTAAATTGGCAAATATCGCATCATTTATGAGTTATCCTTTTTCGTGTAAAAACATTGAGGAATTAGCTACTGAAATAGCAAGTCGGGACAACATGGACTCATGTTCTGTTGAAAATGAGTTAGTGCAGATTATATCAGATATACATCTCAAAGTCACAGCATCTGATACAAAAATTCTGGTGTTTTATATCTGAAGATAATAATTCAACCAACGGCAATGTTTGGGTCAACTTACTTGTGCGAGTCTGCATTTTCTGAAATGAAGATAATTAAGTCAAAATATCGCAATCGACTAACTGACGAACATATGTCATCATGTTTGCGATTAGCACTCGGTAATTACGTACCATCTTATGAAAAGTATGCTGAGGACATGCAGTGCCACGCTTCAACATCCAAAGTCACTCTTTAGTTAAGTTTAGACACTAGAACTCGTTTGTTTTGTAAAAACCAATAAACTCGCAATTTTGAATAATTATGAGTTTTTTCATTGACATTTTAGAGCAGACCTACACTTACCTTGACTAAAAAATGCATATTGTGCGGAAAACTGATATCTATGCCACGATACACCCTACCTAGATGACAATCCTGCATTACACTTACTTGCAGCCTCTCAGAGTCGATCAATCGTAGTCTAACACTATTGAGGTAGATCGCCAGCAGTTCAAGTTTGAGCACCCCTGGTCTACTCCAATTGATACTGAAGGGCAAGGTGGACGGAAGAAGAGCACAAGGCAGATGTTTCGTGGCTGAAAAACCTGCGAACATAGTTCTCAACAACAATAACAGGTGCTAATAGCCAGGATGATCGCTAATATCCGATAACGGGTCGGCACAAGAACACGAAGAAGCTAATAAGTATTATAAAATTTACTCAATAAAAAGTTAAAAGTTTTATTATGTGTTATCTTTGAACGACTTACAAGCCAATAAAGCAATGGTCGGTTACAACATGTCTTTTATCTGGAGAACCTCATCCCTTAAGAAGGATTTGCTGTGTTTCCTGCCGTTTATAATTTATAGTGATCGAAGACCAACGTAAATCGTTTCTTTCATACATTCGTCTCTCCTGTAGCACTTTGGGAATTTTCCAGCAACAATTGTGACGTTTCGTTCCATGAGTTTGTCTTTCTATAGCGATAGCAAAATTTTCTGTGATTTCGGATAGGCACTAGCTTATCCTAAATGAAGCAACCGGACGTTATAACTTCACTGAGAGAGAATATAATGTGGCTGAAAGATGTAGCGAAAGAGAGAAACTCAACTCTATTTGCGAAAAATATTGGTCCTTTAGTGGTATTCAGAGCATAAACGCCTTTTTACACGCACATTTAAGTGTCAGTTTAAGTAAATTTGTGAAAATTTACACGCACTGCTAGAAGCAAAATTTCATTTAAACTAACTTCTCCCAGACCTGGCTAAAACTTTCCAAAATAAATTACACCCTTTTTCCCTTAGCTGGTGTCCATAATCTCCAGCAACTTGTAAATAATGATCTTTAAAGGGCCAATTTTTTTTTAAATAATGCGAATGAACAAAGTTTCCAAATCAAATAACGGGTTTAATAATAAACCGCAATTTTGTGAAAACTCCGACTCGACAGTAACTTTGTTTTAATAAAATTAAAAGTTTTAATTGTTAAATAGGCCGTGTCTTTGTAAGAAATTACGAAGTAATTTCCTGCGGTTTTATAAGTTTTATTGTATTATGGAAAACAATTAATGGCTGAAGTTCCAACAGAGAATATTAGCTCAACTTTTAGAGCCTAATATACAAGTAGTACAACATTCGGTATATTTCTCATTGTGGGATACATGTCTGGATCGAAAATCGTTACCAGCAAAAACGTAATTGGCTATTTTACTTGATCCAATCGGAGAAATCGTAGTGAGATACAAAAGTTCCCATCCTAACTCAATAAAATTTGAAGTACTTACTTTTAGGTTTTATGACGCCCGTCACCTTCACCTAAATATACCGGCCCTACCGTTTTTTTCCATTATCCGAATATTTTTTGGAAAGTTTATGCTACAGTAAACATAAAACACAGTAGCGTCGCTAAAGAAAATTTTTAGGTTCTGTTTTTTATCACGCATGCGACTCCTATCATACCAACAACATAGCAGCAAGCGCGGTCGCGGATTGTGTTTACATCTGGATTTCAAAAAGGATCTTTTTATAACGTACTCTGAAATTCATTATTAATAATTTTCCAATAAGTAAATGAGTCGTTTGACGTCATAATGAAAAATATGAGAAAAGGAAGTTTTTGTTGTGCGATTAGTGTTTGTAAAAGTATATGTAGTATCCTAAAGATCCTAAAAGGTAATTTATTCATAATTCTTTGTTTCTATTATGCAATATATTATTATACATTATAGATTATCTTTCATATTAAAATTTTTTGCTAGATTTAAGTTATATTATCTGCTAAAATTCGCTAACCAAACTCACAAAACTTAATTTGGGCATGCAAAAGTAATAATTCTCCAGCATGATGAGTTTGAATAAATCACTTAATTTTTTTTATATAGGCACGAAAAATCATTGGTTAGATGAACATTATTTTATTAGATTAAACAATAATAACGATAATAACGAATTAATAATAAAATGAATTAAAAAGTGTGTTCACTTCATTTTTAAGTTCGGTAGAAAGACGGTCTCATCTTAAAATGATAATTATAATTATTCTCTCTCCACATTACTGGGATTCGCTGAAATGTAAGGAGCATGATTGTTGAACATTTCCCTCCCCCCCCCCCCCCCCCGGACAATATCTCTAATAGTTGAGACATATAAATTCAACAGTGAGACATTTAAATAAATAACGAACAAAAAGCGTTGAAACCAAACGTATTTTTTCCTTGTTTTAATAAGAAGTTGATAAAAAAAAATTTCCAAAAGAAAATTTTCTCGTTTTTTTTTTTTCCTTTCAATCAGCAAAATTTATTTTTGCTCTACAGAATAGGATTTTTCTTGAAAGAAGGAATATAAATATTTCAAAAACTCGCGGGCATCATACCCGCAATATGACGACAGGTCATGTGATCATTACAAACTCAAACCCCTTGAGATGAAAGGTGCCGAGTCGAACTATCGCTACTGTGTTTATGTTTACTATGTCTATGCTGTGACTGCGTCCAACGTCACCTACGATTCGCGTTGAATTTATCTCCTCTACGATTTCAAGACAGCGATCCTTTACTTCCATCTTCATATGGGGGAACAGTCAAAAGTTATAGGGTGCCAAATCAGAGGAATAAGAGTTGTGGCGATAAAAGTCACAGAATTCCTTGTCAAAAACTGAACGCTGCGATTCCATGCATGCCTAATTCCTCCGTTAAAATTTACCGACATATTCCATAACCAATTGAATATTCATCAGAGATGCTCAGAATTAATTACCGATGGTCTTTATGAATGATTTATTAAACTTTGGTGATGATTTCGGGCGTGGTTGCAGTCGAAGGTCTTTGGAAACTCTCGTTGTCTTTCAGGGAAGTTAGACTAAACTTAAATCACTAAAACCATTCAAAAATTTGCGTATAGCTTAAGGCTTCGTCCCAAATACGTTCCAAGTCATTTCTTACTTTTCAGTGACACTTTTTTTATTCTCATCCCATCCATTGTACAAATCGCGACACGATTAAACCCTTGTACGTGCATACAATACAAACTGAACAAATTAGCAAGTGGAAACTTGTCACACAGCGTTGTTGGGGACGTATCTACCGCCACCTGTCTGCACGAATCCATTCAACTTTGCGTTCTTGTTGGAATTATTGGATCGCACCACGTACAATAAATGTCATAAAATTGTTAATTATTTCAATTTTGGAAATACCATGAATCAAATCGAAATCGAATGGTAGTACCTATCAGTGCATAAAAAGACACTCCTACGCTATCTTTACTGCTATGGATACGACTAAAAAATCTGTTTTTTTCCTTGTATTCCTCTAGGTTTATTATAAACTAACGGATTGATATGTGAAAAATATATCACTATGATTAATAACGCAATGTAGTAGTACTACGAAACTGCAGTCATGCCTAGTGCAACTTTTTATACGTGTCAGTTAACAAAATAAAAGTATACTCTGTAAGCTATGTTGTTAATATGTACTGTCACAAAGCAACGGGCAACTCCATAAAAACACTATGAGTAACTTTAGTTCAAATTATACATATTTATGACTTCTGGGGAAGATTTTTTGACCTACTAGCTGGCAGGTTTCTAAATATACTTTGCTATAGAATCAATATTTGTGGTCTCTATTTTAATTTTAATAACTTTTTATCTTTTTAATCTATCTCGCCAGCAAATTTTAAAGGTTAATTGGCTTTTCATCACTTAAAGGTGAAAGTTGAATCATAAAATATAATTTGCATAAAAATATTGTAGCGCAATAGCAAACTATGTTCTCAAATTCATGTAAGCACAATGGCGTTCTCAAAATCACAACTTGAACAATACCGTATTTTCAAATTTACCATTACTGTTATGGTTGTTGGCGGACCGAAAAGGACTAACGGTGGATATAATATCTTTCTTGTTTTCAAGTGGAATACTTATTTAAAGTAGTAATGTATGGATTGACTAACAAGAATCTATTTTACCACACTGTTAAATAAACAATACAAGTAGAATGCAATTATGGATGAGAAACCGCAGAGAACATCAGTTACGAAGAACAATTTACCAGACATCTCTCGAAATTAATGGCCTTACCAATATATGCTTTAATATAACAGGTTTGTCGTAGAGTTTTACTGTCTAATATTGTTTTAAATATGTCTAAGAACTACTCTATATGAAGTAAATGAGTCATTACTAAAATGTACAATGCAATTTATATATCTAAATTGAGCTAATAATCATGAATATTTTTGTTAAGAGATGCTTTATTGTTTTGAAGTTTTTTCTAAAGATGGTATATATTTTGAATGAAGTTGATTATTATAGTGCTCAGATATGTTTATATAAAACTTCCTGCTCCTCAACTTTTTGAGGAAGTTGTTTAAAATGCAGGTACAGTTAAAATTCCCATTTGACATTTTTGGAAACAACGTTGACAAAACTCTTTTTCATTACTAGACAAGTAAACAAAGTGAAGATTTTTAATGAAGTACAGTAGATCAAGTAATAACGTGTGGTCTATAACTTATAGACTGTAAAAGAAATTTCTTTTTCTTAAGGTTATGGTTGGCACCCCTGTACATAAGGCTTTGTAGAAAGAGATTCATTTATAATCTTATTAATGGTTAAACAGTACAGGTTAGTTTAGGTTAGGAACATAAGTGCTGCATTCGCCTAGCGCATATACATATATATATATATATATATATATATATATATATATATATATATATATATATATATATATATATATATATATATATATATGTATATATATATATATATATATATATATATATATATATATATATCTATAATCTATAATATATGTAAAATCCTGTCTGTCCGTCTGTCCGTTAGTGCGCTTATCACTGGAGAACCACTTATCCGATTTACGTACTTTTTTTTTTTTAAACATACATATGTTCTCTGGCCAGGTTATAGGCTATATTTTATTACGATAGGTAGCATAGGAATGAGCAATGACGATAATAGTGAATGAAGTCGGAAAAAAGTTTGCCGTTAGCGCGTTCCCTTGCAGTACACAGCCTAAACCATTAAATTTGGAACAATATTATGTAGCAGAGAATATCTATAATCTATAATATCCCTTCATTCCCTTATGTAGTATGTGTACTAAATTAATATAATTAAATAATATATAACGAAAACTAAAATAGCAATCTGTAAACTGCCTCTTTCCAAGTTTCCAAGATGTACTCTTAGACCCTGCGAAGTGCCAGTGTCAAAAATTTCACGTTCCAAATGCAAATTTCTCGGAAACTACAGCGCTTGTATGTTACACGAAATGTGTTTAGAATCAGCTGTAGGTTCGGTACCCCCTAAAAATATATCGTACTCCAAAAAAAAAATTGATCTTATTCTACTTTTGACACACTTTGTATAGTTAAAAATCGTTGTAAACTGTTCATCACTATTAACAAACGAACTTTTTTGTGTTTAAAGTTTACCTTTATATAATACTTAGGAGTTGTCAAAGCATTCCACATTATAACCCATGCGTAACAAAAATTTATAATAACTATGAATATACAGAGTGTTATGAAAATCGCTTAACTTAAACTGGAGAAAAAGCAATTGAAGAAAAATGATGATAAATAGCGCCGCACCATATAACACGCAAAACTAACTTAAAGGGGCCTCAAATTTTCAGGCCAAAAAGATCGCCAGCCCTGCCTGTCTGAGGGTGAACTGCAAACTACTGGTCTGTTGTTGCCTATTTTAATACATACAGTTTTTTGTTGTGAATTTTACGCCAAAAGGGCCGAAAATGCCTCCTACAGTACCTGCTAATCATATGGCAAGTTAAGGACCATTCGTTAGCAGTTGGGTGAAATGATGCTCTCAGTTAAAGATGTTCATGCTCTACCAGAACGTGGTTCGAAAGAAAAGGTATCGGACAAGGACGAAAAAATGTTTATTAACATGTTTTTCAGAAATTCACAATTAACTTTGCATCAAGGACAGCAAAAACTAAAGCGGAAAGGTTTGGCTACATTGAATCGCGAAAAACACGAAGATAAACGACTTGCGTGGGTAGAAGAAAACATAGATCGACTCTGGAGCAATGTAATTTTTTGCGAAGAAGCTTAACCGACCGTGAAATACCCCGTGAAAATCCATAATTTGTGTGTGTATTTTGGGAGACTATTCATCTTTACCTACAATTTGAACGCTGAAAAAATGCTCCACATTTACAAGAAGGTATTAGTACGTACACGTATAGGCAAAGGTACGCAAAATCTTCAGATCTTTTATAATCGTTGGTGGAAGACATTTTTCTTAAAATGAGGTTACGTTATGTTATTCAGCTTTACGTAAAACATCCTCTTTTCGCCGAGATCTCGAAAATAATGCAGATGACTCTTGTTCTTGCGTAACTAGAATATTTTAAATTAAAAAAGAAATCTTTAAACCACAAAATAAAAAGGTATTAATTATATTTTTATTACTTAATAACATTATCCACAGTAATAAAATATAGCGTTATAAATATATATCGTACCTATACTATAAGGGATCCCATAAAAAAAATTTTAAAATACTCTTATAAAGACCTTTATTGTATATTAAACTACAGTCCTTGAAAAATTATTTGTAAAAAATAATATCATATAAATGTGAAACGGCGCGTTCCCGGCACTCTTCTAGGCGAGAGTTAAAATTATTCATTACTACTCGACATTTCGTTTCCGTGATGCTTGCCTTTTTGTCAGATATTTTGTTTTAATTGTTCCACAATGTGAGGTTGTTACTGTAAATTTTTGTTTTGAGGTATCCCGACAAAAAAACATTCATCAACGAAAAATGGGGCTCAGCGGAGGGCAACTTACGTAAACCTTTTTGGAAATCAATTAGATCAGGAAAAGTTCCTGAATAATTGCCAAGGATCATTTTCAAAGATTAGTAGGTACATTATTCCATGTACCACTTGCCATGTGACAGGGGACCGTACAGTCGGTCAAGTAAGAACGTGTCACGCCTTGTTCATTAAAAAATGTATTTATTTAAAAAAAATTCTAATGATTCAGTAGTTCTTCCAGTCCCCAGTCGATGATTTCCCAGCATCTTCGGGGCATACTTTCAACGAGATTTTCCGCTTCACTGTAAAGCACTTGAAGAATCCACTCCTCGTTTTTATCGACAAATCACCATTTGGCAGTCGATACTAATGCATTTTTTCAGCGACCAAATTGGTAAAAATGAAGAGTCTACAAAAATCTTTTGCCGAAAGACATCCTCAAACATGAATCTTCATATGATATTTCATGGTGTGCTGAACAAATCGGTCAGTAGAAATTGATCAGGCTCGTGGAGTGATAAAAAAAAACCCCAAATTGAAGCTTCTTCGGACTATTGCTCTTGTCCCGATATATGTTTTCCTCTGCCAACGCGAGTCGTTTCTCTTTGGGTTTTTTGCTCAGCAATGGTTCCTTAATTTTACTTCGCTGTTTCAAATATGAGCGCGAATCGTTTCAAATGATATATCTAAACCTTTCTGCTTTAGTTTTTGCATCCCTTGGCACAAAATTAATTTTTAAGCTTAAAATGTGAATAACTCCAATTATATAAGTCGGATGGAGATAAAAAAAAAAACCGAACTCTTCGTAATAAAATTTCCAACAAATTCTCGTTTGTTTTAAGTCGTTCAAGTATGTACATAACCTACAAAATTGACAAATCTGTTTTTTTTTTTTTTTTTTTCATTTTATTGTACAGGTCGAATAAGTGAACTTGCAGAAAATATACCTTTTGTTACAGCAAAAATACCCTGAAATTTTGGTACAAAAATATTGAAACGTTGTAACTTTTTTTTGTATTTGTTTATTAATTAAAAAACGCGTGTTTTCGGTCATTTTGAAAAAAAATTGAAAATTTTTTATCACATCTGGCAGAAAATTGCGATACTTTTATTTTTTTAAAAACATCATTTTCATTGACGTGAAAATGTTATTGGATTAATAAACAAATGTAAAAATAACGATTAAAATGACTCTTTTTAATGGCATCGAAAAGCTGACGTCGAAACCTAAATTTTGAAAAAATGGCACAAAATGGCGGGCAATTCAAATTTTAAATAATAAATTCAATTGTGCCTACTGGATTTAACATGAAATTTCAAGCCGATCGGTTCACTTAGTCGACTTGTACAATATAATGAAAAAAAAACAGTTTTTTGCTTATTTTTTTCAATTTTGTAAGTTATATACGCACTTGAGCGACATAAAACTAACAGAGATTGATTGGAAATTTCATTATAAAGAGTTTGTTTTTTTTTTTTGTATCAATACGACTTATATAACCGGAGTTATTCATCTTTTAAGCTCAAAAAAACGCGTTGTGAAAACTTAAATTCTTTATAAACACAAAAGCACAAGTTTTCAGAGGTCCAAAACACCGGCCAGTACTCCTGGTGATACCCCAGAGAGGATAAAATCATCATATTGCTGTATCTAAACTAAGCCTAACTCATCATTATTTTGACCTTTTTTTACTGTACTAAGGCGGCACGTCCATACTTGACAGGCTGTAATTTAAACAAATGTTAATTTACTTATGAGATTCAGCGTTAAAGACGATCTTTAAAGAATCATATATTCTAGCCATATAATTAATGTTTTTATATTTGAACAAAAATATTGTTTTTTTAGCGTTCCGCACGGAACACTTATAAGATCACTCCGGTGTCCGTCTGTCCCTCTGTCCGTCTGTCTATCTGTCCGTCTTTCCGTCTGTCTGTCCGTCTGTCACACCCGATTTTCTCTGAAACTATTTGACATAGAAAGTTGAAATTTCGCACTCATATAGGAATTGAAGGCCTCATCAGAGCTGTGTAGCTTTGAAAGTTAAATTTTGACTTAAGGGGTTGGTTTTGGGGGGTGAAATCGGAAGTAAAAAAAAATTACCAGGTCATCGAGTGGGGTGTCAAATGAAAGCTTGTAAAAAGACGAGTTCCAAAAAATATATAATGTAATACTTGCGCACAATTCTTTTATTTTTAAAAAAGTGCGAAAAATTGTTGTCCCCCCTTATCTAAATAAATAAATAAATAAACATTTATCTCCTTTTTTTGGCTGATGCAGGCACAATATAGTACAAAGACATAGTATACGATACGTCAAAAATAATTAAAAATACATTTAACATATAAACATATAAAAGAAAAAAAGAAATAATAATCATTACATTATTCACATCTGGGTACCAACAATCTTAACCTATATAAAGAACTCATTTAATGAGTAATGTGCTCTAGGTACCAAGTATCGTCTTAAATCTGATTTAAATTTACTTAGAGATGAGATTCCCGTTATTTTTTTTGGAAGTTTATTGTATATCCGAATCAACATACATTGCGGACCATTATTAGTAGCTGACAACCTACATAGGGGCTTGTGAAGTTCGTCTGCTTGCCGAGTGTTGTAAGAATGAATATTACTACGGACCGTGAATTTTTCAATATATCTTTTAACATACACAGTGCTGCAAAAAATATATATTCCATAGCAAGTCAAAATATTATAATTAATGTATAGATTCCTACAAGATGTCCTTGGTGGGGCTTTAGCCATAATTTTCAATATATTTTTTTGACAAACAAATAACTGTTGAATAGGTGCAGCATTATCCCAACATACAATTCCGTAAAATAGTCTAGAATAAACTTGGCTATAGTATAAAGCAGGGGTGCTCAAACGGTCGATCGCGATTGACAAGTCGATCGCGAGTGCTTTTTGAGTCGATCTCGAGAAAAAAATTCCGATATAGAACTATTCACAGATTTTGCTTTAGGTAACTAAAACAAAATGTAATGAATAAACTACTAAAATTTATTCGATCCACAATTAGGCCAGAATAACCCCCCATCACTTTCTTTTATCGTAATAACCCCCTGCTAGCGGCAAAAGGCGGCTTTATCAAAGGAACGCGAGGTACTTGTCAAAGAAAAGCCACGTTTTTGATTCCCGCCGATTTTCCTAGAAACTTCGGGCGGCGTGTTTGACGGGAACATTCGAGATTTCGTTCGCGCCGATATAAATGTTGCGCCTGCAGGAATAGGACTCAGTCTCAGTAGTAACTTGAAGGCGATACATCGAAACAAAGTTTATTAATAAATAGTCCAAAATGAGTGCGGCGAAAAAAAGTAAAATTTATCATTTTAATAACGATTGGGAGGAAGAATTTTTCTTTTGTATGCATTTTTCTCATTTGCCGTGCGTCAGTTGCAATACCTAAGCGTGGGACCTTAGAGAGGCATCATAAAACGGTTCATAAAAACTATGAAAAGGATTTTCCGTCACAGAGTGAATTAAGAAAACGAAAAGTACGTGATTCGATAACTTGTTTGAAAAAAGAACAAACCATGTTCACAAGACCAGCCAAACAATCAAAAGCGGCAACGATCGCATCATTTAAAATATCTCATATATTGGCAAAACACAAGAAACCATTTGATGATGGATTGGTTGTGAAGGAAGCATTTATTGAAGCGGGTAAGACTTTATTTGGAGACTTTAAAAATAAAACAGAGATTATGTCTCCTATTAGAGACCTTCAGTTATCTCGTCCGACTGTCACAAGGCGTGTTGAAGTCATGAGTCAGGACATGACAGATAAACTAAAACATGATATCATGGAATGTACATACTTTTCTTTGACGAATCCACCGATATGACAGACACTGCCCAGCTGTGTATTTTTATTCGAATGGTATTCAATGACATGTCGGCTAAGGAAGAGTTTTCGACAATGATTCCTCTGAAAGGAAAGACCCGTGGCGAAAATATATATGACGTTTTCTTCAATTTTCTAACAAACTACAAGCTACCAATATATAAACTAGTGTGCATTACAACCGATGGAGCACCAGCAATGACTGGAAACGAAAACGGTTTTGTGGCATTGTGTCAAGCTAATGATGATTTCCCTTCATTTTTCTCCTTCCATTGCATTATACATCAACAAGTTTTGTGTTCAAAAGTTCTAAACATGGAGGAGATTATGGGCATTGCAATAAAAATTGTGAATTCTATCCGTGCACGTAGCTTGCAACGACGGCTCTTTAAATTGCAGTTGGAAGATAGTGAGTCAGCTGAACACACTGATTTAGTTCTTCACACGGACGTCAGGTGGTTGAGTCGCGAAAAATTCCTAGAAAGGTTTCAAGAATTATTGCCCGAAATAACAGCTTTTCTGGACGAAAGAGGTGATGACACTCAGATGCTAAAAAACGGAAAATGGCTGACTGATTTGGCATTTTTGACAGACCTCACAATGCATTTAAACACCATTAATTTGGAGCTTCAAGGTAAAGGAAAAACTATTATTGAGATGATTAGCGCAATAAACGCATTCAAAAGTAAATTGCAACTTATGATAGATCAACTGAAAAAAAAGGATCTGAAAAATTTTCCGCCTTTGAAAGCAAGGATTCCTCAGTTGAATTATGATATTTATGAGGCAGAATTATCAAATATTTTGGGCCAATTCGAAATACGTTTTTTATGATTCCAGTAAATTGGCAAATATCGCATCATTTATGAGTTATCCTTTTTCGTGTAAAAACATTGAGGAATTAGCTACTGAAATAGCAAGTCAGTTTAACATGGACTCATGTTCTGTTGAAAATGAGTTAGTGCAGATTATATCAGATATACATCTCAAAGCCACAACATCTGATACAAAATTCTGGTGTTTTATATCTGAAGATAAATATCCGAATCTAAGGCAAATCGCCCTTCAACTGACGGCTACGTTTGGGTCAACTTACTTGTGCGAGCCTGCATTTTCTGAAATGAAGATAATTAAGTCAAAATATCGCAATCGACTAACTGACGAACATATGTCATCATGCTTGCGATTAGCACACGGTAATTGCGTACCATCTTATGAAAAATATGCTGAGGACATGCAGTGCCATGCTTCAACATCCAAAGTCACTCTTTAGTTAAGTTTAGACACTAGAACTCGTTTGTTTTGTAAGAACCAATAAACTCGCAATTTTGAATAATTATGAGTTTTTTCATTGACATTTTAGAGGAGACCTACACTTATCTTGACTAAAAAAATGCATATTGTGCGGAAAACTAATATCTATGCCACGATACACCCTACCTAGACGACAATCCTGCATCACACTTACTTGCAGCCTCTCAGAGTCGATCGATCGTAGTCTAACAATATTGAGGTAGATCGCCAGCAGTTCAAGTTTGAGCACCCCTGGTATAAAGTAAACTCGAAAAGTATTTATCAAAAAATTTTGAAAACATTCTGGAATATTCTCTACAGGGTGTAGATTGAACTAAAATTAGCACGAGTGCATTAACTTATAGGGTACATAAAAAACAAAAAATTCAAGGTCATCAGTTTTCATTAAAGATCGGAAAAAAACTTTGTTGAAAACTTATTTGAGGTGTGTATTGTGAAGTCATTGATCATTTTACACCTCTGTAACAAACATTTTTAATTTAAAAGCAATCAACGTACGGAACACTAATTGCGCAAGTTATTTTTAGTGTTCCGTACGGAACACTTATAAGATCACTTCGGTGTCTGTCTGTCTGTCTGTCTGTCACACCCGATTTTCTCCGAAATTATTTGACATAGAAAGGTGAAATTTGGTAATAATATAGGAATTGATGGCCTCATCAGAGCCATGTAGTTTTGAGAAATAAATTTTGACTTAAGGGTTAGTTTTGGGGGTGAAGTCTGAAGTGAAAAAAAAATTTTTTTAGTAGGTCATCGAGTGTGGTGTCAAATGAAAGCTTGTGAAAACACGAGAAAAATATATATATAATTTCTTTGTATTATTTTTAAAAATTTGCGAAAAATCGCTGTTCCGGGCCTTATCTCGAAAAGCACTTATCAAAAAAATTTCGAAAAAATTCTGGAATATTCTCCACGGGGTGTAGATTGAACGAAAATTATCACGAGTGACATTACCTTTAATAATTTATATGGCACATAAAAAAAACAAAAATTTCAAGGTCATCAGATTTCAGTAAAGATTGGAAACAAACTTTGTTGAAAACTCATTTGGGGTGTGTTTTGTGAAGTCACTGATCATTTTATACCACCGTAACATAAATTTTGACTTAAGGGGTTCGTTTTGAGGGGTGAAATCGGAAGTGAAAAAAATTTTTTTTTACTAGGTCATCGAGTGTGGTGTCAAATGAAAGCTTGTGAAAACACTAGTAATATATATATATATATATATATATATATATATAATATATATATATAATGTAATACTTGCGCACACTTTTCTTCGTATTACTTTTAAAAAATCGCTGTTCCCTACCTTATCTCGAAAAGTACTGATCAAAAAATTTTGAAAAAACTCTGGAATATTCTCCACGGGGTATAGATTGAACGAAAATTATCACGAGTGCATTACCTTTAATAATTTATTTGGTATATAAAAAAAAAATTTCAAGGGCACTAGTTTTCAGTAAAGATTGGAAACAAACTTTGTTGAAAACTCATTTGGGGTGTGTTTTGTGAAGTCACTGATCATTTTGTACCACCCTAACAAAAATTTTTATTTTAAAAACAATCTACGTACGGAACACTAATTGTGCAAGTTCAACTTGCACTTGACCGGTTTTTATTTATTATCTGGTTTGTCTTTTTAGGAAAAATTTATCATGCTATGATATAATGTAGTAGTATAATATAACAAAAAAACATAAACTCGATAAATTAAAACATACAATCAAAAAAGTCCTAGGTGAATCCTATTAACTTCGATGGCACATCCAGCTTGTAAATTTACGATTTTGCATTGGTGGTTTTATGGAGATCAATATCTCGTAATTATGATTAATAACCATCAGATATTACCTACACGTTATAGTATTTTAACAAACAGGAACCTGCGAACTGCCATTTCATTTCATGTTTATTTTTATAGATTTTTGACGTTCGATAAGCTAGGCGGTGAACTGATTTTTAATATCGTCATAAAAAAACTTCTAATTCATTTTTTGTTTATGTAAGTTTGGATGTTGAAAAGATAATGTTTATTGTTTCTAGGTTTAAATGACTTAAATATTTTCTTTCTAGCTCGTTCAAATAATCCCCGATCTATAATTATTAAATGATAATAGTTTTAGTGAATCAAGGTGCTTATACTGTTTTAGGTAAGGATAAAAATTCCAAAAGTGACTCCATGATTTTCGATTTTAAACTAAATATTGAAACATAATCACCTTAGTGGTAGAATGTAACACTAACAATATTTTTGAGCAATTATGATTTTTTACTTACAATGTGTGGTTCAAAATTGCTGCATTAGCTCAGTCAACAAAGGCAAATTTTTGACGAAAAGCTCTCATTAAATGTTAACAGGCTGCATTTTGGCATACAGGTAGTTTTTTGGACGTAGAATATGATAAAACAGTTTGCTTCTTTAAAGGGTACGCTATGCCTACAAAATCGAAAATAAAATGAAAAATTCGGTTTTTTTCGCAAATATCTCTAAAAATACTACTCACTATATATCACCACTACACCAAACACTTTATTTTTGCACTCGACGCGCGTTTCACTAACCATGTTAGCTTCATCAGGAGCGATGATTGACTAAAGCTAAACTACAAATCTGCCCTATTTATACTCAACTTAACCCTTGAATTACTCAGGCGGACTAATGGCACAGGCAAAGCTATCAGTTCCGGTCAAGTAACCAGTAGAGGGGACTGTAAGGAATAGGCCCTCTGTCTTTATTTAAACTACTTTTACATTTTATAATTTCCATACTTTCGTATGCGTTCAACAATCTCCTTTCAGATACATTTTTAATTAATCTTAGATTATCTAATGTTACAATATGATCAGCTTCAAGGGCATGTTCGGCAATGCTAGACTTTTCTATTCTACTGTATTTTAAGTGTGCTAAATGTTCTTTAAATCGTGTTTTAATTGACCTTTTAGTTTGCCCAACATACTTTTTGTCATAATCATTAAAACTAATTTCATAAATTCCACTTTTCTCACAATTAGGAATCTTATCTTTGGGATTTCCTAAGATATTCCTGAGATTGTCTGATGACTTATAGACTAAGATGAGGCCTACCTTATTAAATACCTTATTGAGTCACCTGCTATATTTCGGATTATATGGTACTAGCCATGCCCGCGGCTCCGCTCGCGTGGACTTGATTCACTACTATCGTCACTGCTTATTCCTTATGTTACCTAACGTAATAAAATATCTCCCATTATTTTTCCTTATCTCCCATTATCTCTCCATAATTTCCATTATCTAGGCTTATCTCTGCTCATCTCCCATTATTTCTCCTTATCTCCCATTATTTCTCCTTATCTCCCATTATCTCACCTTATCTCCCATTATCTCACCTTATCTCCCATTATCTAGGCTTATCTCGACTTATCTCGCAATATTTCTTCTTACCTCCCATTATTTCTCCTTTCTCCCCATTATTTATACTTATCTCCCATTATCTCACCTTATCTCTCGTTATCTAGGCTTATATCGAATTATATAGAACATATGTATAAATTTATAAAAATACGTAAATCGAATAAGTGGTTCTCAAGTGATAAGCGCACTAACGGACGGACAGACAGAGAGACGTTGCATTTTATATACATTATATTCTTTGCAACATGATATTGTTCCATATTTAATGGTTTAGGCAGTGTATTGTAAGAGAACGCGCTAACGGTAACCTTTTTTCCGACTTGATTCACTATTATCGTCACTGCTTATTCTTTATGTTACCTAACGCAATAAAAATATATCCTATAACCTGGCCAGAGAACATATGAGTGTTTTTAAAAAAAGCACGTAACGCACTAACGGACAGAGAGACAGATAGACAGACAGAGAGACGTTACATTTTATATATATATTATAGATAGATAACCTGGCCAGAAAACATATGTATGTTTTAAAAAAAAGCACGTAAATCGGATAAGTGGTTCTCCAGTGATAAGGGCACTAACAGACAGAAAGACAGACAGGTAAAGAGACAGGCAGACAGACAGAGACGTTGCATTTTATATATATTATAGATGTAAGATTATAGATAACTTGGCCAGAGAACATAGGTATGTTTTTAAAAAAAAGTACGTAAATCGGATAAGTGGTTCTCCAGTGATAAGCACACTAACGGACAGACAGAGATACGTTGAATTATATATATATATATATATATATATATATATATATATATATATATATATATCATAGATGTAATAAAATATATATCTATAACCTGGTCAGAAAACATATGTATGAATTTAAAAAATTCCGTATACCGGATAAGTGGTTCTCGAGGGATAAGCGCACTAACGGACAGACAGACAGACGTTGCATTTTATATATATTATAGATATAGATTATTATTATTATTATATAACCTGGCCGAAGACTATATGTACGATTTAAAAAAAAAGACACGTAAATCGGATAAGTGGTTCTCGTGTGATAAACGCACCAATGGACAGACAGACAGACAGAGAGACATTGCATTTTATAATATATTATAGATTATAGATATTCTCTGCTACATAATATTGTTCCATATTTAATGGTTTAGGCCATGTAATGCAAGGGAACGCGCTAGCGGCAAACTTTTTTCCGACTCCATTCCCTATTATCGTCACTGCTCATTCGTTATGCTACCTATCGTAATAAAATATAGCCTATAACCTGGCCAGAGAATATATGTATGTTTTAAAAAAAAAGTACGTAAATCGGATAAGTCGTTCTCCAGTGATAAGCGCACTAACGAACAGATAGACAGACAGACAGACAGATAGACAGACAGACAGACAGAGAGACGTTGCATTTTATATATATTATAGATGGAGACATACTTGGTGTTATTTCTATCGCGTGTAAAAAAGATGGAATTCTGAATATTTAACCTGAACTTATGTCTGTTTATTAGCTTGTTTACTAAGTCATCGTCATAACCATTATCTCTAGTTATATTTCTAATACGATTCCTTTCATTATTAAACTTTACTCTATTCAGAGGAAAAGTGATCAAGCGATGAACTAAAAAATGTAATCAGGCTATTTTGTGTTGTTTGCAATGAAATGAATCATTAGGAATATATCTATCTGTTATTGTGTCTTTCCTACAGATATTAAATTCTAATCTATTATTATTTTTAATAATTAAAATATCTAGAAAAGGCAGTTGTCCTTTGTTCTCAACTTCGTAAGTGAGTTTAATGGAATTATACCGGCTGTTTAATTTGGAAACAAAATCATCAATATTTGCTTTCTTTGTATCAAAAATCGCGAAAATATCATCCACATACCTACACCATACCCTTCAGAAATTTTCAAATTCTTGACTGACTTCGGTTTCAAACTTACTCATAAATAAATTGGCTATGAAAGGTGATAAGCAATTACCCATAGCTGTTCCTTATTTTTGAACATAAAATTGACTATTATATTGAAAATAATTTTTGTTCCATGCAAAGTTTAGATAATGTTAAGTATTCATGAATAATTTTGTCCTCAAAGTCATTCATCCTAAGTAATTCTTCGAGATATTGTAAAGTTTGTGGTATTGGCACACTTGGGAACAAAGAACTGACATCAAAAGAAATTAAGATTTCACCTTCATTAAGAACTAGATTTTTTGTTTTATTAATAAATCCTAAGGAATTCTTCACTGCGAAAGTATTTAATGGTAAATTCTCAAGTTCTTTTGATAACCAGTTGGATATTAAATATGTGGGTAATCCGACCGATGAAACAATGGGTCGCATTGCTTTTCCAGGTTTGTGAATTTTGGGAAAGCAATACAACTTTGGAATGGTCGGATTACTCACATTTAATTTATATTTTAGCGAATCGGAGATAGGGCTCTTACATTTCTTTAAAGAATTTTTATCCTCTGTTATCATTCTCGGTAATGGATTTCTTATTACCTTTTCATAAGGGTTAGATATTTTAATTATTAAAAATAATAATAGATTAGAATTTGATATTTATAGGAAAGACCCAGTAACAGATAGATATATTCCTAATGATTCATTTCATTGCAAACAACACAAAACAGCCTCATTGGATTTTTTAGTTCATCATTTGATCACTTTTCCTCTTAATAGAGTAAACTTTAGTAATGAATGGAATCGTATTAGAAATATAACTAGAGTTAATGGTTATGAAGATGACTTAGTAAACAAGCTAATAAACAGACATAAGTTTAGGTTAAATATTCAGAATTACACGCGATAAACATAATACCAAGTATGTCACCATACCATATAATCCGAAATATAGCAGGGGACTCAATAAGGTATTTAATAAGGTAGGCCTCACCTTACTCTATAAGTCATCAGATAATCTGAGAAATATCTTAGGAAATCCCAAAGATAAGATTCCTAATTGCGAGAAAAGTGGAATTTATGAAATTAGTTTTAATGATTGTGACAAAAAGTATGTTGGGCAAACTAAAAAGTCAAATAAAAGACGATTTAAAGAACATTTAGCATACTTAAAATACAGTAGAACAGAAAAGTCTAACATTGCCGAACATGCCCTTGAAGCTGATCATATTGTAACATTAGATAATCTAAGATTAATTAAAAATGTATCTGATAGGAGATTGTTGAACGCATACGAAAGTATGGAAATTATAAAATGTAAAAGTAGTTTAAATAAAGACAGAGGGCCTATTCCTTATAGTCCCCTCTACTGGTTTCTTGACCGGAACTAATGGCCTTGCCTGTGCCATTAGTTCCGCCTGAGTAATTCAGGGGTTAGGTTAAGAATAAATAGGGTAGATTTGTAGTTTAGCTTTAGTCAATGATCGCTCCTGATGAAGCTAATATGGTTAATGAAACGCGTGTCGAGCGCAAAAATAAAGTGTTTGGTGTAGTGGTGATATATACTGAGTAGTATTATTGTGCCAAAGATTCCACATTCCCACCTTCATCTCTAAAAATCAAAAAGATATCGAATAATAGCAAATTTTACAAAAAATATAGTATATATATTATTTTTTTTAGTTTAAACTGTAATTAAAAAAAAAAATTAAAATAAAATGGCTTGTTTAACCTCTTCAGTTGTAGTGGGAATCATGCTTCCAACCTCATTTGTGATTAATGAGTATATCGTTAAATATTTTGTAATTGGTTACTAAGAGGTTTCTCGGGGTGCTGATTAAGAATTCGATGACAGATTTGAAAAATTCAAAATGGCGGGCCCAATATGACAGCTAGAGAGTACGCAAATCGTTTAATTTCTTCGAGTAATTTAGAATTTTTTTGTTTTCAGTAACTATTTTCTTTGTACCCGGATGTTTAAAGGAAATATAAATACTTTATACCTAAAGCTTAAACTTTTATCTTTCATTTCTCACATTTAAATATTTTTTTTTATTTTTAAGTTTATGTTGAATGATTAATACTAAGCAAAAAATACATGAACACTTTTTTAAGAGCTAAATTACAAAAAAAAAAAATTTAAGTTTTTAATGATTTTCTAATATGAAGTATACTTTTAACTGTAACTGAAAAAAAATGTCCGCCTTTTTTTAACCATTTTGTACTTTGAAGGTAAAATTGCCGGCGGCGCACACAAATTTTCATATTTTAAAACTCAATTTTAAAGAACACAGACAAAGTGGGTATTTTTAATTATTCTTATATTAAAACATAAGGTATAATAATAATAAATGCACAAGAATTTCTTGTAATACTATATTTTATTAAATATTTTGAATTCATTGTATGCCCGTTAAAATCATGCAAACAAAAATTGCGTTTTAAGTTTTAGAAACTATAAAGTAACAAAAATAAAAACTGTTAGTATCATCGGAAAACTGAAAGTCTTTTCTTTAAAACGTTATCTTTTAATGTTCTTTCTTTACTCTCTGAAAACAAGTAATATCAATTAACCTTCGAGCAGTACGTAGACTTTCAAATTAACCTGTTTGGCGCGCTATACTATTTGAATTACCTATCCGAATTTTTAATAAATTCTCACGCTAATAAAAAAAATTTGAAAAGAAATATATATACTATTTTTTTGTAGAATTTCCCGCTCTTTTACGTGTTGCTCCTATATATTTTTTATTTTTCGAGATATTACCGAAAAACCGAATTTTTGATTTTATTTTGGTTTTTGTAAGCTTTGAGTACATCAAACTTTTTTTTATCATATTCTACGTTCAAAAAACTACTTGTGTGCCAAAATGCAGCCTGTTAACATTTAATGAGAGCTCAAAACCCCTGGCGACTAGGGTACATTGTTTGATAAAAAAAATTATTTTCTTTTAAAGTATTCGTGGAAAACTGATGAAAATTCTGGAGGATGGTAAGAACTAAATGTAGTCAACAATAACGTTCTCAAAAATAAGTAATTATCCATTGTTTATCTCGATTACATCTATGTAATACTCGTCGACGATCTCTTCATGAAAAGATAGAGGATTCGACCTGTTCCGATTGTCTTCCCGGACAGAAAACAACACATGAAAACGTTGTCGAAGAAATTAACCCAATAGAAGTTCATGAGCAAAACGAAAAAGATGATCCAACGTTCAATTATGAGAGTTTAGATCAGGGGTGTTCAAACGGTCGATCGCGATCGACAAGTCGATCGCGAGTGCTTTTTGAGTCGATCTCGAGAAAAAAATTCCGATATAGAACTATTCACAGATTTTGTTTTAGGTAACTAAAACAAAATGTAAACTAATGAATAAACTACTAAAATTTATTCGATCCACAATTAGGCCAGAATACCCCCCTCATCACTTTCTTTTATCGTAATAACCCCCTGCTAGCGGCAAAAGGCGGCTTTATCAACGGAACGCGCGGTACTTGTCAAAGAAAAGCCGCGTTTTTGATTCCCGCCGATTTTTCTAGAAACTTCGGGCGGCGTGTTTGACGGGAAAATTCGAGACTTCGTTCGCGCCGAATCAGTCTGAGTTGTAACTTGAAGGCGATACATCGATACAAAGTTTATTAATAAATAGTCCAAAATGAGTGCGGCGAAGAAAAATAAAACTTGTCATTTTAATAACGATTGGGAGGAAGAATTTTTCTTTTGTATGGTAAAGGATAAGTGCATTTGTCTCATTTGCCGTGCGTCAGTTGCAATACCTAAGCGTGGGAACTTAGAGAGGCATCATAAAACGGTTCATAAAAACTATGAAAAGGATTTTCCGTCACAGAGTGAATTAAGAAAACGAAAAGAACGTGATTTGATAACTTGTTTGAAAAAAGAACAAACCATGTTCACAAGATCAGCCAAACAATCAAAAGCTGCAACGATCGCGTTATTTAAAATATCTCATATATTGGGGAAACACAAGAAACCATTGGATGATGGATTGGTTGTGAAGGAAGCATTTATTGAAGCGGGTGAGACTTTATTTGGAGATTTTAAAAATAAAACGGAGATTATGTCTGCTATTAGAGAACGTCAGTTATCTCGTCCGACTGTTACAAGGCGTGTTGAAGTCATGAGTCAGGACATGGCAGATAAACTAAAACATGATATCATGGAATGTACATACTTTTCTTTACAATTCGACGAATCCACCGATATGACAGACACTGCCCAGTTGTGTATTTTTATTCGAATGGTATTCAATGACATGTCGGCTAAGGAAGAGTTTTTGACAATGATTCCTCTGAAAGGAAAGACCCGTGGCGAAGATATATATGACGTTTTCTTCAATTTTGTAACAAACTACAAGCTACCAATATATAAACTAGTGTGCATTACAACCGATGGAGCACCAGCAATGACTGGAAACAAAAACTGTTTTGTGGCATTGTGTCGAGCTAATGATGATTTCCCTTCATTTTTCTCCTTCCATTGCATTATACATCAACAAGTTTTGTGTTCAAAAGTTCTAAACATGGAGGAGATTATCGGCATTGCAATAAAAATTGTGAATTCTATCCGTGCACGTAGCTTGCAACGACGGCTCTTTAAATTGCAGTTGGAAGATATTGAGTCAGCTGAACACACTGATTTAGTT
Source organism: Pachyrhynchus sulphureomaculatus (assembly GCA_019049505.1). Lineage (NCBI taxonomy): Eukaryota > Metazoa > Arthropoda > Insecta > Coleoptera > Curculionidae > Pachyrhynchus > Pachyrhynchus sulphureomaculatus. Next base: position 25,060,054 of record CM032453.1, on the reverse strand, counting down.
CTCCACACGGACGTCAGGTGATTGAGTCGCGGAAACTTTCTAGAAAGGTTTCAAGAATTATTGCCCGAAATAACAGCTTTTCTGGACGAAAGAGCTGATGACACTCAGATGCTGAAAAACGGAAAATGGCTGACTGATTTGGCATTTTTGACAGACATCACAATGCATTTAAACACCATTAATTTGGAGCTTCATGGTAAAGGAAAAACTATTATTGAGATGATTAACGCAATAAACGCATTCAAAAGTAAATTGTAACTTATGATAGATCAACTGAAAAGAAAGGATCTGAAAAATTTTCCGTCTTTGAAAGCAAGGATTCCTCAGTTGAATTATGATATTTATGAGGCAGAATTATCAAATATGTTGGGCCAATTCGAAATACGTTTTTATGATTTCAGTAAATTGGCAAATATCGCATCATTTATGAGTTATCCTTTTTCGTGTAAAAAGATTGAGGAATTAGCTACTGAAATAGCAAGTCAGTTTAACATGGACTCATGTTCTGTTGAAAATGAGTTAGTGCAGATTATATCAGATATACATCTCAAAGCCACAGCATCTGATACAAAATTCTGGTGTTTTATATCTGAAGATAAATATCCGAATCTAAGGCAAATCACCCTTCAACTGACGGCAATGTTTGGGTCAACTTACTTGTGCGAGTCTGCATTTTCTGAAATGAAGATAATTAAGTCAAAATATCGCAATCGACTAACTGACGAACATATGTCATCATGCTTGCGATTAGCACTCGGTAATTACGTACCATCTTATGAAAAGTATGCTGAGGACATGCAATGCCACGCTTCAACATCCAAAGTCACTCTTTAGTTAAGTTTAGACACTAGAACTCGTTTGTTTTGTAAGAACCAATAAATTCGCAATTTTGAATAATTATGAGCTTTTTCATTGACATTTCAGAGCAGACCTACACTTACCTTGACTAAAAAAATGCATATTGTGCGGAAAACTAATATCTATGCCACGATACACCCTACCTAGACGACAATCCTGCATCACACTTACTTGCAGCCTCTCAGAGTCGGTCGAACGTAGTCTAACAATATTGAAGTAGATCGCCAGCAGTTCAAGTTTGAGCACCCCTGGTTTAGATGAAACAGGGAAAAGTGAAAAAAAAACCAATAATATTTTTCTGGAATCCAGAGAACCAGTACAGAAGAAAATATGTTTTTCACAACTTTCTCGCAACGACAAGTAAATGTTGAGTGCAGCATTTAAAAAACGGCAAATAAAAAAAACTGTGTTGTTAATGGTAAAACCATTTTCAAATGATATTGTTTTCGTTGAGAAAGTATTTTCAGGTAAAAAAAACCGGCCATGTGCAAGTCGGACTTGCGCAATTAGTGTTCCGTACGTTGATTGCTTTTAAAATAAAAATTTTTGTTACGGAGGTGTAAAATGATCAGTGACTTCACAAAAACACACCCCAAATGAGTTTTCAACAAAGTTTTTGTCCGATCTTCACTGAAAATTGATCACCTTGAAATTTTTATTTTTTTATATACCAGATAAATTATTAAAGGTTGCGATAATTTTCGTTCAATTTGCACCCTGTCGAGAATATTCCAGAATTTTTTCAAAATTTTTTGATCAGTACTTTTCGAGATAAGAGGGGGGCACAGCGATTTTTTGCAATTTTTGAAAAATAATACAAAGAAAAGTGAGCGCAGATATTACATTATATATATTTTTGAACTCGTGTTTTCACAAGCTTTCATTTGACAACCCATTTAATGACCTTGTAAATTTTTTTTTTTCGCTTCCGATTTCACCCCCTCCCCTATTAAAATTTAACTTTCAAAACTATACGGCTCTGATGGAGCCATTAATTTCTAAATAGTCTCAAATTTGAACTTTCTATGTCAAACAGTTTCGGAGAAAATCGTGTGACAGACAGACAGACAGATGGGCAGACACCTAAGTAATCTTATAAGTGTTCTGTACGAAACACCAAAAAGTAAGAATAAGCTCGATTGGGGTATATTTTAGAACAATTTTATACCATTCCATATGTTTTATGTACAGAACAACAATATTTAATATTAAATGTTAATTGTAAGTGGTACTAAAGCAAGATATTCAACGCACGCGCCGCACGGTTCGAGTGGTTGTCGTTACAAATGCAATGCGCCAAATAATATTATTTTCCATTGGCCCAAAAAGTGAGCGCAAAAATGTTTAAAAAACAGGGCCAAATCAGCATTTGTTTAATAAAAAATAAGCAACAGTGAATAATTACATGTCGTTAAGAATGTTATTTTCGACTGCATTGAGTTATCATCACCGAAAACGATTTGATATTGTAAATAACCAAATCAAATTTTCTCAAAAATAGTGATGATGAGACATTCTATCGGTTAGTGGATTATGTTTCGATATTTAGTTTTAATTTTCCTCACGACGTCGAAAATCGTGAGATCACTTCTACCCGTAAATTAATATCTCTAAAAACCAATAACAAGAGAGACTAAATTCGACCAAAGGTAAAGTAGTGCTCCTATATTTGGTACTTGCTCAAAAACATACACTGCATTCGTTGGATTCTATTCGGAAGAGAGCTATGCGCCTGATTGGAAACACAGAACTCACCAACAACCTTTATTCCTTGGAACATTGCAGAAAGGCTGGCGACTTGAGGCTACAGTCAAAAGAACACTTAAAGAAGCTAACCTAACTCCGAAGAGACTAGCTAACGGACCCAAATTGACAGCAGCCCATCGACAAGCGCGGCTCTGATTTGTCCGATAACATGTCGACTGGACATTAGAGCAATGACTCCCCGTTTTATTTTTCGACAAGTTTCGATTGTGCTTACATGACAATGATGGAAGAAGACGAGTCTACAGGAGGAGGTCGCATACGGAGGAGGTTCTGTCATGGTGTGGGGCGGCATCTCATTGGAAAACCGATTTAGTTTTCGTGACTGGTGAGACTCGTAGCGGTGGGTTAACTGCTCACCGGTACATCGAGAAGATCTTGCAGGAACACGTCGTTCCTTACGTCGGGTTTGTTGACGATAGCTTCCTGCTAATGCACGACAATTTGAGGCCACATGCTGCTGCATTGGTGGGGCAATACCTGGTGGAAGTGGGAATATCCGCATTAGACTGGCCTGCGCGGAGTCCGGACCTCAATCAAATCGAGCACATGCATTTTCATGGAAAGTGATCGATGGATGTAGCCAGCTTAATTCCTTGCAGAGCGGTGCATGCTAGGAATACACGTTGCGCTAATACTTCACATCCGTATCAAGTTCAGCTAGTTACTCCTCCTACAAAACTGTGTTTCCCATCAAGTACAATTTACGGGCGCAGAACACTACCACACCACTAATCCGTTTATGACCTAGACATATTTAAGGGATTGTAATTGCAGAAGTAAATACCACACCGAGTACTTTCAGGTAGAGGATAAGGGTTGATAAATGGGTGGTGGTACGCACCGACCTGTTCAATTAAATCATTATTAAACTCTTCTACATATCAGTTTAGTACATATTATTAATTTGTGATTATTACTTGGTTGTGCGTATATTTTTTAAAGTGTTGCTAATATGGAAGCAAAGTTAATAAAAAGTAATCGAGGAAAGGACATGTTATGTGTGAATTACTACACTTACTTTCGACAAAAGGTGCTAAAATGTGGAGAAACATTTTGGAGATGTTCAAAAAAAAGATTGCAAATCAAAAGTCGTCACCGTTGGGCCCGAGAATTTAGTTACCAGAAGTGAAGGACTCCACACACACGAAGCCGACACCAAGATGCTGAATCGGCAAATAATTAGTAATTCCTGCAAAAGAAAAGCCGGAGAGCATATGAGTGAAAGGCCATCTAAAATTATCCGACAAGAACTACAAAACACGCTGCCTGAAACAGTAACAGAAAAAGATGTCGAATATATTAGAAAAAACATTTATAACCATAGACGAAAATTTTTGCCAGGACCTAATCTAAGAAGTGCTGAGGAGGTGCATAGTATTTTAGAGACATTTAAAATCAAAACTAGCCAGGGTGAGAATTTTCTATATATCAATGAACTCGAAAGTGGCATTATTGTTTTTTCTTGCACTACAAATGTCAATATGTTGTGTAAAATATCCAATATATATATATGGACGGCACCTTTTCATACTGCACTAAATATTTTACACAGTTATTTATAGTGCATGGTTTTGCAAACGGTCATTACATTCCATTATTATTTTGCCTATTGCGTGATAAGAGAGCTGAAACACACAAAAAACCTCTTCACATTATTAAAATGTGAGATTTATTCAACAGATACACTGTATTTCAATCCAGAGAAAATTACTATTGACTTCGAAAAATCTATTCATAAGGCAGTATCTGAAGTTTGGCCAAATGCCAAAGTGTTAGGATGTAGATTTCATTTACACCAATTTTGGTTTCGCAAGATACAGAATCTAGGTCTAGCTAAAGAATATTGTGACAAAAATTCTGAAATTGGTCGTTGGTTAAAGTATTGTTTCGGCTTGTCCTATTTAGCACCCGAAGAATTAGGTGACAGTTTTGCATACGATTTATATTCTATAAAACCTGAGGATGAACGTTTAAATAAATTTTGGGATTACCTACTAGAAACGTATATAGAGGAAGGAGCCGATTTTCCAGTTGAAATATAGGCAGAATCGAGTCCATCTTTAACTCGAACGACTAACTGTTGTGAGTCCTTCCATTCCCATCTAAATAATTCTTTTTATTCTACACATCCGTCTCTGTATACTTTTGTCGATAGGCTGAAAGAAATTCAGATTAACGTATACATAAAAATACAAAGTGTCGACGAGTCTAAAATAAGTAATAATCACAATAATCAAAAATTAAAACACTTAAAAAATCTTTATGAACAAAGACAATTAGGAAATATTAATCGTCTTCATTTTTAAAAATGTGTCTCCTATTTTTCTCAACCTATTTTGTAAATATATATAAATATATATGTATAGGTTTGTAGCATTATCTAGTATATGTAAGGAAATTTGTCCAAAATTGTATTTTATGTATTTAGCAAAAACTTCTTGTTTTATCAATATTATTCTACTATGAAATAAAAACATATATTTTTGCAAATATCTAAAATTTTCAATAAAAACTGATTTAAAAGAAATCCGTCCAATTTTATTTAGATGAATAAAGCATAATTATATTTGCTTGGTATTGAAATTACCTGTAAGATTTAAGCACCCTTATAAGATCAGTGTGGAATTTGCCTCTTGTATTAAGGGCGCAGGTAGTCTTGGTGTGAAATTTACTAACGCCGCAATTTACAGCTATTCAAGACCAACGTGAATCGCTTTTTCCGCACATGTGCCGCTCCTGTAGCGATTTAGAGATTTTCCTGCGGCACATGTGCTCTACACATAAAAAAATGGGCAATATCGAAGGGATAAAACTTCAAAGACGTTTACTAACCAGGTAGGCCGACATCACATAGAAGGTAGAAAGCGTGATTAATTAACAATATCAACAAAACAATTAATCTGTCATAACCACTACACAACGTCCTACAAGATTAGAGAGGAAGAAGTAATTTAGGTGTTGGTTGGTGCAATTTTATAAGGCACTTCAAATTTCTTATCTCCATTTTAATTTATTTTCCGGATATTGTGCTAAAACCCATTTCCGACTCCTTCCTTTGTAGGTTTTCAAGCTCCTTGCGTAACCTCTTATTTAATAAACATTTTTAGTTTTATTTTTGAACTTGGAATATACACATTTCACGCTGCTTTTGAGATACCCTATTTAATAAACATTAATTCATTTTTTTCCGTTGCTACCTGTTAGTTAAAATTAAAAAATCAGAATGAAATCAAGGAGAAAAAATACCCTGATGGATGAATCCCGTTCTGTAACAGGGAGCCTTTTCTTGTCATGCAAATTAAAAAATACTGCGTTGAAATAAATCGGTGCCGGTGGCTTTAAGATTAATGATATCAGAAAGGAAGATAATTTATATTGCTACCTGGATGTAGGGAGATTTGGCTAATATAAAGTGATCCTATTAATTTTATTGGAATTTTTGAATTGAGGAGTGTACCTTTGAGATAGATTGATAATATACCTTTAAAATGTGATGGAAAAGACTTTTAGAAAAAATCTTTTATCTTCTTGATAGACCTCTAAAACTGGATTTATTAATGGTGGGATTACTCAAGCAAAAAACTGTTGGAGTATGCGATTTATCAAATAACCGAAATCATTCGATTGTTGATACAAGCATTTGAATTATAAACTCAAGTAAAACTTGTCGCTCAAATACACGCTGGTTAGAAACCAAATTATAACGAAATATTTCGAATATTCCATTCCATTACTTGCTAAACAAGGTTTCTGCCGGTCGCTACGAAAAACACATGTCTGTTGCGAAGCATCGCAACCTAATCTACTTGGAATCGGTTCGTCCTTGTCATACTTGTTAAAATAATTTAAAAAATTAGATTAATTGGTATACGGGGGTGTTTTTAAGCTATCATCTCGGCTATAAAAATAACGTCATAAAAAATTCTTAAATATCAAAATACAGTCGTTGTTGTAAGTATTTTGACGAAATTTTGCGTCTGCAGCGTTCACGATTTTGGTTTTTTTGTTCCGAAAATGAGCGTTAGTAATTTGAAACAGACTATTAGAGAAAAATTTCGTAATTTATGGAGAACCAAAATCTGCTGTTTGTTGTATGACAACTGTAGGACCCACAGGACACGCATAGTTCAGGCTATTACAACGAACTGTAAATTCATCGATGAACAACATCCACCATATAGCCCTGATGTAGCGACGGGTAACTTCTCTCTTAAGAAAGAGCTCAAGGGCTAAAAAGTCAAATTGAGGCGCAAACGGGAGAATTTTTTTGGTTAAAATACTCAAAAAAATGCTGGACGAAGGGTATTACTGTTGCCAGTAGTTAGTGTAGATAATACTCGAAGAAGAGTTAATTTAATTATGTAATTTTTTGTAATATATATATGTATATATATATATATATATATATATATATATATATATATATATATATATATATATATATATATATATATAACCAAAACATCGAGAAGGCAGCAGTCAGCATAGCGCCGGAAACCGTAATTACCACTGATACGGACAACCAACCAGCAAACACCGATGCTCAAACGAATACTCCCGATCCCCCCACCAACAATCTGCGTAGACGCCGACCTGTAAAATATGGCGATCGCAATTCGGTTTTTTTTCGGTCAGCTTGAGTACTTGAAAATACCAAATGAGATTTTGGCGAAACGTCGTGCAAATTCATTGTTAGACGAAAGGATCGAAACCCGGGATTTTAATGTATTACATTCCACCATCCGTGAAAACCTCTATTGTAACTTGTGAAACCAAGAGATACGCCGTCCTCCAACACAAGACTTGCCACAGCTATTTAATGGTAATTAGAATCAATCGATTTTATTTTGCATTTTTATTTACAACACTCTGAGGATTCTATATACCCACACTTCGAATACCTTCAGGTAATTGACGTTATTTTTGTTTAGCGTCCACACCTCTAACCCACAGAGCGGATCTGAGAAAACCTAGCATCTAAGTAATCTCATTTTTACGTTTAAGTTTATATCGTGGCTTGAGAAGAAGTTTTTCATCTTCACAAACGTAGCCCACGCTTTCCCAATTCTTGTTCGAATTTTTCCCAAATAATCATATTTATGTACCCATTCAAGGGGATCATTATGAACGATATATATATATATATATATATATATATATATATATATATATATATATATATATATATATATATATATATATATATATATATACATATATATATATATGTATATATATATATATATATATATATATATATATACTTACATATATGTATATATATATATATATATATATATATATATATATATATATATATGTATGTATATATATATATATATATATATATATATATATATATATTTATTTATATATATATATATATATATATATATATATATATATATATATATATATGTATATATATATATATATATATATATATATATATATATATATATATATATATACATATATATATATATATATATATATATATATATATATATATATATATATATATATATATATATATATATATACATATATATATATATATATATATATACATATATATATATATATATATATATATATATATATATATATATATATATATATATATATATATATATATACGGAAAACTATAACAAATAGATGCTTTTACTGCACTCTACCGGCGACTTACTAAGTCCATTCAAGCAGAGCGGCCAGCACGGCTGGCAACTTATTTGCAGAAGCGCACCTTTCTCAAGCTTACTGCTCGATGGCATAGATGGCGCATTGGTCTAACAATTAAAAATAAACGAAAAAATCGTATTCTTAGAAGTTACCAAAGTGTTCTTCGTATTTGCTGAACCATCCCAGGACGCGTTTCGCCGTATCACGGCTCATCAGCTGGGCTAGGTTCAGCAAATACGAGAACACACTTTTAGTCCTTTATCCAAGTAACTAACGGAAAACTATAACAAATAGATGCCATCTATGCCTTCGAGCAGTAAGCTTGAGAAAGGTGCGCTTCTGCAAATAAGTTGCCAGCCGTGCTGGCCGCTCTGCTTGAATGGGCTTAGTAAGTCGCCGGTAGAGTGCAGTAAAAGCATCTATTTGTTATAGTTTTCCGTTAGTTACTTGGATAAAGGACTAAAAGTGTGTTCTCGTATTTGCTGAACCTAGCCCAGCTGATGAGCCGTGATACGGCGAAACGCATCCTGGGATGGTTTAGCAAATACGAAGAACACTTTGGTAACTTCTAAGAATACGATTTTTTCGTTTATTTTTAATTGTTATACCAATGCGCTATATATATATATATATATATATATATATATATATATATATATATATATATATATATATATATACACTTTACAAGGCATATATCTGCCATTAGCCAGAAAGGGCTAAGCATGCTGGGTCTTGTTTTGAGAAATTGCGGGCAGTTCTCTATGGCTGTTTTGAGAGTGTTGTATTGTGCTCTTGTGAAAACAAACTTGGAATATGCGACGGTAATTTTGTCTCATTTTATGAGTTGCATAAGGGAAAAATCAAAAGGGTGCAAAATAACTTTTTGAGATTTTCCGCACTCAAGTGCAACGGTAAACTTGTGAATTATCGTAAAACTGTCATGCGGAGGACTTTAGGGTTGTATACTTTAGAAATGAGAAGATCTCTTTATGATGCATGTTTTATCTTCAAACTTATTAATGGGATCACTGACTATTCTCAGCTACTCGCTAAAATAAACTTTAATATATCCAAAGGCAATCTTCGCCATCATGATCTCTTTTGCATCCCCTTCCATCGTACGAATTATGGGATGCACTCTCCCATTTATAGAGCTTTGAGGACTTGGAATTCATTGGATGGGTAGCTCGATATGTCTAACTGCTGTTTTTAGGGGATTTAGGTCCCAGCTGCTGAGAGCTCTGTAGAGGTTTTACTTGATCAGTGTTTATTATTGTCAATACTATTATGGTTTTTAAATTTCTGTGGTTAGTTTTTTTTCATTACCTGTATCTATTTTATATATTTTGTTATTGAGGATGTTTATGTGTTTGTTGAATATTTTTATTTAGATATAGTCTTTGTCATGTGTTTGTTTTTCTTCTCTCTTTTTATAATTTTAATATTTTTGTATCTGCATTTGAACCTGTTTTAATTTTGTACTACAATGGAGTTTCCCGTAAAATTTGTATAAAAATAATATATATATATATATATATATATATATATATATATATATATATATATATATATATATATATATATACGTATATTTTTGATATTGCCACTTTCTGAACACCATAAATAATACTAAGATGCAAGAGGAAGAAGGCATACAGTACGAAGCTGGAATGGAAGACTAGCCTTAAGTTCACTTTTTATCTACTTTTACTTGAAACGCGCTTTTCTCGACTCTATGTTTTCAGTCAATTTTTAAAATTTTTTAACTTTATTTTTTAAATCTTAATAATTACCTTTTCTGCAAACTTTTTTAAATTTATCTAATAGACAATTTTTTATAAATAATTAAACACAAATTTTTTGGTAGAAAATCGCATATTAAAGTTTGAAACACCTTAATTTTTCTATTTTAAAAAAATCCCTTCGACAATTTTTAACTACTACATTTTTTTTTTGCATATTGGAATATTTTTTGTGAAGTTTTCCAGCAGACAAAGAGGCGCCATAGTTTTCATGAGTGGTCTATTTAACCCAATAAAAAATAATATTAACATTAAAAAACATATTTAATACTTTTTGTATTATATATATGTAACCCTTTATGTATTAGCTGTAGTATATATACGTATATATATATGTGTATATATATATATATATATATATATATATATATATATATATATATATATATATTATATATGTATATATATGTATATATATATATATATATATATATATATATATATATATATATATATATATATGTATATATATATATATATATATATATATATATATATATATATATATATATATATACATATATATATATATATATATATATATATATATATATATATATATATATATATATATATATATATATATATATATATATATATATATATATATATATATATATATATATATATATATATATATATTCTATGTAAGGAAGATGTTATTTATATAGGATTTGTAATGCAAATTTAATTTGTTTATATGGAGAACCTTATCTCTTTAAAATAATTTGCGCATGGTTGCACCCGAGTGCAATTTACAGTGATATAAAACAGAGGTCAATCGCTGTTTCCGAACACGCGTCGCTCTTTTAGGGATGTTTTAAAAGCCGCTGTTGTGATTCAAATATCAAAAAAATTAATCATATATAATTGAAAATTTTAAGCTTCATTCACCTATGACACAAAAGTAGATTTTCAAAACTTATGAAAAGGCTTTTTCTGAAATCAACTGTACAATTTTATTAGTAAAACGAAATCTGTTATTGCAAGTCAACATGGATTTAGGGCAGGTCAATCGACGGAAATGGCTGTTACTGAATTGATTCAATAATCAATGTGACAGGATGGCGAAAATGTGTTGGTTCTTATTTGGTTTTTTCCTTTGATTTGACAACAGCATTTGACTCGTCCATAAATTTTATTTAAAGACAAATGGATGCACACGGTATTAGAGGCTATTTAAGCTATTGATTTAAACCATTTTTCGTAAATTAAAAATTAAAACTTTACAGGTTTAATCTGATGACTTTAACTAGGGAATGGAGGGTACATATTTTCTGTGGTTAATTTTATTTCATTACATGTATCTATTTTATATATTTTGTTGTTGAGAATGTTTATGTGTTTGTTGAATATTTTTATTTAGATATAGTCTTTGTCAAGTGTTTGTTTTTCTTCTCTCTTTTTATAATTTTAATATTTTTGTATCTGCATTGTACCTGTTTTAATTTTGTACTACAATGGGCTTCCCGTAAAATTTGTATAAATTATATATATATATATATATATATATATATATATATATATATATATATATATATATATATATATATATATATATATATATACGTATATTTAAGCCGTTTTTAATGTGTTACAAAATGATATAGCCTAGGTAATTTATTAAATATATTTTCGATATTGCCACTTTCTTTTTGTATTCTCAGAACACCATAAATAATACTAAGTTGCAAGAGGAAGAAGGCACACAGTACGAAGCTAGAATGGGAGACTAGACAATTTTTTATAAATAATTAAACATAAATTTTTTGGTAGAAAATCGCATAATAAAGTTTGAAACACCCTAATTTTTTTATTTAAAAAAATCCCTTCGACAATTTTTAAGTACTACATTATTTTTTTTTGCATATTGGAATATTTTTTGTGAAGTTATCCAGCAGACAAAGAGGCGCCATAGTTTTCATGAGTGGTCTATTTACCCCAATAAAAATGACATTAAAAACATATTTAATACTTCTTGTAGCGCCCAGATATATGTAACCCTTTATGTATTAGCTGTAGTATATATACGTATATATGTGTGCCCATGATTGCACCCGAGTGCAATTTACAGTGATTTAAAACAGAGGTCAATCGCTGTTTCCGAACACGCGTCGCTCTTTTAGGGATGTTTAAAAGCCACTGTTGTGATTCAAATATCAAAAAAATTAATCAGAAATAATTGAAAATTTCAATCTTCATTCGCCTATTACACAAAAGTAGATTTTCAAAACTTATGAAAAGGCTTTTTCTGAAATCAACTGTACAATTTTATTAGTAAAACGAAATCTGTTATTGCAAATCAACATGGATTTAGGGCAGGTCAATCGACGGAAATGGCTGTTACTGAATTGATTCAATAATCAATGTGACAGGATGGCGAAAATGTGTTGGTTCTTATTTGGTTTTTTCCTTTGATTTGACAACAGCATTTGACTCGTCCATAAATTTTATTTAAAGACAAATGGATGCACACGGTATTAGAGGCTATTTAAGCTATTGATTTACGCCATTTTTCGTAAATTAAAAATTAAAACTTTACAGGTTTAATCTGATGACTTTAACTAGGGAATGGAGGGTACAAAGATTTTTTTTGTATACTTACGACAGATTCATAATTATGATCAATAGCAACATAACAGAACTTCAAGAAAAGATTAGACATGCTATTAAAAGTTTTAAGCAGTGGTTTTTTAAGATTAGCCTCATCATTATTTACAAGAAAACCAGACTAGTTGGTTTTTTCAATAAACAATAAAAATTTACTTAATGTTAATACAAGGACCTACATGAAAAAAGTTGGAAAACATATATGTTGCCAGAAATGTAACTAATTCGTTAAATTATACTAAACACATTGCTGCCCTTAAAAAAATATATTAAACTCGAATCAGATTTAGAGTTATGCAAAACAAATTTCACTAAAACAGTCCAAATTTATCAGGAAAAGAACAATGTTTCTTTCATATTCGTGAATTGCTGATTATAAAAGAGAAACTGAAAATCTAAAAACTGATTTTACTAACCTAACGTATGATACCTATCAGTTGGATAGTAATTTAACACTATGTCATAAAGATTTACAGCAGCAATTGACTAACCAATCAAATTTGCAAACCTTAAGGACTGTTTAAAACGTGAAGAAGTACTTTTGGAGGATAAAGACAGATATCTTATTAGACTATCAACTCGTAGGAAAAACAACAGAAAATTAGCGTGTGGGCGGTGCCTATACAAAAGTAATTATAAGATATTGTTATTAACATTAACATTATTTATTATTTCTGTAATTATATTTGTAAAATTTCTCTTACCTAAAATGAAGTAAAATATTTAAAAAAACCGCCTGAACTAAATTATTTAAACTAATCTTACCTTTATTGAAAAGAAGCGTTTTGCGGAAAAACCATACATAATTCAAATGTCCAGCCACAAGCAACCGAAACAAAATTTAAAATGTTCAATAAAATTAAAAAACTTAAATTTAAAAAAAAAAGAGAAAACTCTATTTTTTAGTTACTGTTTATTTTTGACAGAAATCAAAAAAAAAACAACAACCTCCTAACAAAAATCAAAGTAAACTTTTCCAAAACTTTTTGCAGTGTTCGCGCGCGCTCTTTTTGAGGCGTCGCCGTCGCGATGCCAATTCGAAGCGTCTGTTTTGATTCAGGATGCCGGACGAAGTGAACTGTGTCGTCCGTATATCTCGATATTCAGGCAAACAGGTGGTAAAATTGCGCTGTGGACCACGCAGTTTCCTTGCTGTTTCGCTATTTGTCGGTGATTTAGATGTGTTTTTTGAGTTATGTTGCTATTTGTTAGCTGTGTGGCTTCTGAACACCTATATTTCAATTGTTTACGAAAAAATTCCTACATTTGAGAAGACCATATTGTAGTCGAACCAATCTAACAATGACGAGGGTGTATTGTTATAGCCTGAGAAATGGTATACGATATTATTTTTTTTTTTATGGACATAGCACACGTCCTGCAGGGAAATTCCTGAAGCGCTACAGGAGCGACGTGTGTGCAGAAAAAAGCGATTCACATTGGTCTTGAATCGCTGTAAATTGTACTCGGTTGGGCAAATCATTTCAAAGGGATGAGGTCCTTTATATAAAAGACCGCTTAAAAAGCAGTGACATGTCACTGTACAACAGTGACATAAAGTATTAGAGCAACGTGTATTCCTAGCGTGCATCGCTTTGGAACGAATTGAGCGGGCTATATTCAACGAACACTTTCCATAAAAATACTTGTTCCAAGGAATCAAACTTGCTGGTAAGCTCTGAATCGCCAATCAGATGAATAGCTTTATTTTGAAAAGAATCCTAAAAATGCAGTGTACGTTTGGGACCAGAGCCTTGCTTTCATCCATAACGGCTTATTTAAGTAATGAAATACTTGTAATTCTTCTAATGATAATTCATTTCTTGGGATCGAATTTGACGAAAAAATCTATTGGCGAATAATCAGGCAAGCTGTTCTGGGTTTAAAAAAACGGGTCTGTTTCAAGTCACTAATTTCTGGGTCTTTATCCTGCGATGATTCTGAGCAGAATCGCCTTGAAGAACAGTTTTTTTTGTGAAGAATTATGGTGCATTGAATTCAAAAAAGGGCTGCAAAATTTCGTCAATGTAACGGTTGATATCTCGTTTAAGATTATACAAATCGAGCATAGGTGCAACCATTTACGGAAATGCATAGCCAGACTATCTTTGCCTGTGGATAAGCCGCACATGAGTCTGATTACAATCATTAACAAGGTAGAGCGACCATTTATGCTCTGAATTTGCTCCCTTCAAGATGCTGGCAATAGTCGCTTTAGTCATTGCCACTTTTTTCCATTTAAAATGGTTAATTATTCCCAAATATAACCTTAGTGTCAAAATTTCTCATTCTTTACTTCGGGAGGTGTTTTACATCCCATTTTTAGTAAATTTTGTGAATATACTCATCACTCGAGTTAAATATTGACCTATGATGTTATACAGAAATTAATTCCAATCACAAATTTACTTAAAATTTAAAATAAGTTCGTCTGTATTGTAAAAAGGGGTACGGTCCCTAAAAAATATATCACCTTGTATCATGCCTCTCATAATAATAGTGGTACTCTGTGGGGTTAGGTTATTTGTAGGAGCTTCTCCCCAAATTTATCTTCTTGCTTTTAGGAAACTCCTCCTTTTTATAAACTTTTTCTCAGTGTGTCAGCTTGACCAAAACTATATTGCCGCACAACTATTTGAAATCACACCCACTAAAGTGCAAATTTAAACTAGAATCCTGAAAAAGTGACCAATATTATTGACGAGTTACTCATGAAGGCGCGAACTTGATTAAACATATGGCAAGTATTTTTTTCTGTACTTGACGATATTACATATCTCGATTATGTTGTTAAGAGCCGGCTTAGATAATTTAAAGCCGGCCTCGGTATCTAAGTGGATTAGGAACCTCCATAATAATTGGATAGTCACCGATCTGATTCAGGCCATCCCGGGTGTTGTGTGTTTATGGGTAGTAGTTATTGTAGACATACAAAGCCACCGGTCTTTGGGCTGCCTTAAGACGGCGCTTAAATACCAATGTATGTTTTGACACCTCGGTAACGTTAATGGATATAACTCCTTCCTTCTCAGTCCGAACCTCTTAGCAGAGGTGTGGTGACTGTCAATGACACTAAGTCCTTCCACTGGTTCCTATCGTCAGCAAGATGAACTGCATCATGCACTCCAACTTCGGTGAGCTCTCGAACTTGATCCGACCAGCGACGTGGAGACCGGCCTCTAGGTCTATTGCTGTTTACTTTTTCTTCTATAACTAGAGGCTCGATATGGTTATTCCGCCTAGCTAAGTGGCCAAGGTATTGCAAATTTTTTTCATGGATGGTGTCAGTTATTATTTTAGCTACTGCTAATTCTTCCAGAATCGAAATATTGGTTCTGTGCGCAATCCATGGTGTACGCACTATCCTGCAATAACACACCATCTCAAACGCCTGGAGCCTTGAGCGATCCCTTTCTTTAAGGATCCATGTCTCTGCGGCAGTATAGTAAAATAGAAAAAACCGGTCAAGTGCAAGTTGAACTTGCACAATTAATGTTCCGTACGTTGATTGTTTTTAAAATAAAATTTTTTATTAGGGTGGTATAAAATGATCAGCGACTTCACAAAACACACCCCAAATGAGTTTTCAACAAAGTTTGTTTCCAATCTTTACTAAAAACTGGTGACCTTGAAATTTTGTTTTTTTTTTATATACCAAATAAATTATTAAAGGTAATGCACTCGTGATAATTTTTGTTCAATCTATACACCGTGGAGAATATTCCAGAATTTTTTCAAAATTTTTTGATCAGTACTTTTCGAGATAAGGTAGGGGACAGCGATTTTTCGCGATTTTTTAAAAGTAATACGAAGAAAAGTGTGCGCAAGTATTACATTATATACTCGTATATATATATATATATATATATATATATATATATATATATATATATATATATATATATATATATATATACATATATATATATATATATATATATATATATATATATATATATATATAATATATATATATATATATATATATATATATATATATATATATTTTACTAATGTTTTTTCACAAGCCTTCATTTGACACCACACTCGATGACCTAGTAAAAAATTTTTTTTTCACTTCCGATTTCACCCCTCAAAATTTATGTTACGGTGGTATAAAATGATCAGTGACTTCACAAAACACACCCCAAATGAGTTTTCAACAAAGTTTGTTTCCAATCTTTACTGAAATCTGATGACCTTGAAATTTTTTTTTTTTTTTTTTTTAAATACCAGATAAATTATTAGAGGTAATGCACTCGTGATAATTTTCGTTCAATCTACCCCCCGTGGAGAATATTCCAGGATTTTTTCAAAATTTTTTGATAAGTACTTTTCGAGATAAGGCGCGGAACAGCGATTTTTCGCGATTTTTTGAAAATAATACAAAGAAAAGTGCGCGCAAGTATTACATTATATATATATTTTTTACTCGTGTTTCCACAACCTTTCATTTGACACCACACTCGATGACCTAGTAAAAATTTTTTTTTTTCACTTCTGATTTCACCCCCCCCCAAAATTAACCCCTTAAGTCAAAATTTAACTTTCAAAACTATATGGCTCTGATGAGGCCATCAATTCCTATATCATTACCAAATTTCAAGTTTCTATGACAAAATAGTTTTCGGAGGAAATCGGGTGTGACAGACAGACAGACAGACAGACAGACACCGAAGTGATCTTATAAGTGTTCCGTACGGAACACTAAAAACTAAAGAACGCAGGAGTCGAATTTTTATTTTTTTAGATATATTGCGACCGCGCTAAATTTTTGTTAGTTTCACGACGTCATGACGGGCAATTTCTATCCTTCGGCGTATTTCTGGCTCACAACTTTCAGAATTTCTAATTAAAGAGCCCAGATATGTAAATTTATCAACAACTTCACAGTTGAAAACTTTCGTGATATTGGGCTGGTTATTGTTGGCTCTGTCTATGATCATAACCTTGGTTTTAGATTGATTTATCTGTAGTCCCAGCAACTCGCTTTCCCGCTGTAATTGTAGCATAATACACTCAAGGTTTCGGTGTTTGTGGCGAAAATAGCAGTGCCATCAACGTACCTCAGGTTGCTTATATGCCTTCTATTTACTGAAATGCCCCCATCGTAGTTTCCCGTAGTTCTTCTCATGATATATTCTACACAGATATTAAAGAGAATAGGTGACAAGTTGCAACCATGACGAACTCTAGAGTGGACTGGAAGAGGTTCTGATAGGACGTCATTCACCTGGACTTTCACCGTAGTGTGTTTATAGAGTTCACTGTTAATGTACTGTGGATACGAACTCCCATACCTTTCAATACCTTCCAAAGACAAGATCATTTTGCCAAGTCAAAAAGCACGCTGATACTCAACAAAGCAGATGTACATTGAAACATTAAATTCTCGAGTTTTTTCAATTTCTTGACGTAGATTCAGAATATGCTCACGGGGGCTCTTACCCTTTAGGAATCCCGTTTGCTCTTCGCCTATTTGTGGGGAGAGGTAAAGTCTCAGTCTCTCGTTTAGAATCAACAGTTGTTGCTATAACAGCACGCATTTCACATTTGGCGGGGTTTCCCATTGCAGCGCTGATTTCCAGCGACTATAACATTCGAACAAACAGCAGTATGAACTTTCCTTTAGCACTGTTGTGTGCCTATAGAGCTACTAAACCTGCCGACAAAATGATAGTTACAAAGCTCCACTAATCCCTTAACTATGTGCAAACGAAGCTTACTCTCCGAATAGTCCTTATATATAGTAAAAAAACCATCTATTTTGCTGGCAGCTATTACTATGCTGTTAAAAGTAATAACAGTGCTGGTGGCGCTTTTCAAGGTTAGTATTTTCATTATTTTACTGTTATCACTTTAGGGCACATTATATACTTTTACAGGGTGTCTCAAAACCCAACACATTCCCTTCGAGGGCTAGTAGGCCAGCTCATAACTGACCAGCGTATGTAAATATGACCAGGTTAACTTGGTATCTTTTTTTAGAGTATGAAGAGTCAAAGTTAGCTAATTAAAATGGTTTTACTCATGATACTTGCAAAAATTTTTTTTCTCACAGGGTTAGCACAATTAGTTTTATTTTGAACTGCAATCAACAGCAGGGTTATTTAGGATTACGCAACAATATTTAGAATCTTGAAATACGGAAATTTGTAGTTGTGGTACACTGGCCTATCATCCCTCGAAGGAAATACGTTGGCTTTCTGGGACACCTTGTAAAAGCATATACACAGTGAACAATGAAAACCGCTAACCTCGAAAAGGGCCACTAACACTGCTATTACTTTTGACGGCATAGTTGATGAGGCCAGCAAAATTGAAGATTTTTTTTTTTACTTAAGCCACAAATCTTTTTACATATACACATGCATACATATATATATATATATATATATATATATATATATATATATATATATATATATATATATATATATATACCAGGTATACAAGTATGAAATGCGGATTTCAGACAACAGATGGTGCACCAATGCAGTTTGTGCTATAAAGATTTGACACTGCGCCATTTTGTTGTATCATTAACAAGTGTCAGACGCGCACGAGTGATAAATTGGAAAAGTGTGTGCATAGTGTTGTGTTGTTGTGTTCAATATGTCGAAATTTATACCGAACAAAGAGCATTCGCGGACAGCATTAATTTTTTGTTTTCATTTGAAGAAAACTGCTGTTGAATCATACCGATTACTTCGAGAAGCTTATGGTGAACATGCTCCATCGCAAGATACGTGTGAACGATCGTTTCGGCGTTTGAAAAGTGGTGACTTCGATGTTGCAGACAAGGAACGTGGAACACCGCTAAAAAAATACGAAGATGTGGAATTGCAAGCATTGTTGGACGAAGATGATTCGCAAACACAAAAACAACTCGCCGAGCAATTGGGCGTTAGTCAACAAGCTGTTTCCAATCGGCTAAGAGAGATGGGAAAGATTCAGAAGACCAGTAGATGGGTAAGACATGAGTTGAACGACACAAATGGACAAG
The DNA here is from genome assembly GCA_019049505.1 of Pachyrhynchus sulphureomaculatus. Lineage (NCBI taxonomy): Eukaryota > Metazoa > Arthropoda > Insecta > Coleoptera > Curculionidae > Pachyrhynchus > Pachyrhynchus sulphureomaculatus. The sequence continues at coordinate 25,040,325 of CM032453.1, read as the reverse complement.
CACAAAAACACGTGTGACATTTTGCTCGCTCGGTACAAAAGGAAGTCGTTTTTGCATCGGATAGTTACAGGGGATGAAAAGTGGATTTATTTTGAGAATCCCAACGCCAAAAATCATGGGTAGACCCAGGCGCACCATCCACATCGACCGCAAGACCGAATCGCTTTGGCAGAAAGACGATGCTCTGTATTTGGTGGTACCAGAGGGGCGTAATCTATTATGAGCTGTTTAAAACCTGGGCAAACGGTTAATACTAAACGTTACCAACAACAATTGACCGATTTGAACCATTCGCTGCTTGAAAAAAGGCCAGAATACCGAAAGAGGCAACACAAAGTCATTTTTCTTCTTGACAATGCTCCATCACATACGGCAAAACTAGTTCGCGATACGTTGGAAGCACTCAGCTGGGAAGTTCTACCCCATGCGGCTTACTCACCAGACTTGGCTCCTTCCGATTACCACTTGTTTGCATCGATGGGTCACGCATTTGCTGAGCAGCGCTTTGGTTCGTACGAAGATGTGAAGAAATGGCTCCAAGAATGGTTCGCAGCAAAAGGGGAAGATTTTTACTGGCATGGTATTCACAAATTGCCCGAAAGATGGGAAAAATGTATAACAAGCGATGGAGCATACTTTGAATAAAGCACTTTTTAACATTCTTCCTAATTTAAACATTTTTTTTAGAAAAAAAATCCGCATTTCATACTTGTACACCTGGTATATATATATATATATATATATATATATATATATATATATATATATATATATATATATATATATATATATATATATATGAGGGTTTGGGACACCCGGTATATATTTATATATTTCATATTATGACGTTTACCATTCTATAAATAATTTATTACATTTAATCTTAAATTATTAACAGGAAATACATACCAAAATAAATACACCACCAATTCCATTCGAAAATTGCGTTCTTCATTTTAATTCCTTCTAAATAAATTGTTTTACCGAATTTAGTTTTGAGCTCTCTTGGTGTAATTTCAATCCGAAACATCTTAGGTCTCTAATTTAGGTTTTAAATACGAAAATATCCTATTCACTGTGCGAAGTAAATTTTGGATTTAGGTCATATTAACGCCCCAACATTTCCCCTCTTTAATTTTCTGAAGGGTTTCAATTAGAAGGTAATTAATTCGCGAGACAATAGTTGCTTAAATAAGAAGTAAATTAGCGATTCTGTAAGGGAAGTTCATTTTTATTTAAAAAAAAAGAATTTAATAAATGAAAAAAATCCTTACTTGTACAAAAGACTACAGTTCTTAAGAGTAATATCATTTAAATGCAAATCGTTTCGTTCACGACACTCTCCTAAGCGAGCGATGAATTTATTGATCACTCTTGGGTACATCGTTTTCTTGATTGCTCCCGATTCTTGACGAATATTTTCCTTTAGTTATTTCAGAGACCGAAAGTTGTTCCTGTTACATACTTTTAAGGCGCCCACCACAGGAAAAAAAACTTTTTGAAATCAATGTCTGTGGAAAAATTTTTTACATTCTGGCAATGATGACGAAGGAATAAGAAAAAAAATACTCGCAAATCTTTTTGTTCATTTCTTTTGTCGTGGTTTACCGTTTTGATACAGTTTGGTTCATAAATGTATCTTTATATACAAACATGGAGTGAAATATCCGTAGACTTTCCGAAAGATAGCAGCACACAAAAAAAAACGTGATTTTTTTTTTTTGAGCTTGATAAATTCTACTCCTACTAGGTGAAAGATATACAAATGTTGAAAGATCGCGGGAATAACTGGATCACTCTTGAAGGAGACTATGTTTATGTTTATGTTTTTTCGACAAAAACATTGTTTTTTTCTTTAAAAGTCTCGGTACTTTACATCCCATGTAGTATCTTACCTTGCAAATTCTTTTATTTTAGTTAACTTTAAAGATGATTACACAGGCCAACAAATAAAATATTTGTAAAAACTTTTTAAACCAATACATATAAGTGTTATGTATTTTTGGGTGCTAAAACCGGATCTGGTATCAGTTTTTTTGAATCACCCACAGTTCTCTCACAATATGACATCGATTAAATGTTAAATTAAATTAAATCATATTAAGATTTTCGTAAGTTTCCTTCACATTATCTGAATGAGCAACAGGTAGTGAAGCATAAGTATTTCCGTTGCGTAACAGAACACCTTTTAAACTAGTTTTTGATGAGTCTATAAAAAGCCTCCAATCTTCCTTCTTGTACTCAATGCCAAATTTGTTCATTAGACTACCAATATTATGGCAGTAAACCAAATCCTCTTCCTGCTTGAAAAACTGAGCAAACTGTTGATCTCTTGTTCTATAATGGTAAATAGATGTTCCAAATTCCAATAAATGTTTTTCTTTCAGTCTAGAACCAAGCAATTCTGCTTTTTCCTTAGTCAAACCCAAATCCTTCACTAAATCATTTAACTCAGCTTGTGTAAACAACTGTGGTTTTAAATTTTCTAGAGAACATTGAAACTCATCATCATCCGGCCGACTTTCATTAAATTCGGGACTGGACTGTAAAACGTCATCAATAAACTGAGGTGGCTCAGGGACAGGAAGTCCCGGTCCATGTCCTACCGGCCAATTAGCTAAAGTAAAGTTAGGATAGACAATTACTTTCTTATTTGGAGTTATATCCAGAAACATCAACGCTTCAAAAATAACAATCATTTGAATGATTTTCTTGCTTTCTCTATACCATAGATACTGATAATACAAAACCACTGATAATTACCTCAGCTGATGACGGTGATAGTGAAACCGAATTAGGCTTAAGTTAAAATATATTTTTATTTATATAATATGTCCCCTCTTGCAAACCCCATTCATTCAAACTGTATATTTGTACTTCTTATCCATTTGTTTTTACATGCATCTATAAATAAACATCTCCAAAAACACTTATAATTTTATTTATTTGCATTAATGAATAAAATTCTTAAGTCCATCTCTGCAACCTATCATAAACAAAAGGTCAGAATCTTTATATTGCCCACTTAAAACGGCAAAAATCAGGATCTTATGTTTTAGGACAGGCTATAACTTTAATATTTTTATAACTCTTAAAGCTCAAGAAAGCAAAATAAGAGACTTGTAAAACATTTCCAAATACTTACAACCTTTCAGTTTTATATTTCCCGAATACTCCTCTCTCCCATACTATAAACTCTGGATTCAAAATTGACAGTGTCTTTTCTCCAAAACTGTAAGTGGAACTAAAATCTTAATTTATAACATGATAATCACGCTCATTAATCACCTCATTAGGGTTAAGATATTTTCATCATGTTTTGCCGTTAAGCGGCGCCTAACCTCACTTCTGCTTGCTAAAGCTATCCATTCATGACCCTCATTTTATTCTTGTCATCGTAAGCATTCCATTCATTAATCAGAACATACATTAGAAGGAAAAGTGATGTATAACTATTTCCGTTTCATATAGACAAAACAAATGACGAGATATTTCTCTTAATATTCATAAAATAAAGAATAATTTTCCAAAAAACGTGAAATCTATAAGTGCTCGTTTTAAATTACTTAAATCTTAGGCCTTAGTTTTGGGCCTGAGCATATCAGTAATGGTTAATATAAAACAATTGAAAAGGGACTTCTTCTTCGAGTGCCACTCCTATCACAGCTACTCTCACTTTATTTGCTGCTCTTCTAAACAGTTCAATTGAGCTGCAGCCAAACCAGTCGCGCAAGTTACGCAACCACGATATTCTTCTTCGTCCAACATTTCTCTTCCCTTTAATTTTGCCGTGCATAATATTCCGCAACAGTGAATACCTTTCTCCCCTCAACACATGTCCCAAATATTCCAGCTTTCTTTTTTTAATAGTGTTCATTAGTTCTGGGGCTTTGTTTAGTCTTTGGAGAATCTCGTTATTGGTTACCCTATCAATCCATGACACTTTCAGAATGCGCCGATAACACCACATCTCAAAAGCTTCAATACTTTTAGTATTGTTCTGCCTCAAAGTCCATGCTTCCACTCCATAATGAAGAGCGTTGAGAAGACATAACAACGCAACCTTCCTAACCGCAGTACCAGGCTTAGATCTTGATTGCAAAAGAGTTTTCTCATTCTATTATAGCTTGATCTTGATATCTCTATTCGGGTTTTAATCTCCTTTATCTGAACTGTGTTCTCGTTCAGCCATGGTCCAAGTATTTGTAGCAATTGACTTTCTCAACACTTATGTTATTAACCAGAAGACGATCCTGGTTATTTTGAGATTTTGCCATCACCATAAATTTTGTTTTCTTTAGATTTATCTTTAGACCAAATTTATAGCGGCTATTATTTAACCGCTCAACAATATGTTTTAGGTCTTCTAAACTTTCTGCCAGCAGAACTGTATCATCGGCGTATCTTACATTATTCAGGGTTTCACCGTTTACCGTTATGCCCTCGTCCGCCTCAGTTAGAGCTTCCTGACATACACTCTCGCTATAGATATTAAACAAAAGAGGTGACAGTATGCAGCCCTGACGTACTCCCCAGCGGATCTCTATCTCTTCCGTAATCATGTTCTCCACTTTTACTCTCGCTGTCTGCATATGATGCGGATATCTAGATCATCGATATTTTTATTTCTGAGGATTTTCTTTAATTGATTGAAAAGGGACAAAAGCCCATGTTTCAGCAGTTTACCCACTGTTCTATTATTCGACAAATCCATCCTGAAACGCGTTTCGCAGTATCAGGGCTCATCAGTCAGGCTAGGATTGACAAACAAGACGACAGAATTTACTGGTACTTATCCAAGAAGTTACGTGTCTCAGAATGGATTTGACGAATAAGAAAACAGCAGGTAAACTGCTGAAATAAGGGCTTTTGTCTGTTTTCAGTTGTTTTACATTAACTGTATATGCCTGAGAGGGGATCCCTCGAAAATCGCTGCTTCTAAGTGTGGACCGTGTCAACCACTCTCTCGGCTTGAAAGCTCCTGTGCCAGCTTTCGATAGAGTATTAGGTATGCGTACTTACTACAATTCGTTGTATCCTACCATCGTGTTCCCTATCGGTAATGGTTTTAAATATGCTGGTTAAATCTAAGAAATGCAAAAGGTATTACTTGTCTTTATATTCCTTTTTTTAGTTTCTTTTAGCGGATAGGTCTGTTTGAAACTGAGACTAAGCCGTAATTTAAGTAAAATAATGTTAGCTCGTAAATTCACAAAGACATGTACAGGGTGAGTCAACGACAGAGCAAAGTTCATTAACTCATTTGTTTCGGAAATGACGAAAAAAATGTTAAATACAATAGTTTTAGGGAATGTTAAGATGCACAGTTTAAAATTATTTTTGAGTATACAGGATACTTCAGAAACTGTGGCCAATATAACATATAGAATGGAACATCCGATTTTCTAATTTATTTTTAAATCTTGTGTAAAATTTTATAACTTTTTTATTAATAATGTTATATACCTAAACCTAGTAGTTTTTCTAATATTTCAATTTTTTTAAAAAAAATACTAGTTTTCAGGTGGAATACTCATAATTGGTACGAGCGTTCTATAGAGATGAAAAAAGAGAGATATATGTAAAGAGATTTGATTTAGATGCTACAGGGTGTTCAAAACAAATTTATGCATTTCGACTATTTTAAATTGAAAAATCTCAATTTTTTTTAAATGGCACACCCTGTATATCTTTTCTGATAGATTTTACAAAATCCTCCAACTATTATTAAGTATGTCATATACTTATTTCTAATAGTTTTCGATTTATTTTGAATTTTTCAATTTTTAGTCTTGTTTTTAATAAACTTACGCTATTGTCATAACATGAACAAATAGTTAATAATAGTTTTAATATAGTTCACCTTATCTAATGATTAATTATTATGAAGTAATAAATGTTCAGAAATATGCCCGTCTACTTGAATACACATGTTTAGTCGTTTTACTATATTTTCCTTCACTTTCCTTAGCATAAAGGGAGTTATTGCCTTGCACGCATCCCGTATCCTATTTTCTATATCTACTGGTGTTGTAGCCCCACAAAAAAAAAGTCTAGAGGTATTAAATCACATGATCGAGGGAGCCACCTGAACTAACCTGTATGAATCCATCCCTACCGATACATTTTTGTGGGTAACGATAGTTTAAAAATTCCCGAACTTCCCGGTGGTAATGAGTAGGAGCTCTGTCTTGTTGAATCCACATTTATTCCCTTTCAAAGTTATCAACTTCTTCAAGAAGCTGGGATGATTCGTTTTGCAAAAAATTTAGATATCTAGGCTCGTTAAGCGGTTCGCGGAAAAAATATGGACCAATTATTCGAAAATTTAATATTCCACACCATACATTAAGCGACCAATGGTTTTGGTTTTGAACCTCCCGGACCCAAAATGGATTAACTGTTGAATAATAATGCATGTAATGGCTGTTAACTGGCCCATTACTACGAAAAGTAGCTTTATTAGAAAACATTATTTTGGATAAAAAATTGGGATCGGTACAAACGTTTACTCGTCGTTCAAAATCACAGTCTTGAAGTTCTTGGTGCAGTTCCATATGAAAGGGATGATACTTGTATTTTCTCGTGGTGCTATTAGCCGTAGATTGGAATGTGTCAGATAAGTCAGCTAGTTGACGGCTACTGACCTGGGGATTTTCTTCAACATGAAGTAAAATATCCATTTCTTTTTCCTCATTGGTAGCATTCTAGTTTACTACTTTCCATTTCGTATACTCAACGCTACCACTACCATCAAACCGTTCCATTAAGTACTCGAAAGATTGTACGTCTATTAGGGTACTTCGCTCCGTAAATAATTTTAAACTGTGCACCTTAACATTCTCTAAACAAATGAGATAATGAACTTTACTCTATTGTTGACTCACCCTGTACTCTTTATAAGGTTAGACTTTTAATGATATTGTAAAAGCCGAAGTACAATTAAGAAACTATTTCTGAGCGAAAAACACAGAGAGAAACGACTCGCGTGGGCAGAGGAAAACATATATTGAGACTGAAGCAATGTAATTTTTCCGATGGAACATCATTTTGGGATTATGTTATCATCCCATGCGCCTGGTCAATTTCCACTAACCGATTGGTTAAGCGCACTGTGAGACACCCGGTGAAGATTCATGTTTGGTTTTGAGAGTGTCATCTTTATCTACAATTTGAATGCTGAAAAAAGGCTCCCGATTTACAAAAAGGCATTTGTACCGATTGTCAAACGGTGAGAAGTGGATTCTTCAAGAGGCTAATGATTCCAAACGTCGGAGTAAGATCTGTAAAGGCGAATCCGGTAGCATCACACTAGATTGGCCATTCCAGTTGCCGGCAAATTCGGGCAATTTGGAATTCTTTGCCTTAAGAATACGCGAGAAATATCGTCGAATGTATGCCAAGCAGATGCCAGGCGATTATCGACGCTGATGGGAATTGGACGAATTACTGAATCATTAGGCTTTTAATGGCAATCGTCGGTCATTATTGTTTTGACTGGAAAATCACTGACGCTTCGCCAAAGTCTCATTCGGTTGCATTCCGTTGGAAATTGACAGTAAATCAGTAGTTTATGGACTACGCGTGCTATTTATACAGTGTCGGGCCATAAATTTTCTCGCTAGTTCGTCATTGGTCGCTCCATCGCGACCAGACTAATATGGATGGTCTCGGCGTTACTTAGTACACTGGTCCAGTTTTCTCTTGTTCTGGTGCCTTCTTATTAGATATACTCTTTAGGGAATTATTTATTTCTGCAGTTGTGATGTAAGGAATATCCTCCGAGCCCACATTTCTAACTATAATTCTATCCTCTCTTCTTCTACGACGGATCCACGAAAGAGGAACTATCGTGTAGCAACTTCAAATTTATACTGCGCTTACAGCAAGGATTAACCTAACGGTTAAGTAGCAAGTCAGCAATGTTGTCGGCTTGTGCACAGCATTGCCAGTCTCATCATTTTTATGCCACATTACGTATATTTACTCTCTAATTTACCTAAATAGAGAATTGTATTCACAGAATTCTATTTAAAATGTTACTTAATGTCATCGTTACATGGATATTATGAATGAAATAATAATGATTATGATTATACTCTCAGAATATTAAGCAGAAACAGAGGGATGAGTTTATATAGTCATTTTGTTGGTCCCACGTACGCTTGTAAAATCATAATATTCGCATTTAATTTGCCATTTCAAATTATATTATTATTACGGTAGTAATGGCTTTCCTTGATACTTGAATTTTGATCCAGGGTTTTAGGAAATTTCTCACTTATGTTATACAGTATTATTGTCTTTTTGCGTGCCTGATTAGAATTAAGTGATCTAATATATATAAATGAAATTACGTCAGATAAATTTACATAAAATCTATTGCGGTTAAACTTTAAGTGCATTTTAATAAAGTACGTTTTGGGTCGTGTTGTCCTCGATCCATCCGGTCCGACTTGACATATGTGTTCAACTCTAGAACAATAAGGACATCTCAATGCCTCTTATAGTCATAGTGGTAACCCACCAACAACATGCCGTTGGTAGTTTTAATCGCCTTCCAAATTGGACTTTATATATGCATTCTACCCATATGCGTAGTGGAAATAATCCTGTCTTTATCGTCAACTCTTCCTGATCGTGCAACGTCCAACCAACCAGCATCTTGCCTTTTTTCAGCAATATTAGTTCTAAGAGATATAGCAGCACGGCATGATATGAGGCCGTAGAACCAGGGTTCCCACTAATGTAGAGTTAATATACCAAATATAAATATTTTGAGATCACCAATCAACATGACTCTTTTTATATAGCTAATATTTGCAGTCGGGAAATTAACTTTACATTGCTATACGTGAGATAAGTCATAGAAAAATTAGTGAAATAGCTCTCACAATTTTATAAGGATAGTTGATGAAATATAGTAATATTTTTTTGTCATTTCAGTAGTGAAATCTATCTTTCTGACAAATATTGGTCATCAGGATGTTTTATTTTACATTTTAGGCATTTACACTGCTTGCTACATATTTCTTGTAAGACTAATAAAGGAACAAGCGTGTTCTCCTTCTTCTAAATTTGAAGGAATTATCTTCACTAAGAAGTTTACCGACAACAGAATCAGTTTACCAATCAAAATAAATGACAGTCAGATACCGATCAGAAATAAATTGAAGTATCTGGTTGTCATTATAGACGCACTCCTCAAATTGCACACACATATATCACACGTGTTTCAAAAGGCATTCGTCGCGACGCAGAATCTTTATGCACTATTAGCTCCAAATTCACATATGGAGTCAAGAAATAAATTAAAGATCTATAAACAAATCATTCACCAGTACTAATGCATGCTGCACCAGTTTGGTGTGTTATATCGAACACACAGACATACTGACTGCAGCGAATGCAGAACAAAATACTAAGACGCGTGACATCGAGCTACAGGTACATAAGACACTTACATCACATGATAAACATGCAAACAATAAAACAATACTTGGAGGAAACAGCAAAGAAATTTTACAGACATAAAACATAGGTATCGACTCTGACTCAAAACCTGACACAAACTAGAATAGAATATAACCCGACAGATAAACCACTGTATCATAGATCATTAATTTACTTCAAACCTCCTTAAATGCTTCGCGACAAGTACTAATTAGAAAAATTCGGAGAAGCCAAATAAAAAACTTACGTACAAGGATTCGAGTATCAGCTGAGAAAGTATCTAAAGCGCGCCTAAAGCGTGCTGAAAGCACGCCAAGGTACGCTGACCTAAAGCTGATGAGCGTCGGATACCTGTGCGGAAGTAAAGTAAACAATTTGAAGCAAAAAAAATAACAATTGGTTATACATTCGGTCAATATAACCTAACTATTATGTAAATAATGTAATTCTTGTAAAAGTCTAAAAAGTTAATAAATAGTTTTAAACAAAGTGCAATATTGCAGTGAAAAATGCTAAATAAAAATCATAAACGTGTCAAATGTATATATATATATATATATATATATATATATATATATATATATATATATATATATATACATATGTATATATAAAGCAGGTTAAGATCTATAATTATGTATATACCAAGTTGTAAATAATTAGTATAAATAATGTAAAAAAAAGAGTAAAACGGACATATAGGTGTGAAAAGGAGTATGAGAAAGCAAGACATGAAAGAAAGAAGAGTGAGTGAGACTAGAATAGAAATGTGTAGTATAAATTAGGAACCACATGTACCTGACTATGTCGAGTTAGGTTTTTTAATAAATTATTTTCTCCCAGCAGACAATAAACTGAATCCCCACATAAATACACAAAGGATAACAAAAAAAAAATCTCACAAACAAACCAAAAATAAATTACCATTTAAGGATCTACTGGAAATGGCACTACTATATAATCACGTGCATAAGATTCAAATACCAAGGCAGAACATCCGCAAGGCATTAAAAATAAAGGGAGTTAGAATTTGAATTTAATTTGTTTTCCTCAGCAATACTATAGATTTTATCTTTAAGCTTTTCTAGCAGACTGGAGTACGCCAGCATTGATATTAGCCATAAGCAAAACTCTTCAGTTGTACCACAAGATATCAAATACCTTCGACATATTTACCACAATAGCTTGGGACTCCCCATATTGTTCAATTGAGTTATTTCAAAGATGTGTTACATTAATTAGGAGATCTCCAATGGTCTTGAATACGGGCGCCATATTTGTGGTGGACAACAAAATTAGATCCTTCCAGATACTTCAGAAGATGCAAATTGATAGTCTATCCCATCTAATTTAAAACAAACATATCTCTACAAATATTTCTACAATTAGACAAAATCAATTTCATTTTTTCTCTTGCCATTTGGGCTTCGCCAGGTCTATTTACGCTGTTTTGACTTCTTAAAGAATATGTTGAGACAGTACAGTTTTTCCTTATTGAGGTTCATTAGGGTTTCTCCTCTATTGTTTCTGTCACCCAGTCCAAAGTATCTATAAATTCTGTATCCCCTTGTTTTCGTTATCCAATTTTGGGGTTAAAATCGACATGTGATCATTATGAAATGTGCTATCTCTTGTTTCATTGCTTTATCTAGATTTTCGTAAAATTTTTCAATGTCGTCTTTGTCTACTTTGCTTGGGGGCGTATGTATGAATAATTTGCAGCCTGTAGCTTTATGTTTATGGCGATTACTCTATTGGATGCAGCACTATATTTCAAGATAGTATATTTAAATTTTTTATTTAATCATAATGGTTACACCACCGATGTGATCCTTATCTTCCGAGTTATTTTGGTACAATGTGTGGCCTGATTTCAAGACAGTACAGTTTTCTCCAGGCAGACGAGTTTCACAGATTCCAACAATGCCCCACTTTATGTGGTTTAGTTCTGTAAGATGATTTTCAGTGATTCTACGCATCTCGGGTAGTTTCGTTTTACAGTTCGGCATTTCATAGTCGAAGGTTTTGGCGGTTACAACGCCGCGTTTGCTCAGCGTGTTGGTGACTGTTATGGATGGAGAAAGGACTGAGGGTTATTGGATGAGAACTTGGGTTTAGGATTTGATTTCTCCAATAATGAGAGCTGGAACCAGATCAAAGCTTGCATAGGCAGGGTTGTAAGTAGATCTATCTATGTCGGAACACATAAGAGTGTCTACCACCCACCTAATTTAGATATTTGTCAAAATACAATTTTTCTTAGAAGTGGTGGAATTTATTTATCCCTTAAGTTGACAATGTATCTCCCGGAATACATACAATTCAAAAATTCCTAGCCGCTCTTCGCTTTATTTGTCCACCCCACCTTATCTTGCTGTTGTATCCGACACGATACATGTTATACCATTAATATATCAATACTTGCCGACATTATTTTGAATTTCGCGCCGTTATTCGTGAATTTTGTTCAGTCGTCTGTGCAATACGGTTGCCGACAGAGCTCCACGCGTGCGTCAGCTGGTATGTTTATTGTTTTTACCTATTTTTTTTACTTATTTTAGACAGTTTAGATGGTAATTAGTTGTATGATGTTTTATCTTTGTTGTGATACATAAATAATATTAAACACCTTACTCATTTTTCTATAAAATGAATGCTAATATTTTGTATTCCTCAAGATACACTGACAAGTTCGTTATGTTATTTACTTTTATTTATTTTTAGAATAAGATGAGAATAATTGACCGTATTTTTACCTTATTACCGCCAGTTGGGACAGAAAGTGATCCTGAGAGTGATACTGAGCCTGGAGACTTACTGGGCAAAGCAAGTTCTCAACAAGATACATTAGCACAAGCTGAAGCAGTACTACAACCCTCTGAGAGTGTTGAAGAGTTGGACGAAGATGCTGTTTTAGCCACACTATTACCTATGTCAATTGTCAATGTTCCTGAAATGCCTAGCAGCCGTCGTGTAATACGTAAGTCAGTTACAACGCCACCTGTTCTAAAACCGACTCCTAAAGTAAAAAGACAAATTCAGAAAATTGTAAGAGACTTTCAATGGACTGATGACAATTTTGACTATGAAGTGCATATAGACAAAGACAATTTCTCAAAACCAAATAAACTACAGTCGCCTTTGCAATATTTTAAGACTTTCTTTAGTGATGATATAATAAATCTCATAGTGAAACAAACTAATTTATATTCCACTCAGCAGTTCGGTAAATGCATCGATACCAATCGCGAAGAAATTGAAACCTATTTAGGGATAGAACTTATGTTGGGTGTTGTACATATGCCGGCGTACACTGACTACTGGGCCCAAGAAACACGATTCGCTCTAATTGTAGATCTTATGCCCCTAAAAAGGTATCAAGTGTGCGACGTAATTTTCATTTCGTAAACAACGAAGAAATTGACAATGGTTGTTACTTCAAAGTGAGACTTCTTCTGGAAAAAGTCAGGGAAAACTGTTTCAAAATTAAACCATAATGTAGAAACTCAATTGATGAAATGATGGTGCCTTACAAAGGTAACAAAGTTGGCTCGAGGAGGCAGTATTTAAAAAACAAACCAAAAAGTGGGGTTTTAAAATATTTGCAAGATGTGGAATTCCCGGTATGGTCTATGATTTTATCCCATATGGAGGTGAAGACACATTTAGGAATCACAGTTTTTCGGATATTGAAGAAGGCCTTGGTTTTGGTGCAAAGCTTGTTATTGCTCTCTGTTCCTCAATTCAGAACAAACCATTATTGGTTGTTTATTTTGACAATTTTTTTACAAGCCCAGAACTTACGTCCTTCCTTCGTGATGAGTACGGTATTTTCAGACTATTAGATCAAACCGCCTTAGAGGTTGCCATATGAAATCGGATGCTGATCTACGAAAAGAGGGCCGAGGATCTTTCGACAAGAAGGTTGATAACCAAAATCGTATTGCGTTTATAAAGTGGTACGACAACAAAGCTGTCACCTTTTCCAGTTCTTATGTGGCAGCTAATCCCACTGAAACCATTCAAAAGTATTCTAAAGCAGGAGGAGGTAAGGTACATATAGTATGTCCACAAGTAGTAAAGCACTATAACATCCACATAGGCGGGGTCGATTTTGCCGATATGTTCATTGCTTTGTATAGAACTGGAATGAAAACTCGTAGGTGGTATATGCTGTTCTGAATAACGCATGGCTGCTTTATAGGCGAGAATACAAATTATTAGAAGATGAAAACCTGGCAATGCGACTAAAAAATTAGATTATGTGTCACAAAGAGTCTATTTCAAACAAATAAACTGAAAAGAAACCGCCTTAGTAATTTAGATGCTCCACAACCGTTAAAGAGAATAAGGAATGCATTGGAACCGAGATCTCAAGATGATAGCAGACTGGACGAGCTGGATCATTTTCCAGTATTTCGTGAGAAAGTAACTGCCCATCTGGTCAAACACATGTTTTTTGTAGCAAATGCCTTGTGCCTACTAGAAACTGTTTTGTTGAAAAAGTTTTTTTTACCTCATTTTCTGAATATTTTAATCTTGGCGATGTATCCCTAAAGATACAACTCAAAATGTTGACTCTTATATGTTTCCAAAAGCAAATAACCATAAAAATATCATTTTATAATCGTTTTAGACGATTTAGTTAAAAAATAAATTTTTTTAAAGTAAAAACAATCATTTGCCAAGTTGAGGGAGAGTTTAGGGGTGGATTCCTTGAGGAGGTCGTCCATCACATATTGTGATATGATAGGAGAAAGAGTAGCCCCCATTGGAGTACTCCACAAAAACAGCTAAACTTTTCAAACAATTACCTAATTTAAAAATTGCTTTTAAACACAAAAAAACTATCAACAATATTTTTACTTGTCTAAAAGAAAGTTTCAGAAGTAGTTTACAGCATCCCTTGCTCTCAGTGTGAAAAAATTTATATAGGACAAACATCTAGAGTCCTAAAAGACAGAATCACTTCCAACAAAAGTGATTGCAGATTAAAGAAAAACTGTCGTCCGCTTGCCCAGCATAGTAGCCAATTTTCACATGAATTTATTTCGCTGAAACCAGAATCCTTTGTAAAGAAAGAAATCTCGACAGGAGAATCTTTAGAGAGATGGTGGAAATCCACCTTCAACCGAACTCGATTAATAAAAAAATGATATGGAAGATCTGAGTCTTATTTTCTCCAATTTATTACAAATAGGCAGTCAAAATGAAAACTCTTACAATATATCTGACATATCTCTTTGATAATTTTCTGATTTCAGATTCACTGATTTTCACTAACCTCTCAACTTTAAAACGATCAAACAAAATGTCAACGTCATTCTATTTTTAACTTTAAATTAACCACAACTTAAAAGAGATAGAAACACACTGCCCTTAGCAAAATGACAAGGAAACATAACAAAAAAATCCTTTATAAATTAAAATCACTTTACATCCACACAATTCTCTGTACTATTCTAACAAAATGAAGTAAAAATTTATTATATTTCCCAGAGATGAGTATGTCGAGTTTTCTTGTGTTTTTTCCTGTTTTTTTTTGATAAATAAGTGTAATAAAGTGCCCCCACAAACAACAATTTTTGAACACATCACTTAACAGTAAGTACTTTAATGTTACATATAAAATAGGGTTGTTCTTTACTTTTAATCTGAAAAATATTGATAATCTACTGCAGGGGTGCTCAAACGGTCGATCGCGATCGACCCCCTCATCACTTTCTTTTATCGTAATAACCCCCTGCTAGCGGCAAAAGGCGGCTTTATCAAAGGAATGCGCGGTACTTGTCAAAGAAAAGCCGGGTTTTTAATTCCCGCCGATTTTTCTAGAAACTTCGGGCGGCGTGTTTGACGGGAACATTCGAGATTTCGTTCGCGCCGATATAAATGTTGCGTCTGCAGGAATAGGAGTCAGTCTGAGTTGTAATTTGAAGGCGATACATCGATACAAAGTTTATTAATAAATAGTCCAAAATGAGTGCGGCGAAGAAAAGTAAAACTTATCATTTTAATAACGATTGGGAGGAAGAATTTTTCTTTTGTATCGTAAAGGATAAGTGCATTTGTCTCATTTGCCGTGCGTCAGTTGCAATACCTAAGCGTGGGAACTTACAGAGGCATCATAAAACGGTTCATAGAAACTATGAAAAGGATTTTTCGTCACAGAGTGAATTAAGGAAACGAAAAGTACGTGATTTGATAACTTGTTTGAAAAAAGAACAAACCACGTTCACAAGACCATCCAAACAATCAAAAGCTGCAACGATCGCGTCATTTAAAATATCTCATATATTGACGAAACACAAGAAACCATTTGATGATGGATTGGTTGTGAAGGAAGCATTTATTGAAGCGGACGAGACTTTATTTGGAGATTTTAAAAATAAAACAGAGATTATGTCTGCTATTAGAGAACTTCAGTTATCTCGTCCGACTGTCACAAGGCGTGTTGAAGTCATGAGTCAGGACATGGCAGATAAACTAAAACATGATATCATGGAATGTACATACTTTTCTTTACAGTTCGACGAATCCACCGATATGACAGACACTGCCCAGCTGTGTATTTTTATTCGAATGGTATTCAATGACATGTCGGCTAAGGAAGAGTTTTTGACAATGATTCCTCTGAAAGGAAAGACCCGTGGCGAAGATATATATGACATTTTCTTCAATTGTGTAACAAACTACAAGCTACCAATATATAAACTAGTGTGCATTATAACCGATGGAGCACCAGCAATGACTGGAAACGAAAACGGTTTTGTGGCATTGTGTCGAGCTAATGATGATTTCCCTTCATTTTTCTCCTTCCATTGCATTATACATCAACAAGTTTTGTGTTCAAAAGTTCTAAACATGGAGGAGATTATGGGCATTGCAATAAAAATTGTGAATTCTATCCGTGCACGTAGCTTGCAACGACGGCTCTTTAAATTGCAGTTGGAAGATAGTGAATCAGCTGAACACACTGATTTAGTTCTTCACACGGACGTCAGGTGGTTGAGTCGCGGAAAATTCCTAGAAAGGTTTCAAGAATTATTGCCCGAAATAACAGCTTTTCTGGACGAAAGAGGTGATGACACTCAGATGCTGAAAAACGGAAAATGGCTGACTGATTTGGCATTTTTGACAGACATCACAATGCATTTAAACACCATTAATTTGAAGCTTCAAGGTAAAGGAAAAACTATTATTGAGATGATTAGCGCAATAAACGCATTCAAAAGTAAATTGCAACTTATGATGGATCAACCGAAAAGAAAGGATGTGAAAAATTTTCCGTCTTTGAAAGCAAGGATTCCTTAGTTGAATTATGGTATTTATGAGGCAAAATTATCAAATATTTTGGGCCAATTTGAAATACGTTTTTATGATTTCAGTAAATTGGCAAATATCGCATCATTTATGAGTTATCCTTTTTCGTGTAAAAACATTGAGGAATTAGCTACTGAAATAGCAAGTCAGTTTAACATGGACTCAAGTTCTGTTGAAAATGAGTTAGTGCAGATTATATCAGATATACATCTCAAAGCCACAGCATCTGATACAAAATTCTGGTGTTTTATATCTGGAGATAAATATCCGAATCTAAGGCAAATCGCCCTTCAACTGACGGCAATGTTTGGGTCAACTTACTTGTGCGAGTCTGCATTTTCTGAAATGAAGATAATTAAGTCAAAATATCGCAATCGACTAACTGACGAACATATGTCATCATGCTTGCGATTAGTACTCGGTAATTACGTACCATCTTATGAAAAGTATGCTGAGGACATGCAGTGCCACGCTTCAACATCCAAAGTCACTCTTTAGTTAAGTTTAGACACTAGAACTCGTTTGTTTTGTAAGAACCAATAAACTCGCAAATTTTGAATAATTATGAGTTTTTTTCATTGACATTTTAGAGCAGACCTACACTTACCTTGACTAAAAAATGCATATTGTGCGGAAAACTAATATCTATGCCACGATACACCCTACCTAGACGACAATCCTGCATCACACTTACTTGCAGCCTCTCAGAGTCGATCGATCGTAGTCTAACAATATTGAGGTAGATCGCCAGCAATTCAAGTTTGAGCACCCCTGATCTACTGTAATTGAAGCCCTGATAAAGAAAATGAAATATTTTCGAAAACTTGGCGTAGCTAAAAAAGGTATCTAAAACTTTTTAGTTCTTTTCCAAAGACCGCTTACCCTAAGAATACAATACTGCTATATATATATATATATATATATATATATATATATATATATATATATATATATATATATATATATACAGTCCCTGGCCAAATTATTAGACGCACTGTATTTTTTTTAGTAATTTTATGTTTCTTAAGAGTTTATATGCAATAATGGTATATTTAAACTAAAATATTATTGATTTTTATTTAAAAGAATTGTTGTAGACTACATATTTGTCTTTATTTTTAACATATGGCAACACTGTGTTGACAAAGTGATACATGAACGTAAATAAGTACAAACCTGTATCAGTCGCGATCGGAATCGAGTCAGGTACGGACGTGTTTCTGTGGTTTTATGGACTGTGATTGTTTGTTTAACAGTTTTATACTACTCAGTTATTAGTTTATTTTGTATGCAGTGTTTTAAAAAAAGTAATTGGACTATTTTCATTATGGGTAGAAAAGGCGATCTTTCACCACGTAAAAAAGCTGAAGTGAAGGCCCTTGTGATTGCGAAAACATTTACAAACCGAGAAATATCACGAAGATTGGAGGTTTCTGAAGCTAGTGTACGACGCATAAAAAAGAAAATTGAGTCAGGGAAGGAATTAAGCCCGAAAAGAAAGAAAAGATGCGGTAGAAAACCAATTTTCACTCCACGGTCAGAGAGATGTTTGAAGAAAATTTGTGTAGAAAACAGATTTGCTACCACAAAGGTAATAAAATCACAACTCCAGGATGCTAGCGTAAATGCTTCTGAGCGCACTGTTCGAAGAAAATTAAAAGAATTAGATTTTAAGGCCTGTCGCCCCGCCAGGAAGTCCAAGTTAACAGCTGCAATGAAAGCAAAGCGCCTGAAGTGGGCCAAACAATGGCAAGACAAAGATGTGGACTTCTGGAGATCGGTAAGATACAGCAATTTAATCAATAATTGATACATTATTATCATTTTCAGTTAAATAAAGCAAATAAACATGGAAGTTTATATATTTTTCCTATTTTTGACAGGTCTGCTTCAGTGACGAAAGCACATTCGAAATTTTGCAGAATAAAGCTCAGTATGTGCGTCGTCGTCATGGAGAAAAGTTTCATCCTGATTGTGTCGTCCCGACGGTTAAACATCCCACCAAAGTGATGATTTGGTCAGTCATCAGCGGCAAGGGCACTGGACGTCTGTACGTCGTCAAAGGAATAATGAGGCAAGATCAGTACAAAGAAGTATTACAAAATCGGTTGATTCCGCAGCTCAGAGAATGGTTTCCAAATGGGGAACCATTCACTTTCATGCAAGATGGAGCTCCCTGCCACACACTGCTCGGTCTGTTAAAGCTTTTTTAGCAGAAAAAAATATCCCTCTGTTGGATTGGCCGGGTAATAGCCCATTGAAAATGTGTGGGAGCTGATGAAAAGAGAAGTGGCTAAAGATGTGATTACCAACAAAACCCAGCTCCTAGAAAAGATTATTCATGTGTGGAATCATCATCCTTAAATGCAGGAGACAGTACAATCTTGCATTGATAGCATGCCGCGCAGAATTAAAGCTTTGATAGCGGCTAAAGGTGGCTCAACTAAATATTGACTTTTACTAACATTAATTTCACTTTTCTTTAAAACTTAATAAACTTATGCTTTTCTAAATTAATGCTGTTTTATTTATGTCAAATAAATAGGTAATTGATTGGATAATATAAAAATAAAAAACAAATCAATTTAAAATAATAAAACGGTACAATATCACTCGGTAATTAATATTTTACATGAAATCTTGCAGTGCGTCTAATAATTTGGCCAGGGACTGTATATAAAGTAAAATAGAAGGGTAGGTATGTTGTACTTGTGACAATAAACAAACAACTACATAGTCTTTAACCTTTAGACGCGATACGCGATGCGTAGTAGGCAAATCAAAGGCACCTACAGTTTGTGTGAATCCCAGATGTATTAGACTGGAAGTTAGGGGAATCTCCTCACTAACGATTTCAGTTTTCCCATGCAGTTTAAATTAAGCAGATGTCTAAAAACGCAAGTCCGGCTTACCTAGTACTATCAAATCCGGATTAAAAAGTAGACAATGCATTAGAAATGTTTGTCCGGATTATTAAAGAATCCAGTGTAATGGAGATCCGGATTATCGAGGTGGCACTGTGTATATATATTTATATATTTATATATATATATATATATATATATATATATATATATATATATATATATATATATATATATATATATGTATATATGTATATATACATATATATATATATATATATATATATATATATATATATATATATATATATATATATATATATATATATTTAGAAGCCCAATAGTGGGCATTGTGATAGTTTGTAAGACCGTTTTTGTCGAATTTCGACTCGTCAGTCCATAGTATTTTCTTAAAAAAAGATGCATCTTCGACATCGGTATTGAGCATAAATCTGCAGAATTCTAATCGTTGCAACGGATCCCCTTCTTCAATGACTTGCACGGGCGTATAGTGGTAAGGGTGTTACCCAACAGTATGCATTACAAACCATACCTTCCACTGCGAAATACCAAGCTGTTGTGCGACAACATTTGTAGATGTGGTTGGGTCCACCTCAAAGAGACGTCGTATTTCGTTTTCTTCGTCTTCGTCAAAGATACGTGGTCGTCCCATGTCAGTCCGCCGTCTTTGTACGGAACCAGTTTCTTGTAGTCCATCAAATACGCTAACATCAGGTACACGACGAGTAGGATATCGCAGTATGTATTCATCACGTGCACGCGACGACACTCCTTCGCAAAATCCGTAACACATTAGGATGTCAACATATTCCTCGTTGGTATACGTTGCCATATTCACAAGCAGAGATCAAAATCCAGTTACGAGCCAATTCACACAGTCAGAAGATGAAACACAGATATTTTTGAAAAGCACGGTATAGCACATCTACCAAGGACGAATCGCATGAGCAGACTAAAAATCATTCAATAATGTTTAGTGAACAGAAAATGTCACTAGCACAAAGAGTACCCCGACCGGAAAAAATGCTTACCCAACCCTTTTTATTGTTTGAAGGTGCAGGTAGTAAACCGGTAATTGGTAGTATCTAAATTCTATTATTATGTTACTCTACATTTGGGCCTATTGAAATCTCAAGAATTTTCAATAGATCCAGTAGATATTATACCGTTTTAGATAGCTAAAAAGACGTAAAAGTTTTTAAAATAATTTGCAAAATAACTTCCATACTTTTTTTTTCTCTTTATTGATTTAAAGTAGGAAACACTTGGTAAAAATTCGTAATTTAGAAACATTAACAAGCCGCCATTTGAAACTGTTAGTAACTAGTTCAAATTTTTTTTGATGATTTTTGATACTTGACATACAGACTAACTAAAAATAACCAAAAAATCGCACTCGAGAACTTCTAATAAAAAAAATCGATATAAAAAAAGCAAAAAAAAACATGTTTCTTTTAGAAAATCTTTAAACTTCAATATCTCGAAAACGGTTAAGTTTAGGACATCATGTCATAGAGTCAAATCGGTCAGAAACGACCTAAACTATAACGTCCTTAATTATCTAGGACGACTTTCCTTTTAACCCATATATATATATATATATATATATATATATATATATATATATATATATATATATATATATATATATATATATATACATATGTATATATATATATATATATATACATATGTATATATATATATATATATATATATATATATATATATATATATATATATATATATACATATATATATATATATATACAGTAATACCCCGCTTTACGCGAGGGATACGTTCCGAAAAAAATCGCGTTAACTGAAATTCGCGTATATCGAGGTTTATGATTAAACATAGTCAAAATTTAATACAAAAAAATACAAATCATTTTAATCAATCACTTTAATTCTAAGAACACTTTATACAATACATACTCTTATTTTTTACGGAAAAATACATCTATTGTCTTTTGGGTAACGTTTTGTTTACGTTCTTGTAAAATACGTTCATAACACCCAACACTGTTTTTAATTGTTTGACACACGGTCAAGACACGGTCATCATTATTGTCTATACTCTGCAATATGTCCAAACCTGAATAAATTTTTGAAAAGTGCATTTTGTATTTCCCCTGAAGATAAAACTTTCTCTTCTACTTGTTCTTCCTCATCGTAGATAGGATTATTCTGTAACTCGATCAGATCTTCATTGCTAATAGGATCGTCGTGCGTTGCTACAAGTTCTACGAGATCTTCTACCGTGACATCTTCAAGTTCAGACCCCTCAATCATTGCAGCAATGTCTTCAAGCACTTGTCTCTGCATCTGGACAATTCTTCTAGGTGCTTCCACTACATCTGGCCAAAGATTACGCCACACCCCATTCATACAACTCATTTTAACTTCCTTCCAAGCCTCTTCTATGTTGTGAATAGACTTCATAATGTTGTATGACTTCCACCACTCTCGCATAGACTGTCTTCCTTCCCCGTCAGTTTCATGAATTAGTTGGCTAAAAGTGCGGCGATGGTAATAAGCTTTGAAGTTTGCTATTGCTCCCTGGTCCATAGGTTGTAATATTGACGTAGTGTTTGGTGGAAGGAACTTTACGTACACTTTTAAGTCTCTGGGCGTATCAAGTGAGGTTGGATGTCCTGGGGCATTGTCTAAGAGTAATATAACTTTAGGTTCAAGCCCATTTCTGTCACAGTATGATTTGACTGATGGGCAAAAACTATTAGAATACCATTCTTGAAAAATTTCCCGTGTAACCCACGCCTTTCTGTTTGATCGCCACACAACTGGTAGACTTGTCTTGTCTGTGCCTCGCATTGCACGGGGTGTTTCTGAATGGTACACTAGTAAAGGTTTCAGTTTGAAATCACCAGTGGCATTACCACCCAGCAGAAGTGTTAGTCGATCTTTCGCAGCTTTGAAACCACTGGCTTGACGTTCTTCCTTAGAAATGAATGTTCGAGATGGCATTTTTTTTCCAGTAAAGTGCGGTCTCATCAACATTGAAGATGAGACAAGCAGGAATTTTCTCTCGTCTAACGAAGTCTTGAAACTTGTCTGGAAACTCAGCTGCAGCTTGAATGTCCGCGCTGGCCGCCTCGCCTGTTATGTGGATATTGTGAAGATTAGAACGCTGCTTGAACCGATGGAACCAGCCTCTGCTGGCAGCAAAAGTCGGAGTGGCACTCCCTTCTCCTTCTTTTGTTTTCAGCATCTCATACAAAGATTTTGCTTTTGTGCATATGAGATCTTGACTTAGTGGTGTGTTCTTCTTATTCAAATCTTCGATCCAGACTGACAGTAATTTCTCCATTCTTTCTAAGATAGATGATCTCGAACGAGAAAGTTTTGTTGCACTTATAGGTGTTGAACCTTCGCTGGAGATTTTAATTTTTTCCCGATTTTTATAAATCGTTCTCACAGTCGATTCTGAGAGTCCAAAATCTCTCCCAACAATTGTTGCTTTGCCTCCATTTTCCATTCTTCTTAACACTTTCATCTTCAATTCCAAAGTGACGCTTTTACGCTCTTTTTTCTTTACAGGCGGCATTTTTAACGTAGGGTTAAATTATGTATGTATGTATCTCCAATAAATATTAAAACAAAACTGCCAGCCGACCGAACTAACATTACGGAACAAATGAACACACGAAACGAACGAGGAAATCCCCATAGAACAAAGTCGAAGGACAGGGAATTCCCAATTCTTCAAAGAGAATATTCAGAGAAAGCGGGGATCCCCCCGCGACCATAGAGAAGTTAATGACTACATGAGCGCGAAATTTGAAATTCGCGTTATAGTGAAACCGCGCGTAACGGGGTCGCGCTAAGCGGGGTATTACTGTATATATATATATATATATATATATATATATATATATATATATATATATATATATATATATATATATATATATATGTATATATTTTTATTTTACTTTACATCGAGAGAGATAACTTAAAAAAACGCTTCCGGAGGCATACTAAAATGTTATTGTATGTGTTTTTAATAAACCTGCCTGAAGAAATTTAATACAGCTACCTTCGAAAATTAAATTTAAATGTTCCTTCGTACCTAACAACTTTAAAAACAAACATCTAAACCGTTTTCAATCAAATACCTATTACGTCTAAACTTATTTTCTAACTGAAATGGAAACTTTATTTTTACTGATTTCAGATTGATTTTAAATAAAGTGAAATGTCTGTGATCAGATTTCATTCAATTCGATTGAGAAGCTACGCTGCTCTGTAGGAAGCTTGATGTGATTATTGTCATGTGAAGTATGAACTGATAATATTCTATTTCAGGTTTATGATTGATTTTTATTTTTTCTTATTTAACGTTCCACATGAAAATCGGACTCGAAAGCTCCAGATGAGATATAAACAAACAATATTCTTAAAAACTTAGTGTAGTGTAAAGAATTATTAGAAATATAATGTTTTTATAAAGATCTAAAATATTTTACTAATAAATTACACAAAATTGACATATTTTTACGAATTTTGATAATATGCAGCGTCGAAATCTGTTAATACACTTTTCACAAAGTTTCAAAACCTTCTTCGAACAAATCAGACGAAAGTGGCAAATTTGTAACATAAGTGGTTGCCATGTGCGTACGGTAAATCTCATGTCGAAGAGCATGAATCCTTTAAATTTATTAATTTAAAAACCAGCTTCAGGTACAAACTATGGGCTATAGATGTTTGCATTGGGAGATTTTCAACATAAAACTGTTTCCGGGTAAACATTGGGATATAGATATATATATATATATATATATATATATATATATATATATATATATATATATATATATATATATATATATATATATATATATATATATATATATATATATATATATATATATATATATATATATATATATATAAAGGGTGATTCATTTAGAGGTACTTTTTTTTAAATAAAAAAAAATGAATAAAAACAATTTTATTTTATAATCTTTATTATCATACAAAAGAACCATTCTTTAAAATTATTTCTTAAAGATAATTTCTTTCAAATGTTGTCCGCGACTACGGTTAACACACCGTCCATTCTGAAGTTCTAATTTTCAATGACGCGTGTGAGTATTTCGAGTGGTATTTGGCCAATGACTCGAGTAATATTGGCCTTCAATGCCTCAATTGTAGCTGGCTTTTGAACTTTACATAGCCCCAAAGGAAAATATCAAGAGGTGTGATGTCACATGATCTAGCCGGCCAATTCACTGGTCCAAAGCGTGAAATGATCTGTTCGCCGAATTGCTCTCGCAGTAAAGCCATGGTTTCACGGGCTGTATTGCAAGTGGCGCCATCTTGTTGGAACCAAATGTCGTCGAGACCACGGGCTTCAATTTCTGGCATCAAATAGTCTGTTATCATGGCGCGATAACGGTCACCATTCACAGTAACATTCCGGCCGGCCTCTGTTTTGAAGAAATATGGACCGATTATTCCACCGGCCCATAAACCACACCAAACAGTTGTTTTTTTCTGGATTTAATGGCAGCTCTTGAACCTCTTCAGGTTGTTCATCACCCCAAATACGGGCATTTTGTTTATTCACGAACCCATTAAGCCAAAAATGGGCCTCATCGGTGAACAAAAATTTTTCTCGAAAACAGTGGATCTTCTGCAAGCTTGTCAAGAGCCCAACGACTAAAACGGAAACGATTCGGAAGATCGGTCGGCTTCAGTTGTTGCACTAGTTGAATTTTGTATGCTTTTAAAGAAAGGTCCTTACGTAAAATACGCCAAGTTGTTGAATATGACAGGCCAAGCTGTTGAGAACGGCGACGAATCGACACTTCACGGTCTTCGCGTACACTCTCCGCTACCGCCCCTATATTTTCTTCACTACGTGCTGGATGTGGTCTATTCGGTCGAGCATTATCCAATAATGAAAATTGGGTCTCAAACTTATTGATGGTAGAGCGAATTGTGCGTTCGGTAGGCCGATTATGTGGACCATAAGTTGCTCTAAGCGCCCGATACACATTCCTCGAAGAACACCCATTTTCGTAATAAAGTTGAACAGTTTGTAGACGCTGTGCCGGGCTAAGTCTTTCCATTATGAATTGTCAAACACTACTGAACAGGAATGCCACTTCAGTTGACACGACGCATGCGCAATCTGCAATTAAATCCCCATCACAAAAAGTACCTCTAAATGAATCACCCTTTATATTATATATATATATATATATATATATATATATATATATATATATATATATATGGGCGCATTGGTGAAGCAACCAAAACGAATCGAAAAATCCGCACTTTGAAAGTTTCCAAAAGTGTATTTGCTAGACCATCCCAAGACGCATTTCGCCGTATCACGGCTCATCAGCTGGGCTAGGTTCAGCAAACATAAAGAGCACCATTTCAGGCCTTATCCGGGTACTAACGGAAAACCATGATAAAATAGACGCTTATACTGCACTCTCTCGGTGACTTATTCAGAATCTTTCCGAACAAGGCGGCCAGACACTTAATTGCAGACGCGCACCTTCTCAAGCTTCCCGCTTGAAGGCATAGATGGCGCATTTGTGGAGCAACCAAGGCGAATCGAAAAATCCGCACTTTGGAAGTTTCCAAAGAGTACTAACCATGCTTAGATGCTTGTACTGCATTCTGTCGGTGACTTATTTAAAGTCTTTCCGAACAAAGCGCTTAATTGCAGAAGCGCACCTTCTCAAGCTTCCCGCTTGAACGCATATCAGTTCGAAGAAATTACGCCATTTTGATTTTTTTAAGTGGAAAGCTCTGTATATTATTTCATTTTTGAGTCCTACTAGAAATTCTGGCTATTATTTGTCTAGCATACTACAAGTCTAAATGGAACTGTTTTGGAATTATTTTCATTTGAAATTTAAAATTAAAAAAAATACAAAAAAACTATTAAAAAATACTCTAGGTTTATTCTTAAGGTAACAATTGCTTAAAATGTCTCCCGTTAACAGCGAGTCAATGACCCAATCTGTCATAACCAGCCTGAACAGAGTTTTACAGAGAATCCAGGGTGGTCTGTTCTACTTCATATTGAATTCCTTGTTGTAAATCTTCTACAGTTTCAGGTCGACTTCGGTAAACTTTGGTTTTCAAATGACCCCATAAAAAATAATCGAGTGGCGTAAGGTCGGGACTCCTTGCAGGCCATTTTACAGCACCTTTTCTGCCTATCCATCGATTAGGAAAAATCGCATTCAAATATCTACGAACATGACGCGACAAAATTAAAAAATACCCCAAAAAAAATCTGAAAAAATTCCTACATAATGCTAAGTCTAGGCCTTTTTTTATTTTTTAATTTTTTTTAAATAGACGAAACTTTACTAGATAAAAATAATAAACTTTTAAAATCGAAGAAACTTGTCTTTATAATTTTGTAATAAAATGAAAAATATTTAAGATTATTTGGGTGTGAATAATGTATATAAATATATATATATATATATATATATATATATATATATATATATATATATATATATATATATATATATATATATATATATATATATATATATATATCATGATAACACCTTCCGACGTCTTGCGACGCTTATTCTCCATGCCTCTAGGGGTTCGGTCGATTCAGAGATATTCATCTAAGTCCTTTTCTCAGATTTCCCTGTCTATTCCTACTCTCCAGTTTCATCGTGGTCGTCCTCTTCTTCTCCTACGCTGTAGTGTCAAATTTAATATCTGTTTGGGGTGTCGCTCCTCTGGCATTCTTTGCATAGGTCCGTACCGTTTAAGTTGTTTTATTTTTATGTCTTCTGTTAAACTATGGAAATTTTCATTATATCTCTGATTCTGTTGTTAATTACATACTCCAGCCTTGACTTACCGGCTCATCTCCTTCAACAGTCCATTTCTGTAGCCTCCAGTGTTCTTTCGGTTCCCCATTTCAATACAGATTGGGACCATCTGTCTTCTGGATATCTAAGAACATGGCCAGTATAGCTCCATTTGAGTTCAGCCACCGTCTTTCTACGTCTCTGACCTTAGTGACTGACCTAATATAAGTGTTGCTTGTACGATCGTTCAAGAATATACCCAGCATTTGTCATTCCATAGCACGTTGTGTTGTCTTCAGTTGATTCATAGAGGGCTTGCTAAGTGTCCATGTTAGGGCTGGCAAGATGCAGACGAAAAGCTGTGTCCGTAGGTACATAAGGATATTTTGGTTTGATAGCGTTTTACTCGTTTTACCAAATACAACTCAAGCCAGTCTTTTTTTGAATAAATCTCGGTTGTTTGTTTTTCATGGCTCAGTTTTATTCTACTGCCGAGGTATACATATCCGTCAACGTTCTCCAGACTAGTGTTTTCAACCGTGATGTTTGGGTCTTCTCTACTATTACCTTGGTTTTTGCAAATTTATCTTCAAACCGACAGTCGATAATTCTCTTTCCAAATTCGTCAACATTGCTTGCAAACAGTAACTATGTGCGTCAGTCAAATTCGATCGTGTTGAGGTTTTCATAATTTAAATTTTTTCATAAAATAACTTTTCCTTTAATTTTACATCTGAAGCATAATATTTCAAGAAATCAAATGTTTGTTTTTTACTGAAATTAAATCAAATTAATATATTTGCCTCTGCTTCTTGTAATTTCTGTTATATAACCACAATAGCCTACAAATTCCCGGAAATTTCGGGGAAAACTTTAAGTGATCTTGAACTGTAAATTGGACTATATTATGCGGAAAAGTTTATCTGAATATTCTCAAGACGACATAGAAGTTTATCCAAAGTTTACACTAATTAACCCAATTAGTAACTGAGTTGATTTGTTTATTTTGAAAAAGCGAGAGTTTTTAAATAAAAAAATGGTTCGATAGGTGAGAAAATAGTAAATAATTGCTGAAATACCAACTTTGTTCAATTTTAGCAGTCAATATTAATTTTCATGGCTATTGTTGTGCCTTGCTGAGATTATTGGCGAATTGTGACCTTATTCTTGTCAATAACACAAGTCTGCAAAAAAAAAAATTGAGAGCTGTTTTGGTTTTTTTGCGTAATTCTTATGTTTTTGGGTGTACTGAATCCGAAAATGACTTTCATTTTGTCATAGAACGTCACGTTTTCTGACAATGTAGGTATCTATGTTAAACAAGTTATCATCTTAATATAAAAGATAAAAGACTAAAAAAAGTTTTTTTAATTTATAATTGCGTAACAAAACTTATTTTTTTATCTAAAATACATTCATTAGTAAGCACTAAACACATTTATTTTTCCCAGTGAGACTCCTTTTGGTAAATTTTCGCTTGTAGGAAGCATCTGGAAGATCTCTCTGAAGCGTCCAACAGTAGTCTGCCATTATTGAGACGCTCCATCTTCCCTGGTATCTTTTTTCCATCTCGTTAATATCTTGGTGAAATTGTTCTTCACTCAGATCTCCTAAATTTTCTGGAAAGTAGTCGAGGTGGGAATGAAGAAAATGTACTTTGAAACTCATTAGGCAATGTAAAGCTTGAAATGCTTTTAACATTCTTTTGACGATTTGTTTGTAGTTAGGGTCTTTGTTATTGCCTAAAAATTTCTCTATGACCTCTTTAAAGGCAATCCACCCTTCTCTTTGAGGATCCGTCATGGTTGTGATGAAATGTGGATCAGCCATAAGCCGTCTAATATCTGGTCCAACGAAAACACCTTCTTTCAACTTTGCCTCCGAGAGGCCTGGAAACTTTGATATTAAGTATTTGAAGCAATTTCCATCTCTTGGAAGTGACTTTACAAATTGCTTCATCAATCCCAGCTTTATGTGAAGCGGTGGTAGAAGAACTTTATGAGGAGGCACATAGACACAAAAAGTAAGGGAATTTGGTAAACCCAGATTGTTGTCCGAGCAACATGCCCAAGATTTTTAAATCACCGCACACTTGCCAACCGTGGTCTTTATATTTTAATTTGCAAAGAACCAATTCCAAGTTCTTGTAGGTTTCCTTGAGGTGTACGGAATGACCGACAGGAATGGAAGCATAGAAACCGCCATTGTGAAGCAGAACTGCTTTAAGGCTTATTTTTGAAGAATCTATGAAAATACGCCACTGTGCTGGGTCGTTTGAGATCTTAAATGTATCCATCAAACCTTCAATATTGGTACAATAAACCAACTCGTCCTCTTGGGTAAAGTAGGAAGTGAACTGCTTCTCACGATATCTAAACCAGGAGGAAGACACTCCCGGCAAAAGTAAGTTCCTGCTTTTGAGCCTTGATCCAAGCAACTCAGCAGCGTTTTTGGGAAGATTCAAGTCTCTTACCAAATCATTTAGCTCGCCCTGGGAAAACAATTTCGGACTGCTGTCATCTTCAAATTGAAAACTTGTCTTGTCATCGGGTTCAGGTACAGCACTATCTTCGTCAGAACTTGGAATCTTTTCCAAGGTAGCAGGGGCCTTGGGCACTGGCATTTCGGTCCCATGAGGGATGGGACGAATAGCTGATTGCAGATTGGGGTATGAAATGGACTGCTTCCATTTTGAATTATACCCTTTCTCATTACACGAACAAAAGTAACAATCATCACTATGGTTCTTTTGCTCGCGCCATTCCATTGGAATAGCATATCGGAAAGCTTTTTTTTGCCCTTAAACCAATTTCGAAGGTCTTCAACACATCGTTTGCAGACTTTATGAGGTGCCCAAACTTTATCCTGATCTCCAAGTTTTAAGCCAAAATACGTGAAGTATACTTTTTTTACAAAGTCCTTAATATTAAGTTGTTGCTTTAATACCATATATTCGCCACAAATATAACAGAAACTGTCAGACGAATTCACACACTTCCGCATACATGACATTGCACTATATTGAACCAAAATCTATAAAACAATGACGAGTTAACACGTACAGTCCCTGGCCAAATTATTAGACGCACTGTATTTTTTTAGTAATTTTATGTTTCTTAAGAGTTTTTATGCAATAATGGTATATTTAAACTACAATATTATTGATTTTTATTTAAAAGAATTGTTGTAGACTACATATTTGTATTTATTTTTAAACATATGGTAACACTGTGTTGACAAAGTGATACATGAACGTAAATAAGTACAAACCTGTATCAGTCGCGATCGGAATCGAGTCAGGTACGGACGTGTTTCTGTGGCTTTATGGACTGTGATTGTTTGTTTAACAGTTTTATACTACTCAGTTATTAGTTTATTTTGTATGCAGTGTTTTAAAAAAGTAATTGGACTATTTTCATTATGGGTAGAAAAGGCGATCTTTCACCACGTAAAAAAAGCTGAAGTGAAGGCCCTTGTGATTGCGAAAACATTTACAAACCGTAAAATATCACGAAGATTGGAGGTTTTCTGTAGCTAGTGTACGACGCATAAAAAAGAAAATTGAGTCAGGGAAGGAATTAAGCCCCGAAGAAAAGAAAGAAAAGATGCGGTAGAAAACCAATTTTCACTCCGCGGTCAGAGAGATGTTTGAAGAAAATTTGTGTAGAAAACAGATTTGCTACCACAAAGGTAATAAAATCACAACTCCAGGATGCTAGCGTAAATGCTTCTGAGCGCACTGTTCGAAAAAAAATTGAAAGAATTAGATTTTAAGGCCTGTCGCCCCGCCAGGAAGCCCAAGTTAACAGCTGCAATGAAAGCAAAGCGCCTGAAGTGGGCCAAACAATGGCAAGACAAAGATGTGGACTTCTGGAGATCGGTAAGATACAGCAATTTAATCAATAATTGATACATTATTATCATTTTCAGTTAAATAAAGCAAATAAACATGGAAGTTTATATATTTTTCCTATTTTTGACAGGTCTGCTTCAGTGACGAAAGCACATTCGAAATTTTGCAGAATAAAGCTCAGTATGTGCGTCGTCGTCATGGAGAAAAGTTTCATCCCGATTGTGTCGTCCCGACGGTTAAACATCCCACCAAAGTGATGATTTGGTCAGTCATCAGCGGCAAGGGCACTGGACGTCTGTACGTCGTCAAAGGGATAATGAGGCAAGATCAGTACAAAGAAGTATTACAAAATCGGTTGATTCCGCATTTCAGAGAATGGTTTCCAAATGGGGAACCATTCACTTTCATGCAAGATGGAGCTTACTGCCACACTGCTCGGTCTGTTAAAGCTTTTTTGGCAGAAAAAAATATCCCTCTGTTGGATTCGCCGGGTAATAGCCCTGATATGAACCCCGTGGGAGCTGATGAAAAGAGAAGTGGCTAAAGATGTGATTACCAACAAAACCCAGCTCCTAGAAAAGATTATTCATGTGTGGAATCATCATCCTCAAATGCAGGAGACACTATAATCTTGCATTGATAGCATGCCGCGCAGAATTAAAGCTTTGATAGCGGCTAAAGGTGGCTCAACTAAATATTGACTTTTACTAACATTAATTTCACTTTTCTTTAAAACTTAATAAACTTATGCTTTTCTAAATTAATGCTGTTTTATTTATGTCAAATAAATAGGTAATTGATTGGATAATATAAAAATAAAAACAAATCAATTTAAAATAATAAAACGGTACAATATCACTCGGTAATTCATATTTTACATGAAATCTTGCAGTGCGCCTAATAATTTGGCCAGGGACTGTAATTGTGCCGCGCCACTTTCTATACTATCGGAGCGCGCACGTTCTGGTTACAACGTTTATGTTTGTTAATTTAGCTCACACAGGGCGTTCTTTATTTAGAAAGTAATGATATTTATGGCCTGTATACATTTAAAAACAGTAATCAAAATAAAATTGTACCTATTTATTTATGACTTCAAGTTAGCCCAAAAAAAACCCTTTTTTATAATAAAATTTTGCGTTTTGCAAAATAACCTGACGTTCTGGATTTTTTTGAATATTTTTTTAGTTTTCAGAACACACAACAATACATAGAAATCAGTTGAAAACATCCAGACAGCATTCTTGTTGCAGACTTGTGTAATTCGTCAGCCGAGAACCGTTGTATTTTCTGGTCATATTGCGCTAGTATTGCGATAAGTACTTCATGTTCCGTTATTTTGCCAATGATATACAGTCCCTGGCCAAATTATTAGACGCACTGTATTTTTTTAGTAGTTTTATGTTTCTTAAGAGTTTTTATGCAATAATGGTATATTTAAACTACAATATTATTGATTTTTATTTAAAAGAATTGTTGTAGACTACATATTTGTATTTATTTTTAACATATGGCAACACTGTGTTGACAAAGTGTTACATGAACGTAAATAAGTACAAACCTGTATCAGTCGCGATCGGAATCGAGTCAGGTACGGACGTGTTTCTGTGGCTTTATGGACTGTGATTGTTTGTTTAACAGTTTTATACTACTCAGTTATTAGTTTATTTTGTATGCAGTGTTTTAAAAAAAGTAATTGGACTATTTTCATTATGGGTGGAAAAGGCGATCTTTCACCACGTAAAAAAGCTGAAGTGAAGGCCCTTGTGATTGCGAAAACATTTACAAACCGAGAAATATCACGAAGATTGGAGGTTTCTGAAGCTAGTGTACGACGCATAAAAAAGAAAATTGAGTCAGGGAAGGAATTAAGCCCGAAAAGAAAGAAAAGATGCGGTAGAAAACCAATTTTCACTCCACGGTCAGAGAGATGTTCGAAGAAAATTTGTGTAGAAAACAGATTTGCTACTACAAAGGTAATAAAATCACAACTCCAGGATGCTAGCGTAAATGCTTCTGAGCGCACTATTCGAAGAAAATTGAAAGAATTAGATTTTAAGGCCTGTCGCCCCGCCAGGAAGCCCAAGTTAACAGCTGCAATGAAAGCAAAGCGCCTGAAGTGGGCCAAACAATGGCAAGACAAAAATGTGGACTTCTGGAGATCGGTAAGATACAGCAATTTATCAATAATTGATACATTATTATCATTTTCAGTTAAATAAAGCAAATAAACATGGAAGTTTATATATTTTTCCTATTTTTGACAGGTCTGCTTCAGTGACGAAAGCACATTCGAAATTTTGCAGAATAAAGCTCAGTATGTGCGTCGTCGTCATGGAGAAAAGTTTCATCCTGATTGTGTCGTCCCGACGGTTAAACATCCCACCAAAGTGATGATTTGGTCAGTCATCAGCGGCAAGGGCACTGGACGTCTGTACGTCGTCAAAGGAATAATGAGGCGAGATCAGTACAAAGAAGTATTACAAAATCGGTTGATTCCGCAGCTCAGAGAATGGTTTCCAAATGGGGAACCATTTACTTTCATGCAAGATGGAGCTCCCTGCCACACTGCTCGGTCTGTTAAAGCTTTTTTGGCAGAAAAAAATATCTCTCTGTTGGATTGGCCCTGATATGAACCCCATTGAAAATGTGTGGGAGCTGATGAAAAGAGAAGTGGCTAAAGATGTGATTACCAACAAAACCCAGCTCCTAGAAAAGATTATTCATGTGTGGAATCATCATCCTCAAATGCAGGAGACAGTACAATCTTGCATTGATAGCATGCCGCGCAGAATTAAAGCTTTGATAGCGGCTAAAAGTGGCTCAACTAAATATTGACTTTTACTAACATTAATTTCACTTTTCTTTAAAACTTAATAAACTTATGCTTTTCTAAATTAATGCTGTTTTATTTATGTCAAATAAATAAGTAATTGATTGGATAATATAAAAATAAAAAACACATCAATTTAAAATAATAAAACGGTACAATATCACTCGGTAATTAATATTTTACTTGAAATCTTGCAATGCGTCTAATAATTTGGCCAGGGACTGTATACAAGGGTATTTTCCTAAGTGATCTAACTAGTAACTGATATTGATTTAAAGACACTTTTTCTAGTAAAACTCCGAGCTTGATAGTTGATTTTTCGTCTTTGTCTCTTGAAATCAGTAGAGTTTATTGCAACTACTTTTTCTATGCTTAATTGGCTTCGATAAATGTGCACAAACTTCTCAATAGAGCGCTCCTGTGGAATTTTAGAGCCATTTAGGAAGCGTGTACAAAATCGAGATTACACTGGTGGAGTTAGCTTTACTAGGCTAAAATATTATTTAGCCCTTTTTTGCTTTGGTCCCACAGAACATTATTTATTTGTGCAATAGGTATTATACATGCTGCCTTACTAATCTCCATAAAGTGTTAACCACAGTAAACATAAAACATAGTAGCGACAGTCCGACTCGGCACCTGATCTCAAGGGGTTCGAGTTCGTAATGATCACGTGATCTCTCGCCATACTGTTGGGTATGATGCCCGCGAGTTTTTGA
Source organism: Pachyrhynchus sulphureomaculatus (assembly GCA_019049505.1). Lineage (NCBI taxonomy): Eukaryota > Metazoa > Arthropoda > Insecta > Coleoptera > Curculionidae > Pachyrhynchus > Pachyrhynchus sulphureomaculatus. Next base: position 25,005,427 of record CM032453.1, on the reverse strand, counting down.
AATATTCAAATTCCTTCTTTCAAGAAAAATCCTATTTTGTGGAATAAAAATGAATTTTGCTGATTGAAATGAAGCAAAAAACGAAAAAAGTTTTTTTTAGATATACTTTTTTAAAGAGTTGATTGATTGGTCCATTACTGTGTAACAGTACATTTTAACAATAAAATTACTTAATTACTTTGTTAACTATCACTAAATATATTTGTAAAGATTTTACAATTGCGTTATCGCGATTTTGTAGTACAACTACATTGTCAAACGCTTAACTAAGACTAAAACAGATTTTTGGTATTTTATGTTTATATAATGAACAGATGTGGGTCTATAATGTACTAAAACAGGACGGAATTTGCTACGTCTAATTGACTATTCAGTAAATTTATATTATGGTCCTTTGAATATCTGTAAGTTTCTATGGATTCTAAGAAATTGAGTTTTGACCCTTTAGGTGCCGTATGGAGTATTTGTAAACAATTGATATTGGGAAAAGTATGGCCTGTTTCTAAGAAATGTTTCGCAAAGTGTGATTTTTCATTTTTTAGCCTAAGAGGCATTATGTTCTGCGAATCTAGTTTTGAAATTCCGTCCCGTTTGGCCTACGTAACAGCTATTGCACTCTTGACAATTAAGTTTATAAACTCCTGATTTATTGTGTTTATTAGTTTTACCTTTGCATTGAAAAATATATTGCATAATTTTTGAGCGGGTTTTAAAGCTATTCTTGTTTTTTCGGCAGTGAGAACTTGGAATATTTTATCCGAAATGGAACCAAAATATATCAGAGGTATGAATGTTTTCTTTTCTCGGTATTCTTTTACGGGGTAGATTAAGCTGAAAGTGATTTGTTTTTAGAAGTTTTGCAAGAAGTAAAACACTACTTGTAGAATAGGCTCAAGTCGCTAACCGTTCTTTGGTGTTCCAGCGAATCAAGGCCGCCGGTCAGTTCCGGGTCTCCAATCAGACGAACAGCTCTTCTCTGAATAGAATCCAACAAATGCAGTGTATGTCTGGGAGCGGAGCCCGAAACATGGGAGCAGTATTCCATCGTTGGTCGAATTTGAGCTTTGTCAAGATTTAACAGTTGTTGTGGAGTGTAAAGCTTTCTGGTTCGAAATAATATTCCCAACTTTTGAGAAGCTCTCCTTGCTATGCCTGCAACATGTTCATGCCAGGACATATTTGCTCCCAAATTAACGCCCAACAAATTAAGTGACGATGTTAGAGGAATGGAGTGCTCCGACATAATCATGTAGGGTTCAGCAACGTTAACTTTTTTAGAAAAAACTACCGCCTGAGTTTTTATAACGTTAAATTCCACTTGGTTACTGTCACCCCAAGATAGAATTTCTTCCAGGTCTTTGTTAAGTTGAATGACTTCCTGCTGTCTGCGGATATTCGTCTGAGTAGCCGATGTCCGAGCGTTCAAAGTGAACTGTGTCTGCAAAGTTGTAGATTGGATTCTCGGTCTTTTCCAGCAGATCGTTAATGTAAATGAGAAAGAGAGTAGGAGACAGTATGGAGCCTTGAGGTACACCGACGTTGATAGTGAAGGTGTTAGAAAGAAAATCTGTCGACTGCAACTCGGAAAGAGCGCTCTGCGACTGGTCGGTAGTTATTTGACAAGGTCTTCTTGCCTTTTTTGGGTATCAGCTAAACTGTGGTACATTTCCAGCAGGAAGGAAATATTCCCTTTCTGTAGGAACAAATCCGTCGACTGCCACTCGTAAAGAACGCTCTCTGAGGAAACATGAGAGCCACAAACAGAACTTCTCAGACATACTATTAGAGCGTCGCTTAGCCAACAGCCCATCGTGCCAAACACGGTCGAATGCCTTGTTTGGCACGATGTGTTGACACACCAACCATCTGAAGAAGCTGTCGTACAGCGAAACATGTCATGGTGTTAAAAATAAAAAATTTAGTGGAAATTTAAGTAGTGTTTTACTTCTTGCAAAACTTCTAGTTATGGATCTCCACCAAGTATTGGTTGAATCAATCCAAGTTATTTGTTTTTGTTTACGGCTTATTAAGGTATTATTTATTTTAGGTTGGAAGCCGTTATTGAATGCTATATTTCTGATTGTGCTCAATTCTTTTTTTAAATTATTTTTACTAAGAGGGATATTGAAGGCTCTATGGATCATAGGCTGCCAGTTTATGGGAGTTAGGGTGTATTGAGTCAGCTGGAATGGTGACATCTAAAAATGTTGGTTTGAGGAAGATATCGAATTCTCGTCTATTTCTCTTCTTTGAAATTGTAACATATAAGAAATTTATTTTATTATTTGTTTCCTTTTCCACTGAGAATTTTATGTTGGGGTGTATATTATGTAGATAATTTAAAGTGGAATTCAGTTCAATATCATTTCCATGGAAACATACTAAGATGTCGTCCACATATCTAGTCCAAAAGAGAATATTTTTTGCGTGTTGACTTTTTAGAAAACTATTTTCCAGTTCGGACATAAAAATTTCCGCCAGCAAAGGATTAGGTGAAGACTCCATGGCAAGATCATCGCTTTGTTTGAAAAATTCAAACAGTTTCAATATATCTTTGTTGTATTGTTATATGATGTTTTTTTTATAGCCTAGTTTTAATAATTTTTAAACAATCTTTATTTGGGATATTGGAGAACATATTTGTTACATCGAATGAAACTAGAAGGGCGTTATTTGGGATGGAGATATTTTTAAGTTTATTTGTGAGGTCAATAGAGTTTTTTGTGTTGTATTTTGGATTGAATTGTGTAATTTCTTTAAAGATGGTGTTGGGATGTGTTGCTAGATTTTTAAGGGGGTGTTGCTCTACGATACTACTGGTCTTATTGGTGAATTTTTTTATGTATTTTTATCAGGCCGTAAAGTTTTGGTGATGTAGGATTTTGATTTATTATTTTAAACTTTTCTCTTTCATCCACAATGCTCAGGGTTTCATTTAACAGGGTCTTTAGTGGTTTTGGATTTTATCTCTTATTTATTTTATTATTTTTATATATATTTATTATAAAACTTCTTCTTATTAAAACAGGGAAACAAAGCAAATAAGACAAGGAAAAAATACATTTGGCTTCAACGTTTGCATGTTATTCATTTAAATATCTCATTGTTGAATTTATATTTCTGAACTATTAGAGATATTGTCCGGAGGGAGGGGGGATGTTCATTGTGAGAATATATCTCTACACACCTTCAGCTACACGCGTATAATTTCAACAGTCATCCTTCTTATATTTCAGCGGATCCCAGTAATCTGTAGAAATTAAAAATAATTATAATTAGTATTTTAAGCTGAGGTCATCTTTCCTCTGAACTTAAAAATGAAGTGAACACACTTTTTGCTCTATTTTATCATTAGTTAAATCTAATATAATAATTTTCATACAACTAATGACCTTTCGTACCTATATCATCATCATTATCATCATATATCAGCCCTTAGCCTCCACTGCTTGACATAGACCTCCCTTAATCTTTTCCAGTTAAACCGGTCTTGAGCTTTTTAGATCCGGTTTCCCGCTACTTTTATCAGATCATCTCTCGATCTGGTGGGAGGTCTTCTTCTATTCCTACGTGCTTCTTATGTAGGTCGCCATTCCAACACCTTCCTAGTTCATCGGTTATCTTGCGTTCTGGCTAGATGACCGGCCCAATTCCATTTCAAAGATGGAACTTTTCTCAACTGCATCTATCACTCTCGTTCGGTTCCTAATTTCTTTATTTGGGACTTTATCTCGAAGAGATCAACCCAACATCGACCGTTTCATTACCGCTTGAGTTACCCTTATCTTATTTATTTTCTTCTTTGTCAAAGTTAGGGTTTCTGCTCCATAAGTAAGCACAGGTAACACGCATTGGTTAAAGATTTTTCGTTTAAGGTAAATAGGTATGCCTGATTTCAGCGTTTCTCATAGTTTGCCAAATGTGGCCCAAGCTAGACTGACCCTCCGTTGTAATCCTAAGTCTGATTATCTCTGCCCAACTTAATTTCATGCCCCAAATATTTATATGTCATGACTTGCTCGATGTTTACCCCGTTTACTGAAAGTGACTTGGTAAAAACTAGATTTGTCATAAACTGGGTCTTCAAAAAATGTATTTTTAGACCCATTTTATGGGACTGTTCTTTTAGGGTGTTAAGCATGACATTCGCATGATCTGCGTGATCTGTTAACAGGACTATGTCATCGGCGAATCTCAAGTTATTCAGCATTTCTCCATTTATATTTACGCCCATGGTGCTCCAACTCAGATTTTTAAACATGTGTTCCAGAAGGGTGATAAAACAACTTTGGGGAAATAGTGTCACCCTGACGCACACCTCTTTCGACTTGGGATTTGTTTGTTTTCCTATGTAATTTAACTGCTGATGTTGCCTAATAGTAGATATGTCTTAGGCTTTCGATGTACCTTGAATCTATACAGCATTCAGCAAGAGCCCTACTCATAATCCAAGAAGATTAATATTAAAGGCCTGTTAAATTCGACACGCCTATATACTACTTATATAAAAAAAATGAAATCCATGCACTGGTTTATTCAAACTTATTCATGCTAGGGAATCACCTCTTTTGCACGCCTAGATTGGGTTTTGAAAGTTTGGTTAGCGAATTTTAACAGATATTATAACTTAACTGTAGCAAACATTTTGCCCTGACTTCAGAAAAACGGTACAAGTGGGATAACATAAATCAATACTTAACAATCATCAACTGTTTTACAAATAAAATGTATCTCTAATATGCAAACACAATTATCATAATCTTTATATAATATAGTGCATAATAAAAATAAAGAATTATGAATAAATTACGTTTTAGAATCTTAGAGAAATCTAAAAAAACTCCTTTGGAGATACCACAAATATTTTTACAGGCACTAACCGTACAATAAAAGCTTCCTCTTGACATCTTTTTAGTGTTCCGTACGGAACACTTATAAGATGACTTCAGTGTCTGTCCGTCGGTCTGTCCGTCTGTCTGTCAAACCCGATTTTCTTCGAAACTATTTGTCATAGAAAGCTGAAATTTGGTAATAATATACACACCCCAAATGAGTTTTCAACAATTGATGGCCTCATCAGAGCCATGTAGTTTTGAAAATTAAATTTTGACTTAAGGGGTTAGTTTTGGGGGTGAAATAGGAAGTGAAAAAAAATTTTTTTTACTAGGTCATCGGGTGTGGGTGTCAAATGAAAGCTTGTGAAAACACGAGTAATATATATATATATATATATATATATATATATATATATATATATATATATATATATATATATATATATATATAAAATGCAATACTTGCGCGTCTTTTTCTTTGCATTATTTTTCAAAAGTCGCGAAAAGTCGCTGCCCCCCCGCCTTATCCCGAAAAGTACTTATCAAAAAATCTTGAAAAAATTCTGGAATATTCTCCACGGGGTGTAGATTGAACGAAAATTATCACGACTGCATGATCTTTAATAATTTATTTGGTATTTAAAAAAAAAAAAAAAAAAATTTCAAGGCCAGTTTTCAGTAAAGATTGGAAACAAACTTTGTTGAAAACTCATTTGGGGTGTGTATAGCTCCGTAACAACATTTTTTTATTTTAAAAGCAATCAACAGACGGAACTGCGCAAGTTCAACTTGCACTTGACCGGTTATTTATTTATAATTATTTTCAATTATAACGTCAACGAACAAGTAATTATTAACAATGAATTTCGGAGCACGTTATGAACGCAACCTGCGATCACACGGACAGTCATGGTGTTGGTATAATAGGGGACGCGTGCTTGATAAAAAACAAGACCTAAAAATTTTTTTAAGCGTCACTACTGTGTTTTATGTTTACTGGGGTGTTAACACTGTAGCTCTTCTTTTTGAGATGATCAACTGTTTCACACGTATTTTTTTTTCTTTGCAAAAGGAACTTATAAGTCTTCAGTAATATCAACAAATGCCCTTTCTGAAAATACATAATTAATCGCGAATAATTGAGAAATAAATAAGCGATATGCGAACCGTCTATTCTTAGATAGCCTCTACATTGAAAACAAAGAGGCATTCAAAATGATATTCATGCATGACATTTCTGTAGTATCGTAATTATTGCCAGAGTAATATGTGTCAATCAATTTGACGCGCCGGCGACAAATTAACGATATACTCAGTAACCAAGTTTCAAATATTAGTTTAGTTATGAGTTTTTGTTTAGTTAAGCTTGAATTCTAGGAAGAATTATTTTTGTTAGTAACGTTGCCGTAATTAGGAGTACGGCTTTTATTCAAATATTTGCTTCAAAATATTAATAAATCATGTATAAAAGTATTTTAATTAAAGTACTATTTATATAGAGGGTGTTTTTAACAAGTATTTTACCAACTGTAAGCAGGGGAAGTATAAAGTGGGCCATCTGTTGGTTTGTTTTTAAGATTGCTATAACAAAAAAGACGTTTATTATTTTTCTAATTTTTTTTGCTTATTCAAAAGAGTAAACCCTCCGATTAATTATGAAATATATTTTCGAACAAATGGCTGCTATGGCGGCTTGGCAGTAGCAGCCAACTTTCAGCATATTTTCAATGGTTTGTGGCTTTATTTGGCGAATATCTCGATGGATATGTTCCTTAAGTGCGTAGTTTGTTTGTGAATTGTTAGAGTAACAACGATCCTTAACAGCCTAACGTTGTAAAATCGCAGTAACGCGGTGGCTATGCCACATCTCCAAAATGGCTGACCAAACGAATACCTAAGTTAGTGCGCAAAAGATCAATTGTTTGACTGCCGGTGTGGCATGTTGCACTATCTTGTTGGAACCAAAGCTCCTTCAACTTCAAATCATCCATTTCGGTCACAAAAAAGCAGTTATCATGTCTCTGTAACTTCATTTACCGAATTGTAGACCATGCGACAGTTTCGGTTTTATGAAAATCAGAATTTTTTAATTATTGATTATAAAGCAAGTAAAACACAACTTGAAATCAAAAATATAAAAATTTAAATTCTTGTACTAATCTAACAAATATATTTCAAATTCAAAAAATGAAAATTTCCTTGTGATCATATTTTTATTGGTCCAAAACGGACAAAGTACGATTTTTGTCCAATCTATCTAAAATTTTTCATAATACTATAAAATGAAATTCCATACACCCATTCTTAATAAATGTTTTCGATATTTTAACGAACAGGGTGACATTTTATTTATTCTGTGAACTTTCCATACTTTGCTTAGGCTTGTCATTGCAGTTTTGAGCATCGCCATCCTTCTTTTAATTTTTTCCCTCCTTGTTAAAAAGTATATAATATCTGTCTTCAGTGATATATCGTTGACTTTTTTGAAAGGAGGCCAAATTTTAGCTCGATCTACTATAAGAGCACATTTCTTTCCATTTAGTGAAAGGCCAACATGTGCGCTAACCTGTTCTATTCGATGCAGCAGAGCAACTATTTCTTCCTCAGAGCTAACCATTATTGTAGTATCATTAGCGTATCTTAAGTTCGAAAACCTTTCGCCTCCTACTGATACCCCTCCATTTCACTCTTTCGTCGCTTTGCGAATAATCCATTCACCATATATATTGAAGAGTAGTGGAGACAGGATACAACCCTGCCTCATCCCCTTTCCGACTTGAAATAGCTTAGACAGATTTTTCTCCACTCTAACATAAGCTATGTTGTTACTGTAAAATTTGTGGATTAAGACGAGTCGGTGGTCTGGTGTCTTGCTCTCTTGTGCTTCTACCGGTACAAAACCTGTCTGTTCTTGGGGAATTTGAAGCATAATATTGCTTGCATGCATATATCTGTATATATATATATATATATATATATATATATATATATATATATATATATATATATATATATATATATATATACAGTGTGACAATTTAAGTCCGCATCATATGGGATTTTTTTTAAATAATCACCCAGATCTGGTTATGGCATCCATTTCTGATTCAAATAATATCAGAAATAAAGTAGAGTAGGTCATTTTTACGCATGACGTCACCTGTTAAAAATGACATTTTCGTAAAAATTTTTGAAAAAAAAACGTATAATTTGGCCAAATTTAAAAAACAGTTATTAGACAAAATAGTTTATTTTGTGATTCTAGATCTGTTTGTCAAATTTCAACGGCCTACTACAATTTTGAATTTTTGGCAGTTTTTTAACATTTCGGCAATTGTTTTTCATCTTGTTTTATTGCAACCTTATTTAAATCATTTAATTTGTCAAAAACTAGGCACAACAAAATGAAGTCGTGCCCATAATTTTTTTATAGAATATACTTTAACTTTTGTTTTTAAATAGAAAAATATTTCTCGCTTACGTAGTTTGATAGTGAACACACTTGAACGTTTGTAAATTAACACAAATCTTACATTTTGATCTTTTTAGTAATGTATTTCAAAATTTCAACAACGTAATGTTTCTTTCTATAAACGCTAAATTAACAATTGGCTATTTTAACCTATTTAATACATACTTTGTATCAAATACACGCATATTGCAATATTCTACATTGCGGTGTGTCCACCGTTTCGTTCAATGCAACGAATCGTTCTTCTAGAAATTTCTTTGACGGAATTTTTCACAAGCTCGGGAGGGATCTCCAGAACACACTGCCTAATATAGTTTCTAGATGATCGGTATCTCTAAATGGTCAAAAACTTGTATACTTTTTGTTTGAGATAACCCCATAAATAGAAATCCAATGGGGTGATGTCGGGCGATCGAGGTGGCCAACAATTATCCTGATCTCGCCCAATGACCCTGCCATGAAATAGTTCATTTAAAATGTTTCGTACTTGCAAAGTATTGTGTATTGGTACACTATCTAATTGATACCATAGAGCATATCTTAGATCCACAGCCATGTTATCCAGAACTTCTAAAATTTCGTTGTTTAAAAAATCTAAATATCGCTGTGAGTTTAAATTATGTCTAAAAAAATATGGCCCTATTATTTGGTCATTTGCAATGCCACACCAAACGTTAGTTTTAAACGAGTATTGGTTCCGACACTCAATTATGAAGTTTGAATTTTCTTGGACCCACCATCGACTATTCTGTGAACTTACTACTCCGTTAGAAGTAAACGTGGCTTCATCAGTCCATAAAACATTGTACGGAAATTTGAAGTTCTCTTCTATTTTTCCTTGGTACCAGAATGAAAATAACAACCGAATATTAAAATCTCTATCCTGTAGAGTGTTTATCAATTTCGGTTTGTATGGTTTAAATTTATTTTTGTGTAAAATTTTACTTACACTTTCTCTGTCGATCTCTGGTTTAGACTTCGAAATAGTTCTAACACTGGTTTTGCCTTCTTCCACTACACTTAAGCACACATCTAACTCAGTATCTTCGTTATGTTTACGTGCAACACGATATTTCGAGAAACATTTCCCACAGATTCAGTCGATTTAAACTTTTTTATAATTCGGCTCACAGTAGATTGCTGCAAGTTTTTTTTCAGGATGACGCTCGTTAAAAACATTTGCAACAGTGCGATGAGGTGTATTTTCCCCACACAATAAAACAATTTCAATTTTTTCTTGAAGAGGAAGCATGTTGTGACACCATCTGTTTCTTTCCATTCTAGTTTGAATTGCTAACTAAATATTTGAGATTTGTATTATTGATCTAAAAAGTGGTTTAGCTGAATTATAAAAAAAAACAAATAGGATAAAGCAGCAACTTGTTAAATTGGTGTTTATAGTAAGAAACATTACATTGTTAAAATTTAAATGCATTACTAAAAAGATCAAAATGTAAGATTTGTGTTAATTTACAAACGTTTAAGTGTTCACTATCAAAAGACATAAGCGAGAAATATTTTTCTATTTAAAAACAAAAGCTAATCAAACTTTGCATTAAATATGATTCATCCTAATGTGTGAATTTTAATATTCTATAAAAAAATTATGGACACGACTTTATTTTGTTCTTAAATAGATTATAGGTGCCTAGCTTTTGATAAATTAAATGATTTAAATAAGGTTGCAATAAATCAAGATGAAAAACTATTGCCGAAATGTCAAAAAACTGCCAAAAATTCAAAATCGTAGTAGGCCATTGAAATTTGACAAAAATATCTAGAATTACAAAATAAACCATTTTGTCTAATAACTTTTTTAAAATTTGGCCAAATTATACGTTTTTTTTTTAAATTTGTTTGTGAAAATGTCATTTTTGACAGATGACGTGATGCGTAAAAATGACTTACTATACTTTATTTCGGATATTATTTGAAACACAAATGGATGCCATAACCAGATCTAGGCTAAAGCAATTATTTTTAAAAAAATCCCATATGATGCGGAAGGAAATTATCACACTATATATATATATATATATATATATATATATATATATATATATATATATATATATATATATATATATATATATATATATATATATATATATATATATATATATATATATATATATATATATATATATATATATATCTATAATATATATAAAATACAACGTCTCTCTGTCTGTGTGTCTGTCCGTTAGTGCGGTTATCACTGGAAAACCACTTATCCGATTTACGTACTTCTTTTTTTTTAAACATACATACGTTCTCTGGCCAGGTTATAGGCTATATTTTATTACGATAGGTGGCATAAGGAATGAGCAGTGACGATAATAGTGAGTGAAGTCGGAAAAAAGTTTGCCGCTAGCGCGTTTCCTTGCAATACACAGCCTAAACCATTAAATATGGAACAATATTATGTAGCAGAGAATATCTATAATCTATAATATATATAAAATACAATGTCTCTCTGTCTGTCTGCCTGTCCATTAGTGCTTTTATCACGCGAGAACCACTTATCCGATTTACGTGTCTTTTTTTAAATTCATACATATATTCTTTGGCCAGGTTATATAATAATAATAATAATAATAATCTATACCTATAATATATATAAAATGCAACTTCTCTCTGTCCCTCTGTCTGTCTGTTCGTTAGTGCGCTTATTCCTCGAGAACCACTTATCCGATTTGCGTGATTTTTTAAATTCATACATATGTTCTCTGACCAGGTTATAGATATATATTTTATTACATCTATAATATATATAAAATGCACCGTATCTCTGTCTGTTTGTCTGTCTGTCTGTCCGTTAGTGCGCTTATCACTCGAGAACCACTTATCCGATTTACGTGTTTTTTTTTAAATTCATACATATGTTCTCTGGCCAGGTTATATAATAATAATAATGATCTATATAATATATATAAAACACAACGTCTCTCTGTCTGCCTGTCTGTCTGTCTGTCTGTCCGTTAGTGTGCTTATCATTCGAGAACCACTTATCCGATTTACGTGTTTTTTTTTTAATTCTTAATTTAATATATATCAAAAAAAATCTATAATATATATAAAACGTAACGTCTCTCTGTCTGGCCATTAGTGCGCTTAGCACATAAGAACCACTTATCCGATTTACATGTTTTTTTTTTTATAAAATACAAAGGGAATAAACAGAGACAAAATGCTAATATGTAGGAAAAAAAGGTGGAAATGAAACATTAAATGGAGATAAAAATGAGGAGTTGAATGAGAAATTAAAATTAACTGAAGGGCAGGAGGGAAAAAATAAGAGAAATACTCAGAACCCAAAAAAAAAAATAAGGCCCCGGGTGGAAATTGTATAACAGTAGAAATGATAAAAGCTGGAGGAGTAGATCTGGAAAATGAAATATGCTGGTTTGTGCAAGAAATATGGGAAACAGGAAAGATGCCAGTGAGCTGGAAAGAGTCGCTCATTTGTCCAATATACAAAAAAAGGAGAAAAAACTATATGTGATAATTATATACCAATAGCCTTACTGGATGTCGTGTACAAGATAGTAGTGGTGGCTATCAAAAACAGACTAGAAGAGAAAGCCGAGTCTATTCTGGGAGTGTACTAGTGTGGATTGAGGAAAAATAGTTCGGTTATAGACCAGATATTTTCGATTAAGCAAAACCAAGGTAATATCTTAGAACAAAATTTGGCACTACACTTGGTTTTTGTGAATTTCAGAGAAAGCGTATGACTCTGTAAATAGAGAAAGACTCTACAAGATAATAGAAGAACTAAAAATTCTAAGTAAATTTATTCGCATTTTGAGAATGACCCCGAATGACACAGAAAATAGAGTGTTGGTTGAGGGCAAAATATCAGACAAGTTTAAGGTGAAGAGAGAATTAAGACAGGGGTATCCCGTGTCGACATGTCTATTTAATTTGGTACTAGAGAAGATTATCCGGGAGTCAGAAATAAAAACAAATGGAACGATATACCAACAAACCTGCCAATGCCTGGCCTATGAGGATGATGTAGCAGTGATTGCAAGAGCAAAAGAGAACCTCAAAAAAGCCATAAGTAGGTTAGAAGAAAGGGGGAAGGATGAGAGGACTAAAGATAAAATGAGGAAAAAACAAAATACATGGAAATTACAAAGAAGAAGAATATTAAAAACAACAAAAGTTTAGGTATAATAAACAACTTAGGAAAAAGATGTATGTTTGAAAAAGTAGACAAATTTAATTATCTGGGAGTAACACTAACAGAGAGTGGACAAGAAAGGACGGAGATACAAGAAAGAATAGCGAAAGGACAGATATGTTTGGGGGCAATGAATCCAATACTGAAATCAAAGAACGTATCAAGAAAAGCAAAGGAAAACATATATACGACAGTTGTCAGACCCACGGTGACATATGGATGCGAAACGTGGAAACTGAATGCAAGAGAAAAGGAGACGTTGGAGGTGTGGGAAAGGAAAGCTTTGAGAAGAATCTATGAAGGAAGGAAAGAAGAGAGACTGTGGAGAAAAAGAATAAACTACGAATTAAATTACGTTACCCCTTATAAGCCAAATCATAAGAAGCCAGCGATTAAGATGGTTGGGACACGTGGCAAGGATGAAGGAAGAAAGACAGGCAAAGCAAGCTCTAATAAGAGGAGTGGTTGGAAGAAGAGGCAAGGGTAGACCTCTATCTACATGGATTCAGGCAGTAAAGCAAGATCTGGAGTTGATGGGAATCCCGCACTGGGAAAAGCTCACAGGAGACAAAAAGAAGTGGAGACAAGTATGCAAACAAGCCATGGGCCTCTAAGGCCTCTTGAGCTATATAATAATATAAACATAACCAATAAACAGTGACGATAAAGGTAAATCAAGACCACGCGAGCGGAGCCGCGGACACGGCTAGTATATATATATATATATATATATATATATATATATATATATATTTATATATATATATATATATATATATATATATATATATATATATATATATATATACAGTGACTCACAGCTTAAATGATGCAGTCGCTATAAGAAAAGACTAACTGGTCTCAGTGCCTCTTTATTTATTTGGAAAAACAACTTATTGAAATTAAATTAGTAAAGAGTCTTCTAAAAAAGTATGAATTACTTTTTGTCTTAAATATGCCTTACTTAATTAACAATTAATCAAATCATATGCAATTTTAACGTCACAGCTTAAATGATGCAAAATAACAACAGGGGTCAAAACTTCTCGCATTTTAAAATTTACAAGGCGGCGTTGCTTTGATTTCTTAGTGCAATTGTTTTTTGTTTAGTTTGACACTTTTTCATTCAATAAAACGAAATTGTTTAAGAATGGGTCGTCGAACTACAATTTCTGAGAGAAATTTAATTATTACTCATTACAGGAATGGATACAGCCAAAGAGACATAGCCAAAATGGTAAATAAATGTCAGTCAACTGTTCAACATATCATTGAACGTTACCGGAATGAAAATAGAGTCGAGAATAAGTCAAGGTTGGCTCCAAATAAGATCTTCAATGAACGTGAAGAAAGATGGATTTTAAGACAGGTATCAAATAATCCAAAAAAAAGTGCTCCAAAGTGGTGCGCCGAGGTGGAAAGACAGTTTGGAAAAAGGTGTAACCCCGAAACAGTTCGACTGATCTTGCGCAATAATAATTTACATGGACGAACTGCTAGAAATAAGCCTTTCATTAGCCAAAGAAATAGACGCGTGAGATTGGAATTTGCCAGAGAGCATATCAATAAAGACTTGAACTTGTGGAATTCAGTAATATTTGCTGATGAGACCAAAATAAACTTATTTGGGTCCGATGCAAAAATATCAGTGTGGAGAAAGCCTAACGAAGAATTAAAATTGAAAAATATGAAAGCTACGGTAAAGCACGGTGGAGGTGGAGTGATGTTATGAGGCTGTATGTCATCTGCAGTAGTAGGTAACATGCATTTCGTCGAAGGGAATATGAACCAATATGTGTACTTCGATATACTAAGGCAGCATCTCGTCACTAGTGTCCAAAAATTAGATATCGAAAACAATTATCGGTTCTATCACGACAATGATTCAAAGCACACGTCATTTCGAGTCCGCAGTTGGTTGCTTTATTTTATGTTATTAAAACACCAGCTCAGTCACCAGACTTAAATGTAATTGAAAATTTGTGGTTGACATTAAAAAATAAAGTAAATAGTGCCCCAATATCAAATAAAACTGAATTAAAAGTAAAAATTACTGAAGCATGGAACACTATTTCCCCGGAGTATACTAGAAAGTTAGTTGAATCAATGTCCAGAAGATTACAAGCCGTTATTGATAATGAGGGAGGCCCGACCAAATATTAGCAGAATTATTTCAAATTCTACAGTTTGTTTTCTCTCATAATTTTGGTATATTGAATTTTGCATCATTTAAGCTGTGACGTTAAAATCGCATATAATTTAATTAATTATTTATTGTTAATTAAGTAAGGCATATTTAAGACAAAAAGTAATTCATATTTTTTAGAAGACTCTTTACTAATTTAATTTCAATAAGTTTGTTTTTTCCAAATAAATAAAGAGGCACTGAGACCAGTTAGTCTTTTCTTATAGCGACTGCAACAGTTTAAGCTGTGAGTCACTGTATATATATATATATATATATATATATTATATATATATATATATATATATATATATATATATTGAATTGTTGTAGCTTCTACTTGATGGAAATTCATTATAAATATATAATAAAAGACTGTTTTTAGTCAATTTCCACTGGTTTATTTAAATTGCGATGACGCGTTTCGCTGTCGATGCAGCTTCTTCAGATTTACATTTTACACTGTCAAGTTGGGTTTAATATTCACAGTTTTATATAATTTCTTAATTATAATATTACAACTAATTAAATTACATTAATAGTATTGGAAAATCCACACAGATTTGGAGTTAAGAGAATAAATTCAATAATGGTGAATTGCTTAAATCTACCTGGTCGTTGAGTAAAGTACCTGTAGTCCTTAATCGATTTATTTGCATTGTCTCTAAAAGGTTTAGTTTTAAACCTTTTTGTTGGGTGTGTAAAATTTTGAAATTCTTGTTAAATGTGTGATTTTCTGTTAAAAGATGATTAGCATATGTTGAATTAGATTTTCTATGGATGAAACTTTTTTCGTGTTCTGTAATTCTTTGTCTAAATGTACGTCCAGTTTGTCCGATGTATGTTTTAGGACATGACCCACATGTTAATTGATAAACCCCCGATTTATTGTCTTTATTGATTTGTGGTTTGTAGTTTTTAAGATATTTCCCTATAGTATTGTTAGTCTTGTAAGCTATGTTGATATTTTTTGATTTAAAAATTTCCCCAGTTTTTCCGTTGGCTTGCCGAAATAGGTTAAGCATTTAAAAGTAGTATTTCTGTCCTTCGTCATCGCAATTTAAATAAACCAGTGGAAATTGACTAAAAACAGTCTTTTATTATATATATATATATATATATATATATATATATATATATATATATATATATATATATATATATAACATTGACATTTTACAAAAATTTAAGTAAAATTAAGCTTTCTATTTCGCTCAGACTATATTAAGAAATATTTTATATTTTACAATTTTCTGTATTCGGGAGGCATTACAAGCTATCCAATTATTATCCTTCCTTTGAGAACACTATTACAAGAAATAAAACATACCTCTGGCACTATTTCCGCACGGTCAGTTGATTTTTGCACATCTAGCTTTCCTTTGTTTCCTGCTGGTAGCTATTAAATGTTAACCCAGGGCGAAATTTTAGCTGTCGTGTGTACTCGTTGCGATTATGTAATGAATATCTTCTCGTTCTTTTCAAGACTTTTATTGCATAAAATAAAATAGTTTTTTTTTCGCAATACTGTCTTAAAAGTACTAGTTTCTATTTGAACTTTTTCTCACTATACCCAATGCTGCGAGTATATCGCGAGCCAAACTTTTATTTTAACATAAAAAGAGATATTAGAGAGATTTTGCAATGCTTATTTTTCACAGGCTTTTGTCCTTATTGTTATCTCAAGCATGCGCAGTATTAACGAGAAAGCAGGTTTCTATCACTTCCTTCAATATTTTCCTGATAATACTAATGTGCGATAAATCAAGTTTCATTTGAAATTACACACACTGTAATGCCATTGTGCCAAAAACTGCAAAATCCCAACATAATCTGAGGATTAATTAACTGTTCTCAGTGTTATTTGCAAAAAAAGATTATCATTTTAATTTTACTGCATTGTCTTAGTAGTTTGTATACCTAAGTAGGAAAAAAAATAGGCCCTATCATATTAGTGATAAGAATAACAAACTTCAAATTTTCTCTCTTGTAAGTTCCTAAATAAGGGAAATCATTATCCTTAATAAAGGATTCTCTTATTTTATTTTAATACTGCGCAACCTCCGAATGGTGAGCGCATGCTTCAAATAACGATAACAGCTGAGTCCTTATATTTAATTTATTCCCTTTACTACTGGGAAAGATCCAATCGGTAAGCGTATACTTCAAGTAAAGATAAAGACAGTGGCCTACCAAAATAAGAGTTGCAAAATCTCTCTATTAAGGCAAAATTTTAGGGACTTATTATATTATATGGTTCAAATAAGTGCAAAGTTTTACCGTAAAAGCACGTAACTGTCACCTCCGGTTTAGTCAGAAATGAAATTATTTTTTATGAAATTTATTATATCAGAAACATACATCATCCCTGTTCCTGACAGTTGTTGGGAAAAATGGCGATGGCGGTTGAAAATATCAGTATGCACGTAATGCGTAAATGTTGTATTTTTGACAGAAAACAAATGTGACGGTGCTTACAGTCTGTCAAGTAAGAACGTGTCCGCGATAATTCATTTTAGGTAGATCCGATTCTAGCGATTCAACAAAAAATCGGTAGAGGGAACCTTTGTCTACGACGCATTTCAGTAAAAGTATCAGTCGATTCCGAACTTTCGTCGAAATCACGTAAAATCGAAAATGAATGACTTGTTTGCGCATCGGTTCGAGGCAGTCTTTCTTTGTTCCCATCCAAAGGGGCCTAAAAGGGCACATTGCGCGGCCGAAAAAGTGAGTAAATCGTTTTAAAGAGACGAAAAATGTGGACAACTTGTCAATAGGTCGGTAGGCAAAGTCACTCAGGCAGTCGAAAAACGAATCGTGTCTTTGTTTTCACGGGGACCCGAAATTGATGCTGCGTCAAGGAGCTACAAGACTTAAAAAATCGGATTTGAATGTATCCCATGAAACCATTCGACAACATCTTCGTGCTCATGATGTCAAACTCCGAAGCACGTTGAAGAAACCTTTATTGGGCGAAAATCACGTCACGACGCGGCCGACGCGAGTCCACGATAAGATACTAGAGTAGCCCTCAAAACCGCCCTATTGAAAACATTTGGTCCCTTGTAAGGGGAAACCTCAGAGGGAAGACCCTAGCGAGAGTCGAAAAATTTACAGAGTATGGAGAAAATCTCGTCTACAGCATGCCTCAAAGATGTCAGGCGATTATTGATGCAGGAGGGTGATTGGACAACTTACTAAGGTAATTGCGCCGTTGTTAGCAGACCAAAGAATACATTGATGGCAAAAAATGTTCTCGAAACACATTTTTTCAAGAATATAAGAGGTTACGATCTTACTTGACATACTATATTAGAGGTATTAATGACTGATGGCTAGTTTTCAATTTATTAAAATTTCTTTGTTTTTAAATGAAATATACCAAGTGGGAAATATACAAAAATGAATATTTTTTTATTCGGAATAAGTTTTTATAGTAACTGACTATTTTTTCAACAGTTTTATTTCTTTTTTTTAAAAATATGCGAAAAAATTGTACTTTACAAGCGAATATTTATTATTTATTGGGTATTGTGTATCATATATACATATATATATATATATATATATATATATATATATATATATATATATATATATATATATATATACAGGATGCCCCATATGTATGGAATAATGATTCTACAGCATGTATCAAGAAAATCTTTGAACAATTGGCAATAAAATGTTTTAAACTGTCACGCCTTACCTTACCTTAAATTTTTATTATTATATTATTTTATTTTGGAGTCCTAGTAAAAATTCTAGATATTATTTGTCTAACATATCATATGTCTAAATTGAACTGTTATGGAATTATTGATATTGTGTCAAATATTCTGTCAGGTCACGACTTGACGCGTAAAAAAAATGATTATTGACGAAAACTTTTATTGCTGCGTTTTGTAAAAACTTCAATTTGAGCGTAATATCATCACTGATGAAAGAAGCACTTTGTTAATAATGGTTGGTTACGGAGACCGCAGGAGAACACAACAGGAGGTGTGTGATCTTTTTAACGCGGAATATCCGAATCGGGAATCTATTACCCAATCCATAGTTAGCAAAACATTAAAACCATTTTGACACTCAGGTCATGTTAAGTTCTAAATCTGGACCTCCAAAAGTTAAAACAAGCGATGATAAAAATTAGATTTTTTATTGGAAATTAGAGAAAATTCCTTATACAGCCACTCGTTAGCTTTGCCTAGACCACAACATAAGTAAAGGTACCTTATGTCGTATACTGAATGAAGAAAAATTGCATCCATACAAACCCATTCTATTGCAAGAATTATCTGATCACTACGATAGACAGGTTGAATTTTGCGAGGTCATGATGGAACGAATCGATGATGATCCTAACCTAATTCATAATATTGTTTTTTCTGACGAGGCCACATTTTGTCTTACTGAAAGAGTTAACAGGCATAACTGCCGATACTGGTCTACTGAGAATCCCCACTGGATAATCGATAGTCATTCTCAAAGAGCACGAAAGATAAACGTGTGGGCAGGGATTTGTGGACGTCATATCATTGGTCCCTTTTTTATCGATGGAAATCTTACAGAACAGCGGTATTTACGGTCACTCCAAGAGCAAGTTATTCCAATTTGTGCAGGTCTTTTTCCCCGATGAAAATAATTTGGATACCCCTAACAGGAATTTGTGGTATCAAGAGGACAGAGCACCTCCTCACTATGAAATCAATGTTCGTAGATATTTAGATGCGATTTTTCCTAAACGATGGATAGGCAGAAGAAATGCTGTAGAATGGCCTGCAAGGAGTCTCTACCTTACGCCACTCAATTTTTTTTTATGGGGTCATTCGAAAACCAGAGTTTAGTGAAGTCGACCTGAAACTGTAGAAAATTTACAAAAAAGAATTCAATATGAAGTAGCACAGATCACCCCGCATTCTCTGCAAAACTCTGTTCAGACTGTTTATGACATTGTCATTGCCTCGCTGTTAACGGTAACCATTTTGAGCAATTGTTACCTTAAAAATAAACCTGGAGTGTTTATTAATAGTTTATTGTCTTTTTATATTCAATTTCAAAAGACAATAATTCCAAAACAGTTCAATTTAGACATATGGTATGTTAGACAAGTAATATCTAGAATTTTTAGTAGGACTCAAAAATAAAATAATATACAGGATTTTCCATTTAAAAAAAAACTCAAGATGGCGTAATTTCTTCTAACTGACAGTTCAAAACATTTTATTGTCAACGTCAGCATGTGGGCCGTATAATACCCTATAACTTTTATTTAAACATTTTTTTGATACACTGATTAATAAATGCCGCGGAATCATTATTCTATACATATGGGGCACCCTGTATATATATATATATATATATATATATATATATATATATATATATATATATTATATATATATATATATATATATATCATATATATCCACTAGAAGTGCAATTTATTTTGCACATTAATAAAAATTCATAAAAAAAGAAACAAAATGGTCCAAAAACGGTCAATTACTACAAACAAAACTTAATTCGAACAAAATAATATTACTCATTTTTTACGAGTATATACCTCATATAAGTAGATAATCATCTTCAAATAATTCCACTTGATAAATTTCTACTGAAAACAAAGAAATAAAATTTTAAAATAAATTGAAAATTGGCCATTTATTGAAAACTAGATTAACTATTGCCAAAATTCTTGTAGTATCCATTATTAAGTACCCTAAAATAATATTATTTAACAAGAAATTCCCGTTTCTTTCTTTATCGGCTGCAAAAAACTATAAAAAACAGCGGAAAATAGCCAAAATTGGCCAATAACTTAAAATCTTCAAAATTTTTGCTAAAATCGCTATTTTTGCAGGAGTCAGCGACCCTTTTTTTTTGGTTAGATTTATTATTTATACTTTTAGGAATATTTCAAGCTTTACAAAATCGAATCGCAGATTGAAGGTAATATAAAATAACCGATCAAGTGCAAGTTGACCTTGCGCAATTAGTGTTCCTTTGCTTTTAAAATAAAAAATTTTGTTACGGTGGTATAAAATGATCAGTGACTTCATAAAACCCACCCCAAATGAGTTTTCAACAAAGTTTGTTTTTAATCTTTACTGAAAAGTGATGACCTTGAAATTTTTGTTTTTTATATACCAGATAAATTATTAAAGGTAATGCATTCTTGATAAATTTCGTTCAATCTACACCCCGTGGAGAATAATTCAGAATTTTTTCAAAATTTTTGATCAGTACTTTTTGAGATAGGGGGGGGGTGGAAGTTACCTGGGGTGGGCAGCGATTTTTTCGCGATTTTTTAAAAATAAAAAAAAAATATATATATATATATATATATATATATATATATATATATATATATATATATATAATATATATATATATATACATGTGTTTTCACAAGCTTCCATTTGACACCACACTCGATGAACTAGCAATTTTTTTTTCTCTCCCAGTTTCACTCCCCAAATCTAACCCCTCAACTCAAAATTTAACTTTTAAAACTACACGGCTCTGATGAGGCCATCAATTCCTATATTATTACCAAATTTCAACTTTCTATGACAAATAGTTTCAGAGAACTTCGAGTGTGCCAGACAGACAGACAGACGGACGGACCGACACCGAAGCCATCTTATAAATTTTCCGTACACTAAAAAATTATAGACGTTTAAGACGCGGTACTTTTTTTCTTTTGCATTTTTCTCCAAACAACTTTTTTCAAACTGGTGGACAAAATATCTCGAGATCTACTGAACTGATTTTGATAAAATTTATACCACATATTCTTTATAATATTATCTTAAAATTGACGTAGTGTTTTTTTCGATTGGATGCGCCGTTCATTTTTTATTAATTTTTAAAGCTCAAAATTTTTGTGAAAAATCTGAGTTTATTTTCGAACGGCTGTCACTTCTTCCAAAAAATTTTTAAAATTTTTTTCATATGTAGCTGTTTACCTATGACCTTTCTTAACGATAAGAAATAATTTGTTTAGTTTTGGGACGATTTTTGACTGAAAAAAAATTCCACTTGTGGCAAGGATTTTCAAAAGAGGGCCCTACAAGATGAATTACTTTGTTATTTGTCATTTACTTTTTATTTATCTACTACTGCAGTTTCGTAGGTTTTCTACATTACTGATAAATAAAAAATAAGTGACAAATAATAAAGTAATTCGTTTCATTTCATTTAGAAATTTAAAATGTACTGTCACAAAGTAACGGACACCTCAATTATACAAGATGGTTCACATCGCCGCCATTTTTTAATTTTTTTTAATATTTTTTTTTAGTTTAATGTGAAAAACAAAAATTATATAATATATACAATAGTTGCGTCAAAAAAAAATTATTTTATTTTCTATTTTTCCGAGCGTCAAGGTGGCGTAACCCCGTAATTGCTCTCGACCCTATATACACGAAGAGCTATAATTTTCTTAAGTACTACTCCGGTGCGTTAATCTTGTCAAAACTTCTACAAAAATCTGGTTTATTTCACGATAAAGCTTATACTTTACCACAAGAATCTTGAAGACATAATGATTAATGAAAGTAATTTCATGTAATTACATCTAGTTAAAGGTTTTGTTTGTAACGTTGACAAAGTGGTTAACGGTTACAGGCTAGACGATTATTTTTGTTGAAACTTGAGAAAAATAATAATTAATTTTAACATTACGTTGTGAAAAACATGTTATTAGTTTTAAATTATTATTGTAATAGCGGCTTTTCCATTAAAAGCCGCCATCTTAAATCATTTATACTTTGTTTATTTGAAAGTGATAGCAATAAATGGGCGCAGGTAATTTCCACACCACTAATCCGTTTATAACCTAGACATATTTAAGGGATTGTAATTGCAGAAGTAAATTCCACACCGAGTACTTTCAGGTAGAGGATGAGGGTTGATAAATGGGTGGTGGTACGCACCGCCGGCCTATTCAATTAAATCATTATTAAACCGTTCTACATATCAGTTTAGTACATATATAAAAAGTAATCGAGGAAAGGACATGTTATGTGTGAATTACTACACTTAGTTTCGACAAAAGGTGCTAAAATGTGGAGACACATTTTGGGGATGTTCAAAAAAGACTGAAAATCAAAAAGTCGTCACCGTTGGGCCCGAGAATTTAGTTACCAGAAGTGAAGGACTCCATACACACGAAGCCGACACCAAGAAGCTGAATCGGCCAATAATTAGTAATTCCTGCAAAAGAAAAGCCGGAGAGCATATGAGTGAAAGGCCATCTAAAATTATCCGACAAGAACTACAAAACACGCTGCCTGAAACAGTAACAGAAAAAGATGTCGAATATATTAGAAAAAAAAAACATTTATAACCATAGACGAAAATTTTTGCCAGGACGTAATCCAAGAAGTGCTGAGGAGGTGCATAGTGTTTTAGAGACATTTTAAATCAAAACTAGCAAGGGTGAGAATTTTCTATATATCAATAAACTCGAAAGTGGCATTATTGTTTTTTCTTGCACTACAAATGTCAATATGTTGTGTAAAATATTCAATATATATATGACGGCACCTTTTCATACTGCACTAAATATTTACACAGTTATTTACAGTACATGGTTTTGCAAACGGTCATTACATTCCATTATTATTTTGCTTATTGCGTGATAAGAGAGCTGAAACATACAAAAACCTCTTCACATTATTAAAATGTAAGATTTATTCAACAGATACACTATATTTCAATCCAGAGAAAATTACTATTGACTTCGAAAAATCTATTCATAAGGCAGTATCTGAAGTTTGGCCAAATGCTAAAGTGTTAGGATGTAGATTTCATTTACACCAATCTTGATTTCGCAAGATACAGAATCTAGGTCTAGCTAAAGAATATTGCGACAAAAATTCTGAAATTGTTCGTTGGTTAATGTATTGTTTCGGCTTGTCCTATTTAGCACCCGAAGAATTACGTGGCAGTTTTACATACGATTTATATTCTATAAAACCTGAGGATGAACGTTTAAATAAATTTTGTGATTACCTACTAGAAACGGATATAGAGGAAGGAGCAGATTTTCCAGTTGAAATATGGACAGAATCGAGTCCATCTTTACCTCGAACGACTAACTGTTGTGAGTCCTTCCATTCCCATCTAAATAATTATTTTTATTCTACACATCCGTCTCTGTATACTTTTATCGATAGGCTGAAAGAATTTCAGATTAACGTATGTATAAAAATACAAAGTGTCGACGAGTCTAAAATAAGTAATAATCATAATAATCAAAAATTAAAACATTTAAAAAATCTTTATGAACAAAGACAATTAGGAAATATTAATCGTTTTCCATTTTGTAAAATGTGTCTCCCATTTTTCTCAACCTGTTTTGTAAATATATATAAATAGATATGTATAGGTTTGTAGCATTATCTAGTATATGTAAGGAAATTATTGTGTATTTAGCAAAAACTTCATGTTTTATCAATATTATTCTAAATTAAAATAAAATTAGCTCTTAGGCTTCTTCGCGCTAACTGATGAGACCCGGAAAGGTCGAAAGCATCCAAAAATCCACCTACATATTAATACCAGAACGGGTTCGTTTTTCGTTCCTTTGGTATCGTTGGGTTAAGGTGAATATGTAGGTGGATTTTGGATGCTTTCGACCTTTCCGGGTCTCATCAGTTAGGCGAAGAAGCCTAAGAGCTAATTTGATTTTAATTTAAATCTTGTTGGTTCAAGAAGTAGTTTGCAAATGAGGAGAGCGAAGTTTTGCTCAAATTTGCCAAAGGAACAAAGGTTGTACCAGTTCTGGCATTCTCAGCATTCTACAAATTCTTTGATTGACGATCTTTTGTCGCGAGACTTTTGATCAAACTCAATCTGAACATTCTGTAAATATTATTCTACTATGAAATAAAAACATATATTTTTGCAAATATCTAAAATTTTCAATAAAAACTGATTTAAAAGAAATCTGTCCAATTTTATTTAGATGAAAAAAGCATAATTATATTTGCTAGGTGTGAAAATTAATTAAGATTTAAGCACCCTTATAAGGTTAGTGTGGAATTTACCTGTTGTATTAAGGGCAGGTAGTCTTGGTGTGAAATTTACTAACGCCGCAATAAATCATCTAGAATTATGCAAATTAGCACCAAGCAGTGGTAAGGGTCCCAGAGTTTTACCTATATTTTACCTGTATTTGCAGCAGTTCAATAACTTTATTGGAATACCATCTGACATCGGGCTAGTATTCGCAATCTTTTATATTTGAATACAATAGGAAAACGACCCTTTTCTTGTTGTTTGGGGCTAAACAGTGGTTTTGAACCAACCGATTTTTTCGAAATTTTTACCGAAATGGGGTGTGTCCTACCGAAATTTAACGATTTTTCCACAATTTCTGGGAATACAAGGACATTCTCCTGTTTTTACATTTCCAAGTTGACAACCCTTTCCGTTTATGTTTTTACGGCGAATACCTCGATTATATGATAAGTAGTTATTGTAGAATGTTCCTGACAGCTTTTGAGGACGACCTTTGTGTTCTACAACTCGTAACTCAAAGTTTTTAGGGGATCCCAGAGCTAATTCGCTTGTCTATATAAACAGGAATTCGGATTTTATTGTTCCATTAATTTTCATTATTTAGAAGAGACACTTTCTCCGAGTTACTAATAGCGTCTACTAGTAGTATCTACCAAAAATATTATTATAATACCAAGTTAAAATGTCGTCAGACGAAGAAACGAGTACAAGCGCGAGTGCAAAAAGAAATAACCGGTCAAGTGCAATTTGGACTTGCGCATTTAGTGTTCTTACGTTGATTGCTCTTAAAATAAAAATTCTTATTACGGAAGTTTAAAATGATCAGTGACTTCACAAAACACATCCCAAATGAGTTTTCAACATAGTTTTTTTTCCGATCTTTAGTGAAAACTGATGACCTTGAAATTTTTTGCTTTGCAGATAAAATATCAAAGATAATGCAATCGTGATAATTTTCGCTCAATCTACAACCTGTAGAGAATATTCCAGAATTTTTTCAAAATTTTTTGATGACTACTTTTCGAGATAAGGTGGGGGACAGCGATTTTTCGCACTTTTTTAAAAATAATACAAAGATAATTGTGTGCAAGTATTACATTATATATATTTTTGAACTCGTCTTTTTACAAGCTTTTATTTGACACCCCACTCGATGACCTGGTAAAAAAAAAAATTTTCACTCCCGATTTCACCCCAGAAAACTATTCCCTTAAGTCAAAATTTAACTTTCAAAACTAAACGGCTCTAATGAGGCCATCAATTCCTATTTTAGTGCTAAATTTCAACTTTCTATATCAAATAGTTTCGGAAAAAATCGGGTGTGACAGACAGACAGACAGACGTACGGACACCGAAGTGATCTTATAAGTGTTTCGTACGGAACACTAAAAAATACCTACAATTTTATAAAAAAAGAATGGGAAAAAGAATTTTTAAGCTGGCTGCAAGAAAGTGGTAAAAGCGCAAACTATGGGGGGGGGGGGGGGGGGGGGGGGGGGGGGGGGGGGGGGGGGGGGGGGGGGGGGGGGGGGGGGGGGGGGGGGGGGGGGGGGGGGGGGGGGGGGGGGGGGGGGGGGGGGGGGGGGGGGGGGGGGGGGGGGGGGGGGGGGGGGGGGGGGGGGGGGGGGGGGGGGGGGGGGGGGGGGGGGGGGGGGGGGGGGGGGGGGGGGGGGGGGGGGGGGGGGGGGGGGGGGGGGGGGGGGGGGGGGGGGGGGGGGGGGGGGGGGGGGGGGGGGGGGGGGGGGGGGGGGGGGGGGGGGGGGGGGGGGGGGGGGGGGGGGGGGGGGGGGGGGGGGGGGGGGGGGGGGGGGGGGGGGGGGGGGGGGGGGGGGGGGGGGGGGGGGGGGGGGGGGGGGGGGGGGGGGGGGGGGGGGGGGGGGGGGGGGGGGGGGGGGGGGGGGGGGGGGGGGGGGGGGGGGGGGGGGGGGGGGGGGGGGGGGGGGGGGGGGGGGGGGGGGGGGGGGGGGGGGGGGGGGGGGGGGGGGGGGGGGGGGGGGGGGGGGGGGGGGGGGGGGGGGGGGGGGGGGGGGGGGGGGGGGGGGGGGGGGGGGGGGGGGGGGGGGGGGGGGGGGGGGGGGGGGGGGGGGGGGGGGGGGGGGGGGGGGGGGGGGGGGGGGGGGGGGGGGGGGGGGGGGGGGGGGGGGGGGGGGGGGGGGGGGGGGGGGGGGGGGGGGGGGGGGGGGGGGGGGGGGGGGGGGGGGGGGGGGGGGGGGGGGGGGGGGGGGGGGGGGGGGGGGGGGGGGGGGGGGGGGGGGGGGGGGGGGGGGGGGGGGGGGGGGGGGGGGGGGGGGGGGGGGGGGGGGGGGGGGGGGGGGGGGGGGGGGGGGGGGGGGGGGGGGGGGGGGGGGGGGGGGGGGGGGGGGGGGGGGGGGGGGGGGGGGGGGGGGGGGGGGGGGGGGGGGGGGGGGGGGGGGGGGGGGGGGGGGGGGGGGGGGGGGGGGGGGGGGGGGGGGGGGGGGGGGGGGGGGGGGGGGGGGGGGGGGGGGGGGGGGGGGGGGGGGGGGGGGGGGGGGGGGGGGGGGGGGGGGGGGGGGGGGGGGGGGGGGGGGGGGGGGGGGGGGGGGGGGGGGGGGGGGGGGGGGGGGGGGGGGGGGGGGGGGGGGGGGGGGGGGGGGGGGGGGGGGGGGGGGGGGGGGGGGGGGGGGGGGGGGGGGGGGGGGGGGGGGGGGGGGGGGGGGGGGGGGGGGGGGGGGGGGGGGGGGGGGGGGGGGGGGGGGGGGGGGGGGGGGGGGGGGGGGGGGGGGGGGGGGGGGGCGGGGGGGGGGGGGGGGGGGGGGGGGGGGGGGGGGGGGGGGGGGGGGGGGGGGGGGGGGGGGGGGGGGGGGGGGGGGGGGGGGGGGGGGGGGGGGGGGGGGGGGGGGGGGGGGGGGGGGGGGGGGGGGGGGGGGGGGGGGGGGGGGGGGGGGGGGGGGGGGGGGGGGGGGGGGGGGGGGGGGGGGGGGGGGGGGGGGGGGGGGGGGGGGGGGGGGGGGGGGGGGGGGGGGGGGGGGGGGGGGGGGGGGGGGGGGGGGGGGGGGGGGGGGGGGGGGGGGGGGGGGGGGGGGGGGGGGGGTAAAAGGTTTGAACCAACGAATGTTAAAAGTGACAAGAACCGTCCGGTATTTAATCATCTGCGAAAACCAATCTTCAAATACATCGGAATTCATATCTCTGTGATAATATCCTGTTTTTTTTTATACGAAAGTTAAAAAATCTCCGTCTACAAAACCACTTTCGCTTCCAATATGCGTAATAAATAACCTATGTCCCTTACCAAATGGCAGTTTAAGACCAGTAGAGAGACCTTCATTATTCACGTCTCATCTAAATAATATATCCTTTTTCCTTCAGAACGAGCCTTTCTATTTCCTTAAATAGTCTCTCCTCCAGTTTTTATCAATAAAGATTTTCTTTTACACCTTTTCCAATAAAAATTCATACCTTTTAAAACACTCCATAGTTTTACTCTACTCATTTTCGGTGTTTCTGAGTGGCTTGTCGCAGCCTTCAGGATCATATCCAAAGTTGGATTTCTTTATTCCATAAAAAATTCATGAACAATACGCTTTACTTTTTTTTATGGGTCTAGCACACGTACTACAGGGAAGTCCCTAAAGCGCTACAGGAGCGACACGTGTGCGGAGAGAAAGCGATTCACGTTGTTCTTGAATCGTTGTAGATTGTACTCGGTGGGAAACACGTCCTGGGCAAATTATTCCAAAGGGATGATGTTCTCCATATAAAAGACTGCTTGAAAAGCGTTGTACGAGGAGTAACAAGCTGAACCTCATACGGATGTGAAGAATTAGCGCGACGTGTACTTCTAACATGCACCGCTCTGGGAGGAATTAAGCGGTCCACATCCTTCGAACACTTTCCATGAAAGTACTTGTAGAATAGGCTCAAGTCGCCAACCGTTCTTCGATGTTCCAGCGAATCAAGGCCGACGGTCAGTTCCGGGTCTCCAATCAGACGAACTGCTCTTCTCTGAATAGAATCCAACAAATGCAGTGTATGTTTGGGAGCGGAGCTCCAAACATGGGAGCAGTATTCCATAGTTGGTCGAATTTGAGCTTTGTAAAGAATTAACAGTTGTTGTGGAGTGTAAAGCTTTTGGTTCGAAATAATATTTCCATATTTTGAGAAGCTCTCCTTGCTAGGCCTGCAACATGTTCATGCCAGGACATATTTGCTCCCAAATTAACGCCCAACAAATTGAGTGACGATGTTAGAGGAATGGAGTGCCCCGACATAACTATGTCGGGTTCAGCAACGTTAACTTTGCCTGCCGCCTGGGTTTTTGTAGCGTTAAATTCCACTTGGTTACTGTCACCCCAAGTTAGAATTTCTTCGAGGTCTTTGTTAAGTTGAATGACTTCCTGCTGTCTGCGGATATTCATCTGAGTAGCCGATGTCCGAGCGTTCAAAGCGAATGAAGAGATAAGTGTACTGTCATCCGCAAAGCTGTAGATTGGATTCTCGGTCTTTTCCAGCAGATCGTTAATGTAAATGAGAAAGAGAGTAGGAGACAGTATGGAGCCTTGGGGTACACCGGCGTTGATAGTGAGGGTGTTAGAAAGAAATCCGTCGACTGCCACTCGTAAAGAACGCTCTCTGAGGAAACATGAGAGCCACAAACAGAACTTTTCCGACATACCATAAGAAACGTAGCTTAGCCAACAGCCCATCGTGCCAAACACGGTCACTTTTTTGGAGAGTCTATACCCCGTCTTTTTTTCTCTTAAAATTCTGACATTTGCCTCTTCAGAATTATTGGGTGATTATAAAAGTTCGTGCCCGATTAGAAACCAAATTAAATATAAACACATTTTCATGAAAAATAGAATTTACTAATCAAAAATGTACTCTCCATCATTTTCTATACCTGGCTCCCATCGTTTTACAAGTTTTTGAATCCCTGCTTTGTAGAAACTGCGTGGTTTCTCTTTCAAAGAAAGTCGTAACGTAGTTTTTGACTTCTTCCATGGAATCAAATTTTTTGCCATTAAAATTATTTTGCGGAGAACGAAGCAGAAGAAAATCTAAAGGGGTAAGGTCAGGGGAATACGGTAGGTGCTGGATGAATTCCCATTTTAATGCAGGGTCTGTTGAGCGACATGTGGTCTAGCGTTGACATGGTGAAAGCTAATGCCTTTTCGATTGACCAAATTTGGACGTTTTGCTTGAATTACAACATTGAGTTGGGTGAGTTGCTTACAGTACTTCTTCACAGTTATTGGTTGGGCACGTGGAAGAAGAAATTATTTCTCTGTAATCCCAACAGACACATAACAACGCTTTCATTGGATGCAATTCAGCTTTTGCATAAATTCTGCTCTTTTACTTCCATGCTTCCAGCTTCTTTTACTTATTATATTGATATACAAAACACATTTTTCATCTCCAGTTATGAATTGTTACAAGAAAGGTTCGTTTTGTTGACGGATGAGGAGAGAAATGGCTGTGAAAACACGGTTCAGTTTGTTCTGTTCTGTCAAAACGTGCGAAACCCATATATCGAGTTTAAAAGTGTATCCAAGTTGCTTTAAATGATGAAGCGCAGTCGAATTGTCAACATTTACTCCCTCAGCAATCTCTTCAATGGTAATGCGAGAATTATTATTCACTAAGTCACGGATAAAGTCATTATCGATGCTGGGAGATCAGGGGCGTACCAATCCTAATTGGCGCCTAGGGCGAGCATCGAAGTTGCACCCCTTCATAAATTATCTAAATATAAAATAAATAGATACCCTAAATAAAACAGTCATAAATCTTACAAAACATTTTTATTTTCTGTTATAGAACGAAAATTAGTCTGTAAAAGTGCACTTTTAATAGTCTTAAACTTAAAATTGCACCTTCCTTGCCTTCTGTGACGCAAATAGATTTATAACTGTTTCTTCGGTTTCTTCTGGCTCTACACGGAGCAAAGCTAGGTCACATAACCTTCTTTGACCCATTGTAGCCCTCAAATACGAAAAAGTATTAGTTTTTAGGTTACTGAAAGATCGCTCGCAATTTGCGATGGATATTGCAATCATAAACATTATCTGAATTGAAATGCGCAGATTCTTGGAGACGTTCTCGTTTCCGTACTGAACAATGAATTCAATTGTTGGTTTATTTTGATTTTTAAGTTTAATAATTTGTGAATTCTGCGCTCCCCTTTGAATGGCGCCCAGGGCACGTGCCCTACTTGCCCCACACTAGGTATGCCACGACGGAAAATCGCCCAAAGCGAAATTTCTAGTTTAGACTGCAGTCTAAACTACGTGTAGTTTAGACTGAAGTCTAACCTAAACTAGCTTGAACTAGCCTGAACTACACTAAACTAGCTTGAACTAGCCTGAACTAAAAACAGTTATTAAAAACACAAAAATTCTAAATTACTCGAAGAAATTAAATGAATTATGTACTCTCTGGCCGTCATATTGGATGCGCCAATTTGAATTTTTTAAATCTGTCATCGGATTCTTAATCAGTACCCGAGAAACCCCTTAATAGCCAATTTGAAAATATTTAGCGGTATACAGAAACGTTAATTTAATCATAGGTGAGGTTGAAACTATGATTCCCACTACAACTGAAGGGATTATACTAGCCATATTGTTTTAAATAATTTTTTTAAATTACGGTAAAACTAAAAAAAAAAAAATATCTATATACTATTTTGGAAAATTTCCCATTCTTTCACGTAATGTTATTAGTTTTTCGATATCTTTTTTATTTTTAGAGATAATTGCGGAAAACCGAATTTTTCATTTTATTTTCGTTTTTGTAGATTTAGCATACACTTTAGAGCTGCAAACTGTTTTTTATCGTATTCTACGTCTAAAAAACTACCTGTATGTCAAAATGCAACCTGGTAACATTTAATGAGAGCTTTTCGTCAAAATTTGCCTCTGACGACTAGGCTAAATATGATTATAAAAGCACAGGGAAAAGTGCATGCCATCAATGAAAATCGGGCATAAACTTTTGCAATTATTTTTAATATTTCGTATTCTTATCTCGTAGATGAAATATTTCTTAACATGTCTTGTGCATACATCTGAAAGTGGTTTCGATATTACACAATCAAATTCGATAATATCGTTATATCCCTAGCAAGTTTGCCCTTTATTAATATTAAATTAGATCCGAAATCCCTCAATGTAAAATAGCGACTATTAACAGTTAATAATTCATTTGAAATGAGAAAGGCAACCTGTAACTTAAGTGAAAATTATTGTTCGTAGTGGCGTTGGGAATTGACGAAGCAGTAGCGACTCTAGATAGGGCGAGGCGGAAATTAGTGGTGTCATTTCCTATCAAATGAAATCACGAATCTTTTCAGGATGTTCCTCTTATATTTACAGTAGACTCGGGCCTAGAACAAGGTATTAGTAGAGGCCCAGTTAAAATTTTCTTAATAGCGGAAGCTCTTTAATCCTAAAATTTTTATTCTGTAATTTTGCGTAAAGTCAGTTCTTAGAGCCGCAGTTTTTTTTTACCTCATGAATATAGGTCAAGAACCTCTCCTCAAATCTTTATGGCACAAACTGCATTGGTGCACCATCTGTTGTCTGAAATCCGCATTTCATACTTGTACACCTGTACATGAAAATAAATCGGTGTTTTATTTTACGAGTATTTAAAATGTCTTTCTTTTATTGCGAAAAAACAAACAAATTAAGACCATTAATTTTCTATTTATCCAAAAACTTTGTAATTAATGAAACAATAACGATAATTTTCTCTAATAATATATTGAAATTCTGCCTTGGTATGGATCACATATTTTCCTATATTAAGACCATAAACAAATCAAAGGCTTTCTTGGGAGGAAGATTCCAGAACATTGACATGACAAATAATTCTCACTAAGCACCTCTCCTTAATCTGCTTCGGCCCTGTAAAGTCAAGTCATTCAACAATAATGAACACGGAGCAGAGAACGTCTTCGTTCTTCACTTACTTATGCGTAATGGCAGGTCATATATCGGAGAGCGTGTTCCAGCTATGTAACGCTGCTAAATATTTGGTCACTACCTATTTCATATGTGATGACTGTGCCTGGTTAGTATAAAAATAACCGGCCAAGTGCAAGTAGGACTGACGCAATTAGTGTTTCGTACGTTGATATAAAATGATCAGTGACTTCACAAAACACACCCCAAATGAGTTTTTCAACAAAGTTTATTTCCGATCTTTGTTGAAAACTGACGACCTTGAAATTTTTGTTTCTTTTATATATCAGATAAATTATTAAAGGTAATGCACTCGTGATAATTTTCGTTCAATCTATATCTTGTGGAGAATATTCCAGAATTTTTTCAAAATTTTTTGATCAGTACTTTTCGAAATAAGGAGGGGACAACGATTTTTGGCAATTTAATAAAAAATAATACAAAGAAAAATGTGCGCAAATATTACATTACATGTATTTTTGAATTTGTCCTTCACAAGCTTTTATTTGACACTCCACTCGATGACCTCGTAATTTTTCACTTCCTACTCCCCAAAACTAACCCTTTAAGTCAAAATTCAACTTGGCAAACTACACGGCTCTGATGGGGCCATCAATTTCTATATTAGTGCCAAATTACAACTTTCTATGTCAAATAGTCTCCGAGAAAATCGGGTGTGACAGACGGACAGATAGACAGACATCTTATAAGTGTTCCGTATGGAAAACTAAAAACAGAAAATCCTAGGTTCTATAAGCTTTAGGAAATTGAACGAAACGGGTGTCTTATCGACTATGCAATGAAAAAAAGACATTTTAAGTTCTCGTAAAATAAAACACCGTTTTATTTTCTCGTAATAGTTAAACATGTAATGTAGTCTAGTGCTTAAAAAGTAAAATATTGCTCTAATACATATTATTAAACTACGATCTGAAAAAATAACTTTGGTCTTGATAGGTATTAAAAAAATGCTCAAATTTGCTTAGTAAGAATTATTTGTCATGTCAATGTTCTAGAATCTTCCCCCCAAGAAAGCCTTTGATTTGTTTATGGTCTTAATATAGGAAAATATGTGATCCATACCAAAGCAGAATTTTAATATATTATTACAGAAAATTAATGTTATTGTTTCATTAATTATAAAGTTTTTGGATAAATAGAAAATTAATGATTTTAATACGTTTGTTTTCTCGCAATAAAAGAAAGACATTTTAAATACTCGTAAAATAAAACACAGATTTATTTTCACGTAATAATTAAACCTGTAATTTAGTCTAGTGCTTAAAAAGTAAAATATTAAAACTATTCTTGTTTAACAATTAGGAGCTTTAATACAAGTTGTTAAACTGCTATCGGAAAAGATAACTTTGGTCTTGATAGGTATTAAAACGACGCTCAAGTTTGCTTAGTGAGAATTATTTGTCATGTCAATGTTCTGGAATCTTCCTCCCAAGAAAGCCTTTGATTTGTTTATGGTCTTAATATAGGAAAATATGTGATCCATACCAAGGCAGAATTTCAATATATTATTAGAGAAAATTATCGTTATTGTTTCATTAATTACAAAGTTTTTGGATAAATAGAAAATTAATGGTCTTAATATGTTTATTTTCTCGCAATAAAAGAAAGACATTTTAAATACTCGTAAAATAAAACACCGATTTATTTTCATGTACAGGTGTACAAGTATGAAATGAGGATTTCAGACAACAGATGGTGCACCAATGCAGTTTGTGCCATAAAGATTTGACACTGCGCCATTTTGTTGTGTCATCAACAAGTGTCAGACGCGCACGAGTGATAAATTGGAAAAGTGTGTGCATAATGTCGTGTTGTTGTGTTTAATATGTCGAAATTTATACCGAACGAAACATCTTTGTTCATGCCCGGAACCGATGCAAGGGAATTATCGACGAAACCAAGGAGGCACACAATCAACAAATTAGAAACAAACTTCTTCTCGCTTGTCCCAACAATTCCAGGTCCTTTTGGGCAGTCGCTAAGGCAGTTAGTCAAAATTTTACCAAATCCACCATACCACCACTCACACGGCCAGATAATTCCATTGCAACCACACCTGTTGAGAGAGCGAACTTGTTGGCTGAACTCTTTGCTTCACATTCTACTGTCGATTTCCAAGGAAAAACACCACCTACTATTCCCATATTGCAGTCAAGGATGCCCGATGTTGTCTTCAGACAGCGCATCATAAAGCGTATTTTAATGAAGCTAGACACCAAGAAGGCTTCTGGCGCTGACGGAATACCTGCCATAGTTCTCAAAAACTGTGCAAGGGAACTAACACCAGTTGTCTGTAGACTTTTTAACCTATCCTACAGAAAGGGAATATTTCCGTCCTGCTGGAAATGTGCCACGGTTCAGCCGATACCTAAAAAAGGTAAGAAGACCTTGCCAAATAACTACCGACCAGTTGCACTGGTTATCAATGAGCATCTTCTAAAATATCTTGAACGATTCGATATTATTAGCGATCACCAATATGGTTTTCGTAAACATAGATCAACAGGAGATCTTCTGACTTATGTAACACATGTTTGGAACAACGCAATTGAACACTTTGGAGAATCTCGAGCGGTTGCTCTTGACATATCCAAGGTATTCGACCATGTTTGGCACGATGGACTGTTGGCTAAGTTGCGCTCTTATGGTATGTCTGAAAGGTTCTGTTTGTGGCTCTCATGTTTCCTCAGAGAGCGTTCTTTATGAGTGGCGGACGACGGATTTCTTTCTAACACCCTCACTATTAACGCCGGTGTGCCCCAGGGCTCCATACTGTCTCCTACTCTCTTTCTCATTTACATTAACGATCTGCTGGAAAAGACCGGGAATCCAATCTATAGCTTTGCAGATGACAGTACGCTTGTCTCTTCATTCACCTTGAACGCTCGGACATCGGCTGCTCAGGCGAATATCCGCAGACAGCAGGAGGTCGTTCAACTTAACAAAGACCTGGAAGAAATTCTATCTTGGGGTGACAGTAACCAAGTGGAATTTAACGCTACAAAAACCCAAGCGGCAGTTTTTTTTTCTAAAAAGTTAACGTTGCTGAACCCGACAGTTATGTCGGGGCACTCCATTCCCCTAGCATCGTCGCTCAATTTGTTGGGCGTT
The DNA here is from genome assembly GCA_019049505.1 of Pachyrhynchus sulphureomaculatus. Lineage (NCBI taxonomy): Eukaryota > Metazoa > Arthropoda > Insecta > Coleoptera > Curculionidae > Pachyrhynchus > Pachyrhynchus sulphureomaculatus. Next base: position 24,969,648 of record CM032453.1, on the reverse strand, counting down.
AGTTTGGGAGCAAATAGGTCTTGGCATGAACATGTTGCAGGCATAGCAAGGAGAGCTTCTCAAAAGTTGGGAATATTATTTAGAACCAGAAAGCTTTACACCCCACAACAACTGTTAATTCTTTACAAAGCCCAAATTCGACCAACTATGGAATACTGCTCCAACGTTTGGGGCTCCGCTCCCATGCATACACTGCATTTGTTGGATTCTGTTCAGAGAAGAGCGGTCCGTCTGATTGGGGACCCGGAATTGACCGGCGGCCTTGATTCACTGGAACATCGAAGAACGGTTGGCGACTTGAGCCTGTTCTACAAGTATTTTCATGGAAGGTGTTCGAAGGATGTAGCCCGCTTAATTCCTCCCAAAGCGGTGCATGTTAGAAATACACGTCGCGCTGGTGCTTCGCATCCGTATGAGCTTCAGCTTGTTACTCCGCGTACAACGCTTTTCAAGCAATCTTTTATATGGAGAACGTCATCCCTTTGGAATAATTTGCCCAGCGCTGTGTTTCCCACCGAGTACAATTTACAGCGATTCAAGAACAACGTGAATCGCTTTTTCCGCACTCGTGCCGCTCCTGGAGCGCTTTAGGGACTTCCCTGCAGCACGTGTGCTAGACCAATAAAAAAAAAAAAACAAAAAAAAAACAAAGAGCTTTCGCGGACAGCATTAATTTTTTGTTTTCATTTGAAGAAAACTGCTGTTACTTCGAGAAGTTTATGGTAAACATGCTACATCACAAGATACGTGCGAACGATGGTTTCGACGTTTCAAAAGTGGTGACTTCGATGTTGCAGACAAGGAACGTGGAAAACCGCCAAAAAAATACGAAGATGTGAAATTGCAAGCATTGTTGGACGAAGATGATTCGCAAACACAAACACAACTCGCCGAGCAATTGGGCGTTAGTCAACAAGCTGTTTCCAATCGGCTACGAGAGATAGGAAAGATTGAGAAGCCGGTAGATTGGTACCACATGAGTTGAACGACAGGCAAATCGAAAAGCGCAAAAACACGTGTGACATTTTGATCGCTCGGTACAAAAGGAACTCGTTTTTGCATCGTATAGTTACAGGGGATGAAAAGTGGATTTATTTTGAGAATCCCAAGGGCAAAAAATCATGGGTAGACCCAGGCGCACCATGCACATCGACCGCAAGACCGAATCGCTTTGGCAGAAAGACGATGCTCTGTGTGTGGTGGGCCCAGAGGGGCGTGGTCTATTATAAGCTGTTAAAACCTGGGGAAACGGTTAATACTAAACGGTACCAACAACAATTGACCGGTTTGAACCGTTCGCTGCTTGAAAAAAGGCCAGAATACCGAAAGAGGCAACTAAAAGTAATTTTTTTTCATGACAATGCTCCATTACATACGGCAAAACCAGTTCGCGACACGTTGGAAGCACTCAGCTGGGAAGTTCCACCCCATGCGGCTTACTCCCCAGACTTGGCTCCTTCCGATTACTACTTGTTTGCATCGATGAGTCACGCACTTGCTGAGCAGCGTTTTGGTTCGTACGAAGATGTGAAAAAATGGCTCGATGATTGGTTCGCAGCAAAAAGGGAAGATTTTTACTGGCGTGGTATTCACAAATTGCCCGAAAGATGGGAAAAATGTATAACAAGCGATGTAGCATTCTTTGAATAAAGCACTTTTTATCATTTTTCCGAATTTAACATGTTTTTTTAGAAAAAAATCCGCATTTCATACTTGTACACCAATAGTTAAACCTGTAATTTAGGCTAGTGCTTAGAAAGTAAAATATTAAAACTGTTCTTGTTTAACAATTAGGAGCTTTAATACACATTATTAAACTACTACCTGAAAAGATAACTTTGGTCTTGATAGGTTTTAAAAAAACGCTCGAATTTGCTTAGTGAGAATTATTTGTCATGTCAATGTTCTAGAGTCTTCCCTCCAAGAAAGCTTTTGATTTGTTTATGGTCTTAATATAAGAAATTATATGATCCCCTACTAAGACAAAATTTCAATATATTATTAGAGAAAAATTAACGTTATTGTTTCATTAATTACAAAGTTTTTGGATAAATAGAAAATTACTGGTCTTAATATGTTTGTTTTCTCGGCGTCGGTGAAACATCTTCAACGTCTCAATTCTAAATTAGATGACTTTCCCAACTATTTACATATGTACAGCTCTCATGGTTGACTAGTGTGTAGGCCAGTAGAGTGAAATTTGGTAAAATAGTAGCAGCAAATGAGAAACAAATCGATAAATTAAAATTTGTTCTTAAGTGCGAAGAATCCGGTTGATAAGGGGACTGATAGATAAAATAACTATAAGGAACTCTACAGGTTCAAAACAACACCCAATAAAGAACAAAGAAAACGGACGGAAAAGAAAATACGAAATAAAACTGCCAGAGGTTACTGTAGAGGAGGTCAATAATGCATTGAAGGAAGTGAAGCGTAAAAAAGCAGCAGGCCCTGATGGTATTTTATCGGAAATGCTATTGGAGGCCCGGGAGGACTTAAAAGAAGATCTAGTCAAACTATTCAATATGTGTCTAGTAACTGGCAAAATACCAACATTGTGGCATACATCAGAAGTAATACAAAAAGACGATATCAGAAAGTTGGACAATTACCGCCCGATTAACTTACTATCTCATATTTATAAACTTTTGACTAAAATCATCTCCGATAGATTAAAAAATAAGTTAGATTCCTACCAGCCATGCGAACAGGCTGGTTTTAGATTCGGCTATACCACCTGCGACCACTTACAGACAATGAGAAATATCCTAGAGAAGAGCAATGAATACAATTTCAAACTTTACATAGCCTTTATAGACTATGAGAAGGCTTTTGATTCTGTCGAAATTTGGGCAATCAACGGCTTGAATAATTGTAGAATTGATTCTAGATAACACTACCCCACTCAAAGATATATATGAAAACGCAAATATTTACACAAAACCTAGTACAAGACAAATACGTATAGGAAGAGGCGTAAGACAGGGCGATACCATATCTCCTAAGCTATTTATTACAGCTCTAGAAGACGTATTACGCCAACTAGATTGGACAAAGAAAGGCCTAAAGATAGATGGTGTGTCTTTGAGTCATTTAAGGTTAGCCGATGATACTGTAGTCATCAGTAGTAATCCACATGAGTTATCAGAAATGATACATGAGTAAAATTACCACTGAAAGACAGTTGGTCTTAAGATGAATAAAAGTAAGACAAAAATATTAACCAACACTAATAACAACATAGTTATAAATTTGGAAGGAACAGCTCTTAAGATTGTTAAGGATTATGTGTATCTGGGGCAAAAAATTACTACGGATGAAATTTCAAGAAGAATCAAGCTTGAATGGTACGCATTTGGGAAATTAAATTATATATTCAAAGATAAAGCCATCCCAAATAAGTTAGAAGCCAAAGTTTACGATCAGTGATCCTACCCATAATTACAAATGGCGCTGAAACTTGGATACTGAATCAAGCCGATATACAAAAACTAGCTCGGACCCAAAGAGCACACGAAAGACAGATGATCGGGATAAAACTTAAAGATAGAAAAAGAAACAAGTGGATACGTCTCTCTCTCTATTCGTTTCCTCAGTCTTGAGGGTCGTGATCTCTATGGAATGACTTCACTGTTCTGTTCACTATTTCTCTCCATTTCTCTCGATCTTCTGCCAAGTGCAACGATACATGGAGTGGTTGATCCATAACTTGTTTTATTTGATCTGACCATCTTGTTGGCGAACGGCCTCTCCTCCTTTTACCCTGGACCTCTCCCATTATTATTAGCCGGTCTACATTATTGCCTGGCCTTCTAGCTACATGTCCAAAATACTGAAGAATTCTTTTCATGCATAGTGATGATAACCTTACAGTTACATTTAGTTCATTCAGTATAGATTGATTAGTTCTTCTGGCGGTCCAGGATATTCTCAACATCCTCCTATAACACCACATTTCAAAGGAATCAATAGATTTACGTTCCTTTACTCTAAGTGTCCAGGATTCTACACCATACGAAATTATTGGAAATACTAAGGTCTGTACGAGATTTAATTCGTTCCTTTAGTTATGTATGGACTTTTCCATATCTTAGTAAGTCTCGTCATAGCATTTCTTGCTAGAGATATTCTTCTTTTTATTTCATTCTCGCATCCTCCCATACTACTTACGGATGATCCTAGATATACAAAGGTTGTTACTCTCTCAATGCCATTGAGTAAGTCGGATCTTACTATTTGGTCAGACTTATCGACTATCATCAGCTTCGTTTTGTCCTTATTTATTGTCAGACCTAGTTTCTCACTTTCTTGCTCTATTCGATTTAAAAGTGTAGCCATCTCTTCCTCGGTCGCTGCAAATATGGTGGTATCATCAGCGTAACGCAAGTTGTTTATTCGCTCACCTCCTATTAGGATTCCACCATCCCATTCATTCAGCGCATTTCTCATTATAAATTCACCATAAACATTAAATAATGTAGGAGACAGAACACAGCCCTGTCTTACACCTCGACGAGGATGAAACTGATCGGATATTGTATTGTCTATTCTCACCACTGCAGTGCTGTCCAAGTAGAGGTTTTTAATCAGTTTAATCAGATGATAAGGAACACCCATTTGCTCTAGTACCTCCCAAAGCTTTTTCCAGTTGACAAAATCAAAAGCCTTATTACAGTCTATGAAGCACATTACCATAGACACATTATACTCTCTACATTTCTCTATCAATTGTCTTATGTTAACAATCTGATTTCTTGTGCCTCGTCCTTTAACGAATCCCGCTTGTTCTCTAGAGATTTGTTGGTCAACATAATATCTTAAACGATTATTTATGATATGTAGCATTACCTTACTTGGATGTGATAATAGAGATAATGTACGGTAATTACTACATTTACGGGTAGAGCCTTTCTTATGTAGTGGTATTATTATAGAGATCGTCCAATCTTTCGGCCATATTCCAGTTTTCAGGTGTTATTACATATTTTATAGATCATCCCCACTGTGTCATGATCTAGTTCCTTAAGAATATCTCCCGTGATGTCATCGTAGCCAGGTGCCTTATTGCTTTTTCAGTTTCTTAACAGCATCCTCTACTTCACTCCTCATTATTTTAGGTTCTTGCTGCGTGGTATTGATCTGTTGGTGTATGTCTTGTTCTTGTGCATCATAATAAAGATCTTCACAATATTCTCTCCATCTGTCTATTATTCTTTCTTTCTCTGTAAGCAGTGTTCCATTTTTATCCTCGATTGCCCAAGTTTGAGGTTTGAAATCCTTATCTATCTCTTTAATTTTTTTAAAAAGATCTTTAACTTGATTTTTCTTTGCATATGCTTGTACTTCTTTACATTGGTTATTGAGATATGTATTCTTATCTTGTCTACAGTTCTTCTGTATAAGTCGATTTAAATCTTGGTACTCTTTTATCTGCTGATCATCGTTTAGTCCAGTTTTCTTTACGTTTTTCCTATGCTCTATAAGTTGCCATGTTTCTGCAGACATCCAAGATTTTTTAATACCTTTTCTTACTCTTCGGGATGCTATTTCTTCGTGGGCATCTTTTATCGATGTTTTCACTTTGTTCCACATCTCTTCATTATTTCCAGGATCTTCATTATATTGGATATTTCGGATATTTTTATTTACTAGTTCCGTAAATTGTTGTTTTTCTGGAGGATATATCTTCATTCGTTGCACCTTTATATTTTTTTGAGAAGCTTTGAATTTAATACGAAGAACTGTAACTAAAAGTTGATGGTTGGAATTACAGTCTGCTCCTGGGTAAGTTCTCGTGTCCAGTATAGATGATTTCCACCTTTGGCTTATCATTATATAATCTATTTGATTTCTGTATCGATCTCCTGGAGATTTCCAAGTATAAAGACGGCAGATATGATGTTTGAACAGGGTATTGGTGATAGCCAGTGGATACGTGAACAAACGAAATTAAAGGATATTATAGAGCACATAGCAGAAAGAAACTGGCAACGGGCTGGACATGTAGCACACACGACCGATGATCGATAGACCAAGCGAACATTAGAATGGAGACCACGAGAACAGAAAAGGGGCGTAGGACGTCACAAAACAAGATGACAGAATGATATACAGAGGGTTGCGGGCATTGGATGGATGATAACAGCTGCAAATAGATTGAAATCGAAATTCAGGGGGAAGGCCTACATCCAGCATGATAGAATTAGGCTTATAGTGATAGTGGTAGTGATAACTCATCGGCAAAAATAGGAAGAAATTAAGAAAACGAAAAAGCAGAAAAACGGAGAGACGGAAAAAAATTTTGAAAGTAATAGACAAAGTATCTTAAGAATTTCAAATTTCAAATAATTTCACCTTAACAACTGGAATGTAGTCGTGCAACTGATATCGTCCAGCTTCCTGTAAAAAAAGGAACGATCTTTTAACTGGGAATTTAAGAGCGAGCCGAAAAAAAAAAACGAAACAGTCGAAAAGAAAAACAAGAACTTATCTATATGTGAGTTTTCTACCCAAAACTCCAGAAAAAAAATAATTTTGTGGCGCGGCGTCATACAAAAAACTCGTGAGCAAAGTAAAGATAAAATACTTACTTATCACTTGATGTTGGTCTTTCTTAAAAACATAGTCGCGCGATCGGCCAAACGAAGCTCGTTGTACCTGCCTTGGCCAAATACGTTTACGGAGGTGTGTCCTGTAGTACCATTAAAAGTTGAGCTGAAGTAGAAAACCTGCAAAAGCAAAATATCACTGTGTAAATTGATCTACTGACATAGTGAACTACAAAAGAAAAATGTTACGCCCAATCACGTAACTTTTTTTTATAAGCATAGCACGTGCTGCAGAGAAATCCCTGAAGCTCTATAGGAGCGACGCATATACAGAAAAAGCAATTCGCGTTGGTCGTCAATCGTTATAAATTGTACTCGGTGGGAAACATAATTCAAAGCAAATCATTCCAAGAGGATGAGGTTGTCTGGTTGTAAAGGATTGTACGATGAGTAACAAGCTGAACGTTATGAGACGATGCGAAGTCTTAGCGTGACGTGTATTCTTAGGATGCACCGCAGAGGAATCAACCGGCCTACATCCATCAAAAACTTTCCTTAAAAATACTTATAGAATAGACTTAAGTCGCCAACAGTTCTTTGATGTTCCAATAAATCAATATTTCTGGTGAGTTTTGCGTCGACAATCAGGGGAACAGCTTTCTTCTGAATAATATCTAACAAATGCAGTGTCCGTTTAGGAGCGTTCTCTATTCCGAGGTAGCAGTACGAGTCTTTATTGTATAAGAACATTAAACTGGAGATCTAATCAATTGAAAGGCTCTGGCGTGTTGCAATAAACAAACTTTAAAAAATAAACGCTACGAAACACCCTCGTAAAACAAACTGCAGAAGAAGAAGAGGATTTTCCGGGTTACTTATTTTAAAATTAAATAAACATAAAGGACATAAAGGGACTCAAAAGGCATCTAGCCTGTACCTGTGTTATGACTAGAGACCGGATTATATGCAACATAAAAATCTTGAAATATGCATGCAAATATGCAGGAAAAATGCTTAAAATATGCATGAAAAGCGTCAAAATATGCAATATTAAATAATAATAAAAGTAGTAATTTTTAGTTTTTTATTTCAAACTCAGCATAAAATTAACAAGTTATCGACGATGTTTAAATTTAATTAACAATTATTTAACATTTTATTAAAATTATTTAACATTTGTATTCTTGTACACGTAAACAGTAAGGTATTGTTCCAAATATTGAGTAGTAAGATTGTGTCTTCGATCACTTAAAATATTTTTATAAGTTGAAAAAGACCATTCCACATCCACTGAGGTAACTGAGCAGTATTTGAATTTGGGTGCTATGTTAGCACTTATTGTTTCTGGCAAAAGTTCACCCATCCCATTAATAAAACTATCAATTTGACACAAAGGTTCAAAGCCTGGGTTATTGCACAAAATGTTTTCGAACTTTTCCTTAACTCTACGCGGGAATACATTTGGCAATGTGGAGTTTATTTGACGGATTTTATTCATTAACTGAATTGATTCGGTCAACGCCAAACCTCGCGTTCCAAGCTTTTTAATACCCGCAGGTATGTGGAAAAAGTGAGTGCTAATCAAAGCTATGTTTTTTTTTTAATATCAGAATCGTTAAATGCTTCCTTGTATTGACGAACTGCCATAGCCTCTGCACTATCGAAGTCATTTACTACACCTTTGATGGCCTCGAAATGTTCATTGTAAAATAGTACAGCTTCAATCCATGTTCCTCATCGAGTTACCACTGGTTCGGGAGGTAAAGGCACATTTGGCAGTTTTTTTTATAGGCGTTATTGCGAGCAGGTACCTTAAGAAACACTTTCTTTGATGATGAAATCAGTTTATTTACATTTCCAAATGTGGATCGTACTTCTTCAGTGAGTCGATGGACTCCGTGAGCACGTCACATGAATTAAATTTGGATAAAATACTTGGCTGCCTTGATCATATAGGGAGCAGCATCTGAGAGAAATATAAACACTCTTTCATCTGCAGAAGATTCAGGAAATATTTTTTTAATACCCTCATTCACAAATCTGGCGATCGTAGAATGATTTGTCTTGTCAAGTTCTTTGCTGGCCACCAAATAGGAAGAAGAAGGCTCTAATCTTAATGCACCCACAATTAAATTCGTAATATAGCGACCACAACTGTCAGTAGTTTCATCAGCTGAAATCCAAATAATGTCATCCTTAAGTTCATTACGTATTTTTTCCAGAACATGTTGGTAAATGGTTGGTATGTAATTTTCACGCAGGGTTGATTAGTCTGGTAATTTTTGACTCAAGCAATATTTTCGCAGAAAATCTTTGAATGTAGGATTTGTAAATTTGTGGAGAGGAATATTACTTACAAGCAATGCCTATAGAAGGGGAATCACTGCTATTTGCTGCTGTTATAATTTGTTGTCGTGGGCCTTTTTTGCAATCCTGCGATATGAAGACTTGTCTTGACATGCTGGTCATTTTGAAACTTTTTTGTGCACGAAACATTTTTCTCGTAAACTCGACAAAATAAAACATTTCCATCGTATGTAAATGCTCCAGGATAATCAGCTACCCACGAAGAGACACTTTTTTTTGGGGTGGCATGGTACACGTTAAACTTTAACACAACACGTTAAAAATTGCAAAAAGACTACACTGATGCAAGCGCGTCAACAATAATGTTAAAACTGATATCTTGTTTTAAAATAAAAATTCGTCTTCGAGAAAATTGTTTATTTGATCCATGCTCAAACAAATATTCTTAGAAACTAACTACTTATCACTTAATATCCCGACCAAGAAACAAAGGAATAAAATACCGTCGTAATTTTGGGTATTCCCTTGGCATTATAACCTAATTGATGTTTAGACTATTGCAGGTAATGTTCCGGCGATAAGATCGGTTCCAGACGGCGACATTAACAATACTCTGAGCAATTCAATTGCCTAGTAATACCGAGAAATATTGTAAATATAGGGAAAATATGCAACAATACTAGATTTTGGGTAAAATATGCAATAATCGGTGAGAATGGTCTAAATATGCAAATGCATATAATCCGGTCTCTAGTGATATAATAAATAAAAATAAATATCTATTTTAACGAAGATCACAGTAAATAAAAATTAACAATATGAACAAAATTGAATATGAAAATATGCAAATGCATATAATCCGGTCTCTAGTTATGACTATAACTCTTGTGAAATTAAATGAGTACACTCTACCGATTCACCTCTTATTTTTGTAATGTCCCCAATATCTATTTCTGACTAAAATAAACTAAGCAATATTTTTTAAAATTTGATATATTTTCTCCCTTATTCTATATATCACCCAGCATATCCTACTTCTACGGCACCTCTCAAGTTACGCTACTGTGCCGAACTTTGATTAATGTCGTTCACGTTCAACTGTCAATTGTTCCAGTTTAATTAATGAGCCCTTAATAAAGAGCTGTGGATGTTACAGAACACGAGACAATGGTTGAGATAATTTAATAAACGATTATCGAGACATTTTGGGGGAAACCTCATTAGGGTTGATATCGCTCCAAATATGGTTCAAATAAATACAAATTTTCTCTACTCCATGCAAGAATTAAGAAGGTAAGACTTATTCCAGAATCCAATACGGAAAACGTGTTCACCTGACATTTTCAGTATATTATAACAGCGATATCAATAATCTTTGCAAAATTGGGTATAAATACCATTTATTTAACAAATCCTTTTCTGACTGTAGCGTGTACGCTTTTCGTTAGTTCAAAAAGAGACATCAATCAAATTCATTTCTTTCTATACCAGTTTCGACTACCTTATGTTCTCATCAGGAGGTTTTAATTAACACGGTAAGGATGCAATTGACGAGGATTCATGTCATTTTCTAATGATTTAGTAAGACGTACAGTCTTGTCAAGTAAGAACGTGTTTGTGATAATTCATTTTGGGTAGATGCTGTTCTAGCGATTCAACACAAAATCGATAGAGGGAACCTTTGTCTGCGACACATTCTAGTAAAAGTATTAGTCGATTCCAAACTTTCGTCGGTATCACGTAAAATCCAAAATGAGACACTGGTTTGAGCGTCGGTTCAAGGCAGTCTTTCTTTGTTCCCATCCAAAAGGGTAAAATAACATATGCTGCTGCCGCTAAATACATTAAAAAGTCGGTATCGTTTATGTAGAAGTAGGTAAATCATTTTAACGAGATGAAAAATGTCAACGACTTGCCAAAACGTGGCTCGGTAGGCAAAGTCACTCCGAAAGTCGCAAAACGAATAGTGTTTTTGTTTTCTCGGGACCCGAAACTGACGCTGCGTCAAGGAACGGCGAAATTAAGAAAATAAGGTTTGAAGATGTCCCATGAGATCATTGGACAACATCTTCGTGCTCGGTATGTCAAACTCCGAAGCACGTTGAAGAAACCTTTGCTGGGCGAAAATCACGTCGCAAAGCGGCTCGATTGGGCCCACGATAAGATACTAAAGTGGCCCTCACAATCGCTAGGCGATTATTGATGCAGGAGGCGATTGGATAACTTAATTGCGAGTTGCGAGTTGTTAGCCCATCAAAGAATATATTGATGCCAAAAAATGTTATCAAAACACATTTTTTCAAGAATACGAGCGGTCGTATTCTTATTTGATAGACTGCAACAACATGCACTAGTGTTACATTATAAAATAGCAACATTATCGACATCGCGAAATAAATTTCTACAAGAATTTATACCACTAACAAAATTCTCCTAATATTACTAGAACTTTATACTTCCTATTCCCAAATAACTCAGAAATTAAGTTTATATTCCATTACAATCACATAAACGTAGTGCTGAAATCCCCGCAATTTGCCGATAAAGAAATTTCCTGTCCTAACCAAAAAAATTATGATTGTTTGATTTTCCATATCAATAGGTACCGTCAAACGGGGTGACTTCGGACAGTGGAGGTGACTTTGGACAATCGGTAGTTGTCTTGCTTCTTCTTATTCGTATTTTACCGAATGTATGCATTTTATCGTCACTGTTTTAATGCAAGCTCATACTGGCCAGTATTCTTTCAACCACGGTGGCGGTGGGTCGCGCTGCAAGCTAAACTACGCCACGTGCTACGCTTTTACTGGAAAACTGAATTTAGTGATTACAAAAATAGTGAAAAAGTAAGTATTCTGCACAGAAATACTTAAAATCTGCACGATTCCCGACTATTTTGCTTATTATTACAACTATTTAAAAATCATTTGACAACAAAATTATTTTTTTTTCTAGAATAGTTTTTTTATACAGGCCCGTAACAAAAAAATTGTCTTTTAGGGGGTGACTTTGGACAATGCCACGAAAGTATAGAAAAGTGTTAGGCCGCCGTAGTTATCAAAATTACAATCAAGATAACCTAAAAAAAAGCTACAGAAGAAGTTAAAAACCGAACAAAGTCTTTAAGAAAAGCGTCAGAATTCTATGGTGTTCCAAAATCGACCATAAGCAACGGTGTCAATGAAAAACATACAAAAAGAGCAGGAGATCAAAGTGTTCTTAATATTGTCGAAGAAAATCGTCTAGTTTTGTTAATACAAAGTGCCTGTGAATGGTGATTTCCACTAACTGAGTATGATATCAGAGAAATAGTAAAACAATACTTGAATAGGAAAGGTGTTAATATTGAAAAATTCCATGACAATATGCCCGGACGCGATTGTATAAAATCCTTTCTGTCTCGTCATAAAGAATTAACTGTAAGATTAAGCCAAAATATAAAATGGCTTCGTGCGAAGGTTTCTGTCCAAACTATAACTGAATATTTTACGGAACTCGAAAAAGCATTAGATAATATTGATGCAGCAAACATTGTTAACTACGACGAGACCCACTTTAGCGATGATACTAGTAAAGCCAAGGTCGTTTGTAAACGCGGTGTAAAACACTGCGACAGAATTATGGATTCAACAAAGACAAGCATAAGTGTGATGATGTCTGCTTCAGCAAATAGAGAAATTTTACCACCCTTTGTTGTATACAAGGCTAAGCATCGATATCAAGAATGGGAGGAAAATGGTTCTCCTAGATGTGAATATAGCATTAGTAAGTTGGGCTGGTTCGAGGCAGTAACGTTTTACGAGTGGTTTAGTAAAATACTATTGCGATATTTTCGAAACAAGGAAGGAACCAAGCTACTGACTGGAGATAACCTTTCCAGCCATTAACCATAAAAGTTTTAGAGGAATGTCATAAAATTGATATAAAATTCATTTTGTTGCCACCAAACTCGACACATCTGTGTCAACCCCTTGATGTGTCGTTTTTTAAACCTTTAAAGAAGGATTGGCAAAAAATATTGACGAAATGGAAAAACCAGAGGAAAGGTGCTTGTCGGAAATCAGACTTTCCACAGATATTGCAAGAACACTACAGTTCATTCAAGTTAAGTCCGAAGCAAATATTCTTTCTGGTTTTCGAGGAAGTGGAATAGTTCCGTTCAATCCACAAAAAGTCATCAAATGTTTACCAAATCATATGAGGATTGATGAAGAAACAGGTACTATTATGCTTGATCAATCTTTATTGGATTTCTTAAAAGAAAACAGAAACCCTCAGGAAAATAACGAAAGAGGATAAATGTACCACCTGGTCGAGAAATTAGTAAAGAGGATATAAATGCAGCTTTAACAAGACTTTCAACTTCAGGTTGTCAAAAAACTACAAAATCTTCCCAATCTATTGCTTTCGAGAGTGATCCTTCATGTGATTCGGATTCGGAGTCAATGCCATTGAAAACACTCATACAAATTCAAAAGAAGGCGAAGACAACAGAAACTGCAGAACTACAAGTTAACGAATTTGGGATCATTGCCATTCCTGTAAATAACTCCACGAAGAAAAAATATTATGTAGGAAAAATTATTAGTAAACAAGGAAATCATAAATATGTGAAGTTTCTAAGAAAGAAGAACACCGGAGAAGGTTGTGTTTTTATATGTCCAATCATAGATGATGAAAGCGACATTGTAGCAGAAGCCATTTTTCAAAAATTAATCATACTCGAGCAACGCAGAGACCGTTATACTTTTGAAAATTTACCTATGAATATTGATATTGAATAACTACAGTTCTTATTAAACGCATTTGTTATGTATATAAAAATATGTGTTATGTGTAAAAAAATATGTGTTCGAAGTCATCCCAGCGTTGCGGAAACATCGAAACCTGTACGATTTACATATGTGTCCAAAGTCACCCCACCCTACGAGGTGACTTCGGACACTTTTAAAATAAAAAAATAAAAATTTCCAATGGCGTAAAATAAAATCTGTGCTAGTATATGGATTCTACGATAATTCAACTACACTTGGTAAAAAAATATAGTCTGGGTATTATTTTAGTTTGGAAGAAATATGAAGAAAACTCTAAAAACTGTCCGAAGTCACTCCGTTTAACGGTATTTCTTTTTAGTGTACATTTAAGGTCGGTGTGATTTTTTTCACGTCAGCTATATTAAAAAAGCTCCAAATTACTTCCACTCTTTCAGTTTTTATTTTGGGTTATCTTGGCTGTTGTAATTAGTAGTTTCGAATCTAAAAATGTATTAAAGCCAAAACCTAGCAAAATATCAGATTTATAGGTTTTTGGGTTTCTCTAAATGTCATAGTGTGTTAAATAAGATGACTAAGACGGGTAATCCAATATAAAACTCTTTATTACTCACAAACCTGCTCAAACTTTTGGTCAAAATAGTACGTACAGTTGAATATTGTAGAACCTTTTCAACATCTGTTAACTTTTATTAATTAACCAACTTTTCCTCCCATTTACACAACCTCTCCGAAAAATTTTATAACCGAAACTGTATACACCCAAATCCGTTCCTGTTTATATGTCATATTCGCAAAATCGCCGGGGTCTATTAATGGACCTAACTAACAGTGTCTATCCAAAAAGTTATTTACAGTTTTTACAATTCTCGATCATTTATCAAAATGACAATTGGAGAAAAAAAAATTGAAGCTGTAATATTTGAAAAAATGTCCTTTTTGATTTGTTAACACATTATTTATGGCATGAAAAAATATTACTAACAGCTTGTTTTTAGAGGTTTTTTAGCTTGACTCCCTGTTAATCCGACAAATACCGAGTGTTTTAGAAGTATAATGATGAAGGAATAAACTAAATGCACCCAGATATCTATCACCAATTCGTTTCGTTATATTTGGACCTGAATTCCTTCAGTTTTGATACACTATGTATGGTATGCTAAATTAATTTGCGAAATGAGTTTTTTACATTAGTCTTTAGGAACGTATTGAGGATCATGATCATCGCCGCTGGAGCATTTTCGGTCATGAATTAAAACAATTCTGTCGTCTTACCTTCCTTCTTCTTCTTCTAAAGGTGCCTATCCGTTTCGGATGTTGGCGATCAAAAGAGTTATTCTGACTTTGTTGACAGTCGCACGAAAAAGGTCTGTGGTTGTTAGGGAAAATTACACTCTCAGATTCTAGAGCCAAGAATTTCGTCGTCGTCTTGGACCTCTCTTGCCATACACCTTTCCCTGGAGTATCAGTTGTTGTAGGTCATAGCGCTGTTCGTTTCTCATGATGTGGCCCAGGTATTCAAGTTTTCGCCTCTTTACACTAAAAGATATTTCACATTGCTTGTTCATTCTTCTTAGAACTTCTACGTTTGTTACTCTGTCCACCCAGGGAATTCTCAGTATTCGACGATAACACCACATTTCGAAGGCCTCAAGTCTCCTCATGGTGGCGTCGGTCAAGGTCCAAGATTCGACTCCATGCATGAGCACTGAGAAGACATAGCATCGAAGTAATCGAACCTTAGTATTAAGTAGTATGTCTCGACTCTTGAAGATTTTGTTCGTCTTAATGAATGAAGTTCTTGCCATCTCGATGCGTCGCTTTATTTCGACTGAGTGATCCCACCGATCATGTAAGGTGGTGCCTAGATAAGTGAAGCCACTGACTCTTTCTATTGGTTGCTGCTCAACCGCTAATTCTCGGGGTGGTACCTGGTTTTTACTAATAACCATGTACTTAGTTTTCTTGATGTTAAACTCGAGACCAAGGCGTTGACTTTTTTCCTACAGACTTGAAACAAGAGACTGCAAACCCTCTGCAAAGATAATCGAATCATCCGCATATCTTATATTATTTAGACGTTCTCCATTCACCAGAATTCCTTCATCAATCTCCTCCAATGCCGTTCTTATAATTTCTGAATAAATATTAAAAAGGAGAGGCGACAGGATACAGCCCTGGCGTACTCCACGCTGAATTGCAACATTCTCTGTGTATTGTTCATCTATTTTAATGGTAGCTGTCTGATTATAGTAGATGTTATTTATAACTCTTATGTCTTTATCGTCGAGGTCAATAGACTTTAGTATTGAGAGCAATTTGTCATGTTTAACTCTATCGAAAGCTTTCCGGTAGTCTATGAAGCAAACGTACACGTCACAGTTAACATCTCTACAGCGTTGAAACAAGACCTGAACAGCAAAAAGAGCATCTCGAATACCCAGCGCATTCTGGAAACCGAATTGAGTACGGGATATGTGGGTCTCACATTTTTTGTATATTCTGTTGTGGATAATCTTAAGAAAAGTTTTAAGAAGGTGACTCATGAGACTAATGATTCTAAAATCCTCGCATTTCTTCGCGCCAGTTTCCTTTGGTAGAGTTATAAAAGTAGATTTTAGCCAGCTTCGAGGAATATATTCGTATATATCATTGAACAATGAAGTAAGCCATTCTATTCCTGCATCATTCATAAGTTTAAGAAATTCTGCATAGAAATTATCTGGACCAGTTGATTTTCCGTTTTTCAATCTCCTGATTGCAGCTCTCACTTCATCGGTTGTAATTCTAGGTCCTGTTTTACAATCTGTAATAGCAAAGGTTTGTCGGTCATCGCTGAAAGATTCTTCTTAGCCAAACATTCCTTAATTCATCTGCATCTGTTATTGGATGGTTATGGTCATCAGTAAGCTGTCCAGTCATTTTAGGTTTGTGCAACCCAGCAATCTCCGTTACCTTTTTATGTAAGTTGGAGGAATCATAGTTTTTTTTCAAACGTCTCTATTTCGGTACATTGTTCTTCAAACCACTTATTCTTGGCAACTCTAATAGCTTTCATGATCTCCTTGTCTATTTGCATATATTTGTGCTGTTTTTGTTCCTGTCCTTTCTACTCATCATAATGAGTATATCGTCAATCATCCATTGTTTTTTCTTGGTTTTTGTTGGACGTAGGTGTTCATCAAGGATTTTCTGGTTAATTTCTTGCAATTTTTCCACCTCTTCATCAACATTAGTCCACTCCCCTATTGTATCAACCAATTCCCCAATATGTTGTTCTACTACTTGTTTAAGTTGTTCGTTTTTTTTTCAGCTTTCTCAGATCATATTTTATCGTTTTCTGACGTTGAATTCTTTTTAATTTCAGAGTGACCATGCCAACTAGGGGATTATGATCTGATTTAATGTCAGCGCATGGGTATGTTTTCACAGATATTATTGAGTTCCTATACCTCTTATTGATCATGATATAGTCAATCTGGTTTCTTATGACTTTACTTGGTGAGTCTTGTGGCGATTTCCAAGTGTAAAGGCGCCGCGCTGGTAATTTAAAAAAGGTATTGGTAAGGACTAGATCTTCTTCCATTGCAAAGATGTTCAGACGGTCACCTCTCTCATAACGCTAACCCAGTCCGAAGGGTCCCAAGAGATCTTCGCTTCTTCCTTTACCTATTTTAGCATTAAAGTCGCCCATAACTAGTATAAGTTCGTTTCTGTTGAGTTTTCTAAGAACATTAGTCAACTCATTATAGAACAATTCTATTTCCTCATCTGATTTATCCGCAGTTGGAGCATATACCTGGATTATATTTGTCTTAATGGGCCCTGTATTAATTTGAATCAGTAGCATTATTTCCTTAAACAAGACAAATTAAACAACATGGACTTATTTTGATCATATGAGCCGTCATCTTTAACATAATTCGTTTTTATATATCCAAGGAACTTTACATAAAAGGCATCACCACTACATCATATATGAGGGTTGTACGATAAGTACCTGAGCTCGGTCAGAGATGACGCTACTACTATTTAAAAAATTATATTTTTCGTAAACATAACCTTTCACAAGAATCCTGTCAAATTTTTAAGTTGCGGCGTGATTTGGTTTGTGAATGGCAGCCATTTATATAGAACAACTTTTGTGATTTTAAAAACTGAATATCGAGCAGTGATAAAACATTTGTTTTTGATAAAGAAAACGAATGACGAGATAAAAACAGAACTCAACAAGTTTATGGGGACTCTGCACCTTCGTTATCGACCACAAAATATTTGACAGCTGAATTTAAAAGTGATGTAAAAGCATTTTAATGATGAACGTCCAGGTCGTCTAAATGAGGTCACCACATCAGATATGATTGAAAAAATCCACGATAAAGTGAAAACAATCGGAAAGTGAAAGTACGTAAGATTGCTGAGACTGTGAGCATCTCAATTGACTCGTTTCGATATGACAAAGCTTTCCTTAACATGGGTGCCGCTATTGCCCACAACTGACAATAAACACGCACATGCGTCAACTTCAAAAGAATGTTTGACGATGTTTAAGCTCGATCGGAATAATTTTTGGCGTCAATTCATAACTGTTGACGAAACATGGTTTCATCACAGCGCACCAGAGTTCAAAGAACCGTCCAAACAGTGGGTTTTCCGTGGCGAACCAGCAGCAAAGAAGACCAAGGTGATTTTATCGGCCAACAAAGTCACGGCCACATTGTTTTGGGATGCACGCGCCTTAACTCAAGTGAAAAGGGCAAAATGTTTAAAGTAGGGTATTATGTCAACTTATTGGATCGTTTTAATCATGCTGTGAAAGAAAAACATCCGCATTTGGCAAAGAAAAAAATTCTCTTTCAAGATAATGCACGTGTGCACACTTGTGTCATCGACATGCCAAAATTCCATTAGTTAGGATACGAATTGCTTTCGCATCCACCATATTCGCTAGATTTAGGCCCCAGCGATTATTTCCTATCTCCGAATATGAAGAAATAGCCCGGCGGAAAAAAATTTGACTCAAATGATGAGGTGATTGCTGAAACAAAAGTCTATTTTGATTCGAGTGTCTCTAACCTTGTTAGCATCATTAGGAGTAATCACTGATTAAACTTATGGTTAAAAACTAGTCTGTGATCTCCTCCAGCGGAACTGGCCAATTACAGACGTTAGTTTAGTTTCATTTAAATAACTAGTATAAAATGAATAGGTGATGTAATACATGAAGTAATAATGGTACGTACGGTTTTTAAACCATAATGATTTGGAAGGAGGTGAGAATGGTGGAAGCCTATACATTTTGTGTATTTTTCATACAAATATAAGAATTGTTCTTTATATTTAATCGAGATATGATGTGAGAGTTTAAAGCGGTATTTCCAAAAATTTTAATCTTTGATGTTGGTAGAGTGTAAGACTCTAGAAGTATTGCCACATTTGTATATTTGGCTTTTTTACTAACTAAATAACATGTTATTGCAGACCGAAGCAGTCTATGTTGAGGAATATAGCAAAAACTTATAATATGCTTAGTTGAAATCAGAACAGCGATGGCTTCAATTTTCAGTTTTGCTCCGGTCAAACTTCGCGGAGTTTGTATATCTGCATTTTCACTGCGAAAAAAACCAATGATTCTTAACGTCCACGATGCTCTAATGCATTAACAGTCAACAAGCCAAGTCCGTGAAATTGGGGAAACCTGTGCCAACATGACGGGAGTTGGATCAGCAACTATTTATGCATAGATTCCTAAAAGAAAGAAATCGCAGTCCTTGCATCGAAAATTAGAATCACAAAGGAAAGGAGCCCTTAGAGGTCGATAAAGACTTTAAAAACGCAGTAAGAAGAAAAGTACAACACTTTCTTATTAAGAAAGAAATACCTATATATATCAATCGGTTTTATAACGTCTTCCGTCTTCCGATGCCTAATTTCCACTCCTCCCGGTTTCTCCATCCCTCCTCCTCTAGATCTCTCTCTAGTACTTCCTTGTTGATTCCTGCTCTCCAGCTTTGGCGTGGTCTTCCTCGCTTTCTTTTTCCATAAGGATTCCAATTTAAAATCTTTTTAGGTAGTCGGTTTTGTGACATTCTCTGTACATGTCCGTACCATACCAACTATTGGGTTCTGATTTCGTCCACTATATCGTGCTTTATTTCTAAAGCTCGTCTTATCGTGTCATTTGGTATACGGTCTTTTCTGGATTTTCTGGCTGCTCGTCTCCAGAAATCCATTTCTGTAGCTTTTAGTATTTTTTCTGTTCTTTCCTTCAATGGCCACACCTGGGAGCTGTAAGTTATTTTACTTTTCACTATTGAGTTGTAAATTCTCTTCTTATTTTCAATGGTTATGTTTTTGTCCCATAGTATACTATTAAGCATTGCAATCGCTTTTTTTCCTTGGATATTCCTCTCGAATATTGCTTCTTCCAGAAAGAAATACCTACACTACATAAAGTTTTGCACGAAATCACAGGAGACCAGATTTAAAAAAATGGAAATTATGGAAAATCCTCCATAACCTGAGTTTTCGTTGGGAAAAAACACAATAGAAAATCTGTTATTATCGATAAAACAGAAATAATTTGTTGGAGAAGAGAATACCTACGAGCAACCAGAAGATTTCGAGCCGAAGAAAGAAATATTTTTTATTTAGATGAGACTTGGGTTAATGAGGGACACACAGTGAAGAAATTCTAGATTGGCAAAAATATTAAGAGTGTCAAAGAAGCTTTTATGGAAGGTTGGTCAACTGGATTACAACCCCTTCAGGAAAAGGTCGCATGCTAATTTTAGCACATATTGGTAGTAAAAACGGATTTCTTGACGGTAGCTTGTTGGAATTCGAATTAAAGTCAACTAAAGATTACTACGAGGAGATGATGGCCGATCTTTTTGAGAAGTACTTTTAACAAATGATTAAATGTATACCAGTAGAATCAGTTATAGTATAGTATAGTAACTTCTCAAAATTGCGAAACAAACTAAGGCACAGTCCAAGAAATACGCAGTCGATGCGATGGCAAAGGAACGGAATATCACGGTGCTTAGATTACCTCCATATTATTGCGAGTTGAATCCCATCTAGCTAATTTGAGCACAAATGAAGGGAAAACACTGCGTTCAAACTTCAAGACGTAAGGCAATTATTACTCGCCGGAATAGAGAGGATAAAAGAGGAAACTTGACGAATACATCGAAGAAACTGTGGAAATAGAACCCTTAATTATCAATTTAAGAGAAGTCGAGTCTTTGATTGTAATTAAAGTACTTATATATCGTGAATTGTGAATTTGTATATATACGAGGGTTGTGTAAGAAATAAGGTTCCCAACGCTGTAAACTCGCCGCGCGAGATGCTAGGCGAAATCCGGCAACACCGCCGTGTGCGCTGATTGCCCCACTCTAGATCCCGCCTTGGTAGAACTCGCTGCGACGTTCAGTGCCGGCCTGACAGCCATCCGCGATGGAACCTCCGATCGCCGTCACCGCCAGGTGCGAAGTTTGTACGGTAATCCGATTTTTGCACGCTAAAAAGTTACCACCGATTGATATTCATAGGCAGTTGTGTGAAGTTTATGGGGAAGCTTGTATCAGCGTTCAACACGTCCACAAATGGTGTAGGGAGTTCTCCGAAGGACGCACAGGCATCCACGATGAGCAAAGAAGCGGAAGGCCATCGATCTCCGACGAAGTTGTGTCGAAGATTGAGCGAATTCTGCTCGAGGATAGGAGGATAACGATTCGGGAACTGGCTGTCCGGGTTCCTGAGGTTTGTGAAAAAAACAATCCACACGATTTTGACTGAAAGGTTACGTTATCGCAAGGTGTGTGCGCGGTGGGTCCCGCACATGCTTTCAGAAACCCACAAAGCCGATCACATCTAGTGTGCCCAGGAGTTTCTTCGAGAATGCGCCGAGAATACCGAAGATTTCTTAGACTCCATTGTTACCGGGGATGAAACGTGGTATCATTAAGTCACCCCGGAAACAAAACAACAATCGCGACAATGGCGCCATACCGGATCGCCTAAACCGAAGAAGTTCAAGCAGACGCTGTCCGCAGGGAAAGTGATGGTTACGGTCTTTTGGGACCGTAAGGGTGTCCTGCTTGTTGAGTTTATGCCTCGAGGGATCACAATAAATTCGGAAAATTATTGTGAGACCTTGAAAAAACTCAGAAGAGCCATCCAAAATCGCCGGAGAGGAAGACTGACAAAAGGCGTTAGACTGCACCACGACAATGCGCGCCCGCACGTCTCTCGCCAAATAAAGGATTTAATCGACAATTTTGGCTGGGATCTCGTTGAACATGCCCTGATCTTGCCCCGAGTGACTTCCACTTGTTTCCAAAATTAAAGCGACACTTGGGTG
Source organism: Pachyrhynchus sulphureomaculatus (assembly GCA_019049505.1). NCBI lineage: Eukaryota > Metazoa > Arthropoda > Insecta > Coleoptera > Curculionidae > Pachyrhynchus > Pachyrhynchus sulphureomaculatus. The sequence continues at coordinate 24,947,650 of CM032453.1, read as the reverse complement.
GACAACGTTTCGAGACTGATGAAGAAGTGCAGGAAGCGGTCACCAAATTCCTCCACGGACTGGCGGCGGACTTCTTTGAAGCGGGATTCCAAAAGTGGATTAGTCGTCAACAAAAATGCGTGGAAAAATCTGGAGATTATGTTGAAAAATAGCTAAGAAATTAAGCTTTCCAATGATGTATTTTTCAGTACAAATAAAAAATGCCTTACATCTGAAAAAAAATGTGGGGAACTTATTTTTTACACAACCCTCGTACATAGATCTATAAATTAAAAAATTTTTGTTAATAAATCTTATATTTCTATAATTTTATTTATTAAACACTAAAAGCAGATTACGCTCGGATGGCTATGCTACCGTTGGACCCTCATGTACGTTTTATGACTCTATTGTATAGCACAGGTTTTCTGCCTAAAATAGGATGAACTCTTAAAAATAGTTCAAAACAGGTAGCAAAATCCAGTAAAATGTATAAAAATCTCTTTTTTTTTGGGCGCACCCCAACATGTATTTGCATCTACAATGAGAGAATTCTGCTAAAAACTTCAAACAAATACACTTTGGGTTTATAAAATTCAATTTCAGAAACGGCAAAAAATTCTTAAAAGCTCTACAAGTCTTCTTGATCTCTTTTTAACCACCAATTCCGAGATTTACACAGTCAGCGTAAATCCGCCGTTAGGTTCTTCCGACCATAAAGTACTTTCGACATCGAGTATTCTACCAATCAATGACAGAGAGGCGCCTAAACCGCGCAAGATTTGGCACTACAAGTCTGCTAAATGGAAAGATCTCATGGAATATTTTCGAACTTTCCCTTGGTTGGACGTTTGTTTTCGATCCGACGACCCATCTGACTGCGCCAGGGAGGTTTCCGATGTTATTTTGGCCGGTATGGAGGCTTACATCCCTTTTTCGAAGAAATGCCCTTCCAACGGCAAGCCTTGGTTTGACCGAAAATGCAAAGAAGCTGTTGCTTCTAAACATCTTGCATACCGACAATGGCGCGAAAATCGTAACACATTTGTTCGTGCCAGGAACAGATGCAAAGAAATTATCGACGAAACCAAGGAGGTACACAATCAACGGATTAGAAACAAACTTCTCGCCTGTCCCGGCAATTCAAGGTCCTTTTGGTCGGTCGCTAAGGCAGTTAGTCAAAATTTCACCAAATCCACCATACCACCACTCACATGGCCAGATAATTCTATTGCAACGACACCTGTTGAGAAAGCGAACTTGGAAGTCATGGAAAAGGCTATCAATCAGCATCTTCTAAAATATCTTGAAGGATTCAACATTATTAGCGATCACCAATATGGCTTTCGTAAAAATAGATCAACAGGAGATCTTCTGACTTATGTAACACATGTTTGGAACAATGCAATTGAACACTTTGGAGAATCTCGAGCGGTTGCTCTGGACATATCCAAGGCATTCGACCGTGTTTGGTACGATGGGCTGTAGGCTAAGCTACGTTCTTATGGTATGTCGGAAAAGTTCTGTTTGTGGCTCTCATGTTTCCTCAGAGAGCGTTCTTTACGAGTGGCGGTCGATGGATTTCTTTCTAACACCTTCATTATCATCGCCGGTGTACCTCAAGGCTCCATACTGTCTCCTACTCTTTTTCTCATTTACATTAACGATCTGCTGGAAAAGACCGAGAATCCAATCTACAGCTTTGCAGATGACAGTACAGTCTTCATTCACTATGAACGCTGGGACATCGGCTACTCAGACGAATATCCGCAGACAGCAGAAAGTCGTTCAACTTAACAAAGACCTGGAAGAAATTCTATCTTGGGGTGACAGTAACCAAGTGGAATTTAACGCTACAAAAACCCAGGCGGCAGTTTTTTCTAAAAAAGTTAACGTTGCTGAACCCGACATAGTTATGTCGGGGCACTCGATTCCTCTAACATCGTCACTCAATTTGTTGGGCGTTAATTTGGGAGCAAATATGTCCTGGCATGAACATGTTGCAGGCATAGCAAAGAGAGCTTCTCAAAAGTTGGGAATATTATTTCTAACCAAAAAGCTTTACACTCCACGACAACTGTTAATTCTTTACAAAGCTCAAATTCGACCAACTATGGAATACTGCTCCCATGTTTGGAGCTCCGCTCCCAAACATACACTGCATTTGTTGGATTCTATTCAGAGAAGAGCTGTTCGTCTGATTGGAGACCCGGAACTGACCGTCGGCCTTGATTCGCTGGAACATCGAAGAACGGTTGGCGACTTGAGCCTATTCTACAAGTACTTTCATGGAAAGTGTTCGAAGGATGTGGCCCGCTTAATTCCTCCCAGAGCGCTGCATGTTAGAAGTATACGTCGCGCTAATTCTTCACATCCGTATGAGGTTCAGCTTGTTACTCCCCGTACAACACTTTTCAAGCAGTCTTTTATATGGAGAACATCCTCCCTTTGGAATAATTTGCCCAGGACTGTGTTTCCCACCGAGTACAATCTACAGCGATTCAAGAACAACGTGAATCGCCTTCTCCGCACACGTGTCGCTCCTGTAGCGCTTTAGGGACTTCCCTGTAGCACGTGTGCTAGACCCATAAAAAAAAAAAAAAAAAAAAAATTAATATATTTTCCTAACTCTTCTAACAAGCGTTTATTATCAATAATTCTGTACTGTAGCTTACAACGTTGTTCGGTCAGCCTTGTAAAGAAATCAGTATTTAACAAAAAAATTAAATGTTGCTTAGTAATGAAGAATAAAATGGAAAAGTTAAGTTCAAGAAAAAAAAAATTTTTACGTAGTTTTAAGCTAATGATATTAAATAAAATAATATCCTGCAAAAAATCCGTTTTCGATACGAATAACCCGCCCCGGCGAAACTTTAAGGATTTCTTTAATTTTCCTAAAATAAATTAAACTAGAAGTTTGGCTTTACGAGAGTTTCTCTGGAAATAATTAATTAAATATTCTAACAGACAAGCCATTAAAGATCCAAATTGGATTTCTTATTAACTTACTATTATTGTTTATTATTAACAAGGATAAGATAGAATCAAGGATAATAGAAATTAAATGGGGATATCACGTCATTGTTTCGTCCCGTATATTTTACCAAACCAAAAGTTGTAATGAAAATAACGTCGATTTAGGATCACGAAAATATAAACAGGAAAATATTTGAAAATAATGTTTTATATATATATATATATATATATATATATATATATATATATATATATATATATATATATGTTATATACTACGTTGGAGTCTTTTGTTGTGGGTGTTCTATATTTCAGTTTAGTGAATAGGGAATTTAATTTGTTGTAGGATTTGTGGCAGACAGATATGTCGTATTTGTTTAATGTGTATTTTAATTTTTCGGATAGGTCTCTTATATATGGTAATGATATGTATTTTGTGTTTGGTTGTTTGGGTCCGATTTTATATATATATATATATATATATATATATATATATATATATATATATATATATATATATATATATATATATATATATAAAGTCCGTACGATTTGTAATGGCGCAGTCGGCAATAAAATGCTAGACAAAATAAAAGATATTGTGCATCTTGCTTCCACTTATACTTCAACAAATGTTGTTCCGTCATTATCGATCTCGATTATATTATTTGGGAGTAAGAGAGATAGACTCAATTGTACATGTCATTTAATAATTTAACTAGTACACCCATACTCAGAGATGGATTCAGGTAAATCTATATTATAAGTATTAGAAAGTATTATGATTATGAGTTTTGGACATACGGAGTTTGTCTTTCTAAAATGGACTATAAGAAGCGTAAAATAGGAGAGGATATTAAATATTCACTCATATTTCTAATAATTGCAAGGCTTTATTGGATATAAAGATGAAGTTATAGCATATTTCTATCAAAAGATATTTACATAAATTAACACAGTTCTAAAATAATACAGTCCGAATTATAAACTACTTTAGGTGAAAGTTTCAGAATGTTTTTTTATTCCATACAGATCGATGATTTTCATCGTGCCAAGTCCGTATGCTGCTTCCATGTTGATGAATCCATATTTCGTCTAAAAACACAACGTCTAGGGGAGCCTCAGGAGTCATATTGGCAACATACTCTCTCAACAACTTAACTCGTTTTGATGATATTTCTGGTTTCTCCATGATGTATCTTCTTCCATTATCAGTTTTGTATTTGAATATTAATTGTTTCATAATTAAACCAATTGTCGATCTGCTGCAGCTTAAAATTTGTTTTGATTCTAGCTGTTTACGTATCATGTCCAAAGTAACATATTTTCCTTCTACAATTAGGTCATGAATAACTTTTCGGATCTCACTTTTCTCGGACTCTCTCAAGTCTCTGGTCTTTGGGGCTCTTCTTATCCTCGTATGCTCTTTTTTTAGCACCATCAATGCCTTCTTGTTTTATTCTGGCTACCGTTCTCAAAGTTAGTTTTAGTGCCTCGGATGCACACTTAATCACAGACAAACTTGTCAATGAGTTTTCTTTTTTATTTTGGAAATAATCAAAAACATTTAGTATTAACTTCCGATTTTGACCATTCAATACTTCTCATGGTATTTCGAATTTTTATTTGTAATATCTCTAACGACAAATAATCAGAAATAACAAACAAATTTAAATGCGACCCTGTTTTATAGTGGAAACTCCTGTCATTAGCGGCTAATTGGTGCTATCTCTGTCAAGTGTACGATTCCGGGGCGTAATAGATAAAGGTAGAACACTGGCAGATAATTGGGGGTCTTAGCATATGAGTAAAAGCAGGTACAATAGTTAGGCACCTTCTCTCTCGATTTTATGGCCGACTATGCCATTACAAATCGTACGGACTTTATAATATCATATAATAGGCCGGTCTCGGTAGTGTAGTGAGTTAAGTGCCTACATATTAAACCAATGAATCCATTTTCAATTCCGGCAGTCGGTTGAGTACTGTATGTATTTTTACGTGGTAGTTAATGCGGAAATGTAATAACGCTGGTGGTAGCACCGCGTTGTCTTAAAAGTGTCGCAAAGTACATGTATGTTTCGGCACCCGGGTAACATTGATGGATATTATGACATCTCCGTCAATAAATCCCATCAGAGAGACAGTAAGAAAAAGGAGAAAAATCCCTATAATTGTGGGGTGGTGGACGATAAAAAAAATACAAGAAAATTCAAAAAGTTTCTCAGTGCCGCACGGTGCCGGTGGGACGAAGTCCTACTGTGGAACTCAAAATTCCGGCTGCCTTTTAATTTTTAAGATATTACATGAATTTCCCTTAAAATACTCACTGAATACAGTGCTTTAACTTGTATTTGCAACTTTTTTGCTAATTTTTTTTTTTGTAATTTTAGTTGAAAAATGAATTTTTAAATAATACTCTTTTAGGCGAAATTTTTACTGTGTACATTGAAATCTCGATACTTTGCTCATAATATTATATGTTTCTGAGGTCGCTAATTACTGTAAAAATAGTCATTTCAGCGAAAATTTTGGGGATTTTAAGGCTTTTTTGTTGACATTCTTCTTGTTCAGGTAGGGTTTCAGAAGTACTGCCGCTCGCAATCACTTCCTCAATAGGCGTAATCTAAAAAAAAGAGAAAAAATCATGTTATTTTCAAGTGTATTTGTACTAAACTTATGAAAGTTCCCATCAACATTTTTTTTTGTGTGTTTACTGCATAGGTACCTAGTTCAATTGGTATTTTGTTTATTTTTTTCAGGTACCGAGAGATGAGCAACAGTGAAAAGGGATCGCAGAAAGTTTCAACCTGCGATTGAATTTCCCGCATTGCATAGATGCTTTTGACGGGAAGCACATCTATAATCTATAATATATATATAAAAATGCAACGTCTCTCTGTCTGTTTGCCCGTTAGTGCGCTTATCACTGGAGAACCACTTATCCGATTTACGTACTTTTTTTTTAAAACATATATATGTTCTCTGGCCAGGTTATAGGCTATATTTTATTACGATAGGTAGCATAAGGAATGAGTAGTGACGATAATAGAGAATGAAGTCGGAAAAAAGTTTTCCGCTAGCGCGTTCCCTTGCAATACACAGCCTAAACTATTAAATATAGAACAATATTATATAGCAGAGAATATCTATAACACAGGGGAACAGCTGTTTTGGTGTCGAGGTTTTTTGAGCTGATTCTATATTAATTTGATGTCCTGAATTCAAATAACGTATTCATTTGTACCTAGAAGCTCAAATTTTTAAGATATACAATTTTAGAGAAATATAAGTTACATTATTGTAACTCAAATCCGTAAGTGTAGTAAGCAAAAGTAGATACGAAATTTTTATTTTAGTTATACAAAATACAATATTATGTCGTACTTACAAACAAAAAAAAACATTGAAGAAATGAAATAGTCACTCAACACTTGGAAAGCTTCTTTTCCGCGACATTCTTGAATGTTTTTTTAAACAGTCCCTTTTTAAACTCCAGCAGTAATCTGCCATCATGTGCATGTCCCATCTTCCTTGGTAGCGGTCCTCCATAACTTTAATATCTTGGTGAAATCTTTCACCTTGTTCCTCACTCATGTCTCCTAAATTTTCTGGAAAACGGTCTAAGTGGCTGTGTAAATAGTGTATTTTAATACTCATATTGCACCCTAAGGATTTGAAACTATTAAGCATCTTGTTAACCATTTCAACATAGTTTTGAGCTTTATGTTTGCCTAGAAAATTTTCTACAACTACAACAAATGATGTCCAAGCTTCTCGTTCAACTTGATTCATTGAATTTATGAAGGCAGGATCCTTAATTAATTGTCTTATTTGTGGGCCGTCAAATATCCCTGCTTTGAGTTTTTCTGTGCTCAACTGATGCATTTTTACCCCTATATATGCAAAACAAGACCCATTCTTATCAAGAGCCTTTACAAATTGCTTCATTAAGCCCAACTTTATATGTAACGGAGGAAGTATGATTTTTTCTCTTTGAACTAAAGCGTCGTTAATGACATTCTTTTCCCCAACGTCTATGTTTTCTCTCTGAGGCCAATCTTTTCTAACCCAGTGGTGTGTTTTGTCCCTACTATCCCAGAGGCACAAGAAACACGGATATTTCGTGTAACCACTTTGCTGCCCAAGAAGAAAGTTTACCATTTTTAAGTCTACACAGATCATCCATTGATGTTCGTAATACTTTATCTTCTGCAAGACCAAAGCTATGGTATTATATTCTTCTTTCAGTTTCGTTGAGTGAGCTAGTGGTATTGAACCATTATTCCCATTATGTAAAAGGACACATTTTAAACTTCGCTTTGAACTGTCAATAAATAGGCGCCAATCATCTGGAATATATTCAGAAAGTCCCATTTCTTTCATAAGTCCCCTAATTTCGTGACAAAATACAAGATTGTCTTCTTGAGAAAAGAATGGTAGCAGATCTTTTTCTCTTGTACGGTAAAAGGTAATTTTGGTTCCTTGTTCCAGTAAATTTTTGTCGTTCAACCTAGAAGCCAGTACTTCAGAAGCTTTTTTCGATAAATTGAGATCCCTGGTGAGATCATTTAATTCATTTTGATTGAAGCGTTGAGGAACTGATGACGTCCCCTCATAGTCACTGTTAGTTTCATTAGCATCAGAACTTTTATTAGCATCAGAAGAGCGATCAGAGGGAAAATATTCGTCATCAGAGATATGTGGTAGCTGATGAAATGTTGGAATCGGTATTTCATCTGAGTGCGGGATAGGGCGTATTGCCGAGTCTAAATTGGGATAAGTCCACTTACTGCGGTTATTTCGATTGATTCCATTAGTATTTACTAAACAGAAATAACAATCATTGAAGTGGTTTTTTTTGGTTCTCTCCAAACCATTGGTACGCCGAATTTTAGACATTTTCTTTTCCCGGTAGTCCACTGCCGTAAATGCTCTGTACAAGTTTTACATACGAGATGCGGGGCCCACGTTTTGTCCTGATCACCAAGCTTAACTCCAAAGTATCCAAGATACGCTCGCTTTACAAAGTCAGTAATAGTTTGTCTGTTTTGTTGAAACATGTATTCTCCGCATATATAGCAATACACATCAGGTTGATTTACACAACTTCTTCTTGAACTGGAACCTGAACTCATTTTAATTCTGTTCAATAACACAAAAACACTCTTTTCTTAACATAAAATAACACGCCGAATTCGATCTACTCTCATTAGTAAGAACGCACAAACTGACGAGACTTATCCGAGTTAGGTGATTAAAAGGGTCAGTTCAGGTGTCTGATAGGCAATGGTTCCACTATTTATAGATTTACCTGGAATTCACTCAATTACAGACTGACAATAAAACCATTGTACCTACATTAATGAATATATAATAATTTTAGAACTCTCATAAATGAATATACTGAATAAAAACCACATTGGTAGATAAGTTCATGTATCTAAAAAAGTAGAGCTGATAGAGAAAAACGGATTGCATATATAGATTTAGCGTCCCAAATATAGTTAAAATCAGCTCTAAAATCCCAGGCACCAAAACAAAAATATTTTTTTGTTGCCCTGTGATAATCTATAATCTGTATATGTAATAACATTAATGTAATTGTTCCTAGGCAAAAAATGAATCAAGAACGCTATAGTGTTACTACATATATAGGTGAGACTAGCAATAAAATTAGAAATGTCTTAACAAAAAAACTAAATATTAATATAGCATTTAAAACAAATAATACTCTAAGCAAATATATAAAAAATAATAAATTAAAAACAGACAAAGAGCAAAAATCAGGTGTTTATAAACTTAATTGTGAAAATTGCGATTGTACTTATATTGGTCAAACAGGAAGAAATTTTTAAAAAAAGAATAAAAGAACATTTTACATCTTTTATAACCAGCAAATCAGACTCAAATTCCGCTAACCATTTAATAGAATCGGAACATCATTTTAATAAAAACTTTGAAATTTTACATGTTGAAAATAAAGGGTATAAATTAAAATTGCTTGAATCTCTGAAAATCAATAAACTTAAAAATACTAATTATTTGTTAAACGATCAATTAGAATTAAATAATTCACCTCTTTTAAATATATTTCAATAATACTGTACTTATTTAATTTGTTACCTATAATATAAAGTCTTTATAATAGTATAATTAGGGATTTCCAACATTATTGTATTTTACCTGTAGGGATCTTATATATATATATATATATATATATATATATATATATATATATATATATATATATATATATATATATATATATATATATATATATATATATATATATATATATATATATATAACAAATTTTCCATCTTGTTCTTTTAATCTTGATAAAGCTACAGTGATAACGAAACATGTTGATATATTAAAATAAATGTGGAGTTTACCAGTAAACGAAAAAAAAAAAAATGTTTTACTGTTCACTTAAGTCCATTGGATAGTACAAAATCTGTATGAATCAGGTCAGTATACAAAGTTTTTACTATAATTAAATACATGTATTTCTACCCTAATTATAAATTAAATTATAAAAGTAAATTTAAAACTATTTTACACTATAAAATAGAAAAGGAAACAAAAGAAAACACACATTTTTTAAAAGCGTATATTAATGAATCATAATATGTGAAAAGGTAAAGTTTGGAGATGTTCAATCAAAAACTGTTATATATTAGAAATGTCCTAAGGGTGTTTTTTAAATTCTTTCTCACTGGAGATATATTTAAATCTATCCGATAACTTATTATAAATCTTAGCACCAACATAATATGTGTACATTATTTTCAGTAATGCTAAGTGAATAAATCTGATACCATATTGTTATAGCCCCTAGTATTGTAATTATGATATTGAGAATGTTGTTTAAACTTATGAATATTCTTTCTCACAAATCATACATCAAATATATATAGCGAGGGTAATGTCATGATTCCCCATTTTTTGAAAACCTATGTGCCCTAGAAATCATTCTAATTATACGCTTTTGTATTTTAAATAATATATTTAAATATCTTGTATTACCCCAGAAAGTCCATCCATATTTTACACGACTAAAAAAATTTGCGTAGTAGTACGAAAACAACTTCAATATTGCTTACTTGTTTTAATCTGAATAAACCATATGTATGTAGTGACTGCAAGCTTTTTGCACAGTTCATCAACATACGAGTACATGTTCTAACTAAGCCGATTATCAATATAGACATCCAAAAATTTCATACTTGATGCTTGTCGTATTGAACGTTTTTTAATCTCAAGAAGATAGGATTTATCCAAATTATGAATCCTAAGTGTAAAATTTATGAAAACAGTTTTATCCACATTTAAATATAGTTTATTACCTAGAAACCAATCATAGAATTTATTGACCATTATTTGGGCTAAGTGGGTTGCTCCTTGAATATTATCAGACGTGACTAGGTAACTGCTATTGTCAGCAAACTTTACTATATTTCGGTTATTACAAATATCCGGTAAATCGTTTATAAATAATAGGAATGGGATAGGATGGAAACCTGGGGCACCCCACAAGAAATTGACAATTTTTCCGATCTTACGTTACGACAGATTACCATTTATTTAACCAGGTAAGATCCTATCCATTCACCAATCTTTCCTTTTAGACCATTATTTTCAAGTTTCCTTATTAACAATATAATATATTAATCTTAATAATCCACCAAATTAAATGCTTTACTTAAGTCCATGAAAATGCCGAAACATTAAAAACCGTTCGTTGAGTGATTCATAAACATTATTTAAAAATTGACAGATGGCAAAATGAGAAGATCGTCCACCACAAAAACCATGTTGGGAAGGTTTTAGCATGTCTGATCTTGTTACAATAAGCGTTATTATCAGAATTAAACTTGATCCACCGAGTATACCAGTTATCTTCGCAAATAAACCCCTCGGTTAGAAATTAAAGTTTAATCGCTAATTAATTACATAGACCTATCAACAAGAAACACGCCAATTACTTCCCCAATATACAATTTAATACTCGCAGGCTTTGAAAAGTTTCACAATTTTCAGAATACAACTTTACACCCTGTTAATAGAATTCGAGCTATATGGCAAAATCCGGTTTCAATAAATTTTCTTTATAATGGAAAACCAAATATTCCAGGGTAACTTGGGCCATAATACAAGAACAAAGGGTATGGGGAAAACTCATTAATTTAAGGTGATTCTGAAAGCAGGTTTAGTGTCGTACATACACCTCGAATTTTTAAAAATTAGATTTTTTACGCATTTTTATTCTCTATACTTCTAAGAATTATTCAAAAAAAAAATTAAGAAAATTCAAGTTCATTACAAAGTTACAGCATTAAATCTGACCTGGCGCCGGATTGGGACCGCTACCTCTCTTCAGATACTGTCTGCAAAATTACTAACTTTTAATATATTTTTTTTAAATCTTAATAATTACTTAAATAGAATAGAAACGGAATACGCGGACGTAGAAGCTGAAGAACAGGCAGGCTTTAGAGCAGGAAGATCCACAATAGACCATCTCTTCTCACTGACCCAAATCCTAGAAAAGAAAACCGCATTTGGTCAGGAAGTCCATGTCTTATTTGTTGATTTAAAAAAGGCCTACGACAGCGTGCCCCTAATGAGATTGTGGGAAACACTACAACAGAGTAATGTAAGCACCGAAATAATTAAAGCCGTAAAATCCATTTGGAGAGTGCACTGAAGAACTGGAAAAGGAAATGCAGCAGTATGGGATTACCACTGGATGACGATACTACATTGTACACGCTATCATTCGCGGATGATCAGGTAGTGGTCGCTTAGGACATCGATGATATGGAATACATGACACGAAAACTTATGGAGGAATATAAAAATTGGGGCCTAGAAGTCAATATTAAAAAGACCGAATGTGCGTCGGAGGACAACAGCAGGACTTAAAACTGGCTACATGACACACCATCAAACACTGTACCAGTTATAAGTATTTGGGAACGAGAATATCTAGGGACAAAACACTGGAAGTAGCAAAATTCGAGAGGAATATCCAAGGAAGAAAAGGGATTGCAATGCTTAATAGTATACTATGGGACGAAAACATAACCATTGAAAATAAGAAGAGAATTTACAACTCAATAGTGAAAAGTATAATAACTTACAGCTCCCAGGTGTGGCCATTGAAGGAAAGAACAGAAAAAATACTAAAAGCTACAGAAATGGATTTCTGGAGACGGGCAGCCAGAAAATCCAGAAAAGACCGCATACCAAATGATATGATAAGACGAGCCTTAGAAATAAAGCACGATATAGTGGACGAAATCAGAACCCAACAGTTGGTATGGTACGGACATGTACAGAAAATGTCACAAGACCGACTACCTAAAAAGATCTTAAATTGGAACCCTCATGAAAGAAGAAAGCGAGGAAGACCACACCAAAGCTGGAGAGCAGGAATCAACAAGGAAGTACTAGAGAGAGATCTGGAGGAGGAGGGATGGAGAAACCGGGAGGAGTGGAAATTAGGCATCGGAAGACGGAAGACGTTATAAAACCGATTGATATATATATATAGATTTTTTTTTACTCATTTTTATTCTCTATACTTCTAAGAATTATTCAAAAAAAATTTAAGAAAATTCAATTCCATTACAAAGTTTTAACATTAAATGTGACCTGGCGTCGGATTGGGACCGCTACCTGTCTTCAGACACTGTCTGCAATATTACTAATTTTTAATACATATTTTTTTAAATCTTAATTACTTTTTCTGCAAAATAGAGAAAGATTTTTTATTAATTATTCTAATAGACGATTTTTTATGGTATAAATGAGTAAACATAAATTTTTTTGATCGAAAATTGCATACTGAAGTTTAAATCACCGTAAATTTTTTATTTTTGAAAAGAAACTCTTTCGACAATTTTTAACTACTCATTATTTTACACGATTAATTTTTATTTTTGCAGATTGGATTATTTTTTGTGATGTTACCTTGTACTAAATTAGGAATGTGGAATCTTTGGCACAATGATACTACTCAGTATATATCACCACTACATCAAACACTTAATTTTTGCACTCTACGCGCGTTTCGCTAACCATGTTAGCTTCATCAGGAGCGGTGATTGACTAAAGCTAAACTACAAATCTACCCTATTTTTACTTACCCTAACTCTTGAATTACTCAGGTGGAACTAGTGGCATAGACAAGGCCATCAGTTCCAGTCAAGTAACCAGTAGAGGGGACTATAAGGAAGAGGCCCTCTGTCTTTATTTAAACTACTTTTACATTTTATAATTTCCATACTTTCGTATGCGTTCAACAATGTCCTTTCAGATACATTTTTTAATAATCTTAGATTATCTAATGTTACAATATGATCAGCTTCAAGGGCATGTTCGGCAATGCTAGACTTTTCTGTTCTACTGTATTTTAAGTGTGCTAAATGTTCTTTAAATCGTGTTTTAATTGACCTTTTAGTTTGCCCAACACACTTTTTGTCACAATCATTACAACTAATTTCATAAATTCCACTTTTCTCACAATTAGGAATCTTATCTTTGGGATTTCCTAAGATATTCCTCAGATTGTCTGATGACTTATAGACTAAGGTGAGGCCTACCTTATTAAATACCTTATTGAGTCCCTTGCTATATTTCGGATTATATGGTATGGAGACATAGGTGTTATTTTCTTCGCGTGTAAAAAAGGTGGAATTCTCAATATTAAACCTAAACTTATGACTATTTATTAGCTTATTTACTAAGTCATCGTCATAACCATTAACTCTAGTTATATTTCTAATACGATTCCTTTCTTTATTAAAGTTTACTCTATTCAGAGGGAAAGTGACCAAACGATGAACTAAAAAATGTAATGAGGCTAATTTGTGTTGTTTGCAATGAAATGAATCATTAGGAATATATCTATATGTTACTGAGTCCTTCCTATAGATATGAAATTCTAATCTATTATTATTTTTAATAATTAAAATATCTAGAAAAGGCAATTGTCCTTTGTTCTCAACTTCGTAAGTAAATTTAATGGAATCATACCGGCTATTTAATTAAGAAACAAAATCATCAATGTTTGCTTTTTTTTCGTATCAAAAATCGCGAAAATATCATTCACATACCTATACCATACCCATAATCGAATTCTTCGGTTTCAAACTTACTCATGAATAAATTGGCTATGAAAGGTGATAAGCAATTATCCATAGCTGTTGCCTCTTTCTGAACATAAAATTGACTGTTATATTGGAAATAATTTTGTTCCATACATAGTTTGGATAATGTTAAGTAGTCACGAATAATTTCGTCCTCAAAGTCATTCATTCTAAGTAATTCTTCGAGATATTGTAAAGTTTGTGGTATTGGCACACTTGGGAACAAAGAACTGACATCAAAAGAAATTAAGACTTCACCTTCATTAAGAACTAGATTTTTTGTTTTTTTAATGAATTCTAACGAATTCTTCACTGCGAAAGTATTTAATGGTAAATTCTCAAGTTCTTTTAATAACCATTTGGATATTAAATATGTGGGTGATCCGACCGATGAAACAATGGGTCGCATTGCTTTTCCAGGTTTGTGAATTTTGGATAAGCAATATAACTTTGGTAGGGTCGGATTACTCACATTTAATTTAAATTTTAGCGAATCGGAGACAAGGTTCTTACATTTTTTTAAAAAAATTTTTACCTCTGTTATCATTCTCGGTAATGGATTTCTTATTGCCTTTTCATAAGGGCCAGATTCGATAAGATTATCTACGCATTCAAAATAATCTTTCTTATCCAATATAACAACCTTATTTCCTTTATCCGCTTTTAAGTAGAAGATATCTTTCTTTTTCAATCCTTTAACTACTTTTATGTTTGTTTGTGAATTAGAATTTGTGTTATTAACCATGTTTTTCGATATTTGATTGCGACATGCTTCCCTAACAAATGATTTACTATTTTCTGGAAGTGTACTGAAGGAACTTTCAATGTGAGCAACTATTTCTGATAAATTATCTTTAGGAGGGGGTACTGCAAAGTTAGGACCTTTGTTTAAGATGCGAATTTCATTTCATGTAAAGGATTGAGATGAATGATTTTCTACAATATTTACAAGTTCCTGAGGACTATTCTTCTTCGGCAAGAGCTTTTTTAATTTTTTACTTAGAATAGAAAAATTCTTTTTATACTGAATATCAATAACTAAAAACATTTTCCTCTGGAACTCGCTCCATACTTCATATTCGATATTGTTTAATCCTGAAATAAGTTTTTTGAATATGCTGTTTGATTCTACTTCTAACATACTACGTTTTGTGTACAAATTCTTGATTTCTCAATAAAATTATTTTTTATTTAAAATATCTATTTAAAACATATTTAAAAAACTTTTTTTCTTATAATATAAAGTACAATAAAATTAAAGTATATTTTTTTACATATACATACTTTTGCAGCGCCCAGGTGTATGTAATCCCTTGTAATACGAATCAAAAAATTATAATATAGAGGTATTTAAAATTTTGATGGTTAATTCATTCTGTATTTTTTTCTCCCATGATAATAATGGGTCTATCTTTTTGTTTACTAAGAATAAGCCTTTGTTCGATCGAAAATGCAAAGAAGTTGTTGCCTCCTTCCATCTATCCCACCAACTTTTGTGTCCATACTCCTCTCCATAAAATGTTCTACACCTATTTTTAGATCTGGTTGGCTATTCGCTTCCAATCTCATTCCCGATATTACAGTATTATTCCTTACGTTGTTTTTTTCCAGTCTACTCATCTTCAAATCCATACTTCTCATATTCTCTAATTATCTTACTTTCCTCTTTCAATACTTCATCCTCCTTTTTTAGTTCCTTCAACTCTTGTTGTCTCTTCTGATCTTGTTTTATATCCTTTATATCTGACATTAGCTCTCTGATCATTTCTATCAAATTGTCTATCTTATCTACTCTTTCGTTTTTCTCTTTTTGTGGTGTTCTTATTAGCTTTTTACTCTTCTTGAATAATCCCATTGGCTCTTCTTTTTCTTCGACTCTTCCTCTTTTCGAGTCTCCTGAAGTATAATTATAGCTACCCATTGTTCTTTCTGTTATAAAAACTTTACTTGTATTCCTCGTATATTCCATTTTCAAACGGAAGAAAAAAAAAACTGTTGTTTATACTTCTTATCACCGTAAGCAGTAAAACGATCAAGGTCGTCGGTTATCGTTTCGTTAGCTTCATACAATTTTACAGAATTATTCTCATAAACCTCCAAATTTTTTACTTTCTAACACTACACTGTGCTTTATTTCTAGTCCCTCTTGTTTGCAATCGACAAAATAATATTAAATAGATCGAAACACTACCGTAATAATGCTCATTGAACGAATTGACTATTGCCGGGCGTTCGATTCACATGTACACACTTCGCGATCCGAAGCTCAACTCCTAACCATAAATAAGGTTAGAAGTGAATCTCTTTCCACAAAGGATTGTTTGCAGGGGTGCCAAAAATAACCTAAAAAAAATAGGAATTTCTTTTACCGATTACAACTTATTGGGATCTTACCTATTCAATACGACATCTCGCGGCTCTTTCAGGAATTAAGCTTGAGGTGTATTTTTAAATCTGTCATAAGCGTCTGTGTAAATTTTCTTAAAAATGAACACCGAATTTTTTTCTTTTCGTAAAAAATAAAAAAAAAAGACTTTCATGCTGTGTTCACAATTATGAAAGTCGCCAGGAAAAGGATTTAAATGTAGATTTAAGTGTTTTTAAATATTACTAATTCATTTGGGGAAGTGGAAAAAGTTGACAGACTGAAAGTGTGGAAAAAAGTATTCCGAATTGAATGAAAAATCTCAGTTGATGCTAAAGTTTGTTCTAAACATTTTAAAAAAGAAGTTTACATTCTTCCAGGTAAGTAAAATTATTTATTCTTGAACAGTCATTTGTTTTTTTTTTTGTATTAAACAAAAATTTCTTATTAGAGAACATTTTTCAGATTTTATTTTGATAAAATATTGTCTCAATTATTTTGTATTCAATCAAAAGCATAAATAGTTAATAAATATTAACTTCCGAAGTGAATTGGCATTTGATTTGAAAACAGTTAAAATTTTTCTCATTGTCATTAATTGTAACGTATCATTTCACTAAAATTTGTATAAATATTCTGGAATTAAACATATTATTTGCGTTTCAGATGCTCCATCTTTAAGAAGACGGTTGAAAAATTGTAAAAAATTAATTTTTCATACAAAAATTGAAATATACAAAAGAGTTGCGAGGATATGTTTGCATTTTTCACTTTCACCAGCTTTTCAAGAGCATTTTATACTTAAAATTTCCCCTGTTCTACTGCTGAATGTGCCGTTTATCTCAAGCACTACTGTTCGCAATTGAGCCTGCTACTTGAATTTTCATTATGTTGGGCGCGATAGTTTTGTCATCGATTATTCCATACCCAAGGAAAAGATTTGATCCTAAAAATTTTTTACAGATTACTCATTTGCAAATATTGCCAATTGTTAATAATATTTTTGAAAAATACTATCACACTCCCTATGCTTAACACGTTACAAATTTAAATCTGTACCCATATTTTGGCCATCCTAATAAACATAGTAGGCTCCGCCCACAGGTAAGATCTCAACAGGCGGCACGTTCTTACTTGACCGACTGTAGACATTTGAGGACAATGTCGTACTCTAGTATATACAAATATTTATAATCATCATCATCATCATCATTAGCTTATTCGATCCATAGTCGGATGTAAGCTTCCCCAAGTTGTCTCCACTGAGCTTTGTTGTTGGCCAAACTGATCGAAGAATTAAAGAACATCCAACTTGACCAGAAAGACATAGAAATAATGAAACAGATCTATTGGAATTCTACTGCTATAGTACAAGTAAATGAAATAGTAACAGATGAAATATCGATTCAGCGAAGAGTCAGGCAAGACTGCGTACTGTCACCTGTATTGTTTAACTTATATTCCCAAAGAGTTGATTGATTGGTCCGTTAGTTTGTGACAGTACATTTTAACAATAAAATTACTTAATTACTTTGTTAACTGTCACTAAATATATTTGTAAAGATTTTACAATTTCGTAGTACAACTGCATTGTCAAACGCGTAACTAAGACTAAACAGATTTTTAGTGTTTTATGTTTATATGACGGAATTTGCTACGTCTAATTGACTATTCAGTAAATTTATATTATGGTCCTTTGAATGTCTGTAAATTTCTATGGATTCTAAGAAATTGAGTTTGACCCTTTAGGTGCCGTATGGAGTATTTGTAAACAATTGATATTGGGAAAAGTATGGCCTGTTTCTAAGCAAGGTTTAGCAAAGTGTGATTTTTCATTTTTTAGAATATAAGAGGCATTATGTTCTGCGAATCTTGTTGTGCCAAAGATAAAACTAATAAACACAATAAATCGGAAGTTTATAAACTTAATTGTCAAGAGTGCAATAGCTGTTACGTAGGCCAAACGGGACAGAATTTCAAAACAAGATTCGCAGAACACAATGCCTCTTATAGGCTAAAAAATGAAAAACCACACTTTGCTAAACATTTCTTAGAAACAGGCCATACTTTTCCCAATATCAATTGTTTACAAATACTCCATACGGCACCTAAAGGGTCAAAACTATTAGAATCCATAGAAATTTACAGACATTCAAAGGACTATAATATAAATTTACTGAATAGTCAATTAGACGTAGGAAATTCTGTCCTGTTCCAACTGTTTTAGTACATAATAGACGCATATCTAATAATCATATAAACATAAAATACCAAAAATCTGTTTAGTCTTAGTTAAACGTTTGACAATGTAGTTGTAACACGAACATCGCGATAAAGCAATTGTAAAATCTTTACAAATATGTTTAGTGACAGTTAACAAAGTAATTAAGTAATTTTATTGTTATATTCCCAAGTCGAAGAACGAAGTGAAGGAATTAGGATAGGGAATGAAATGATAAACACCATTCGCTTTGATGAGGATACCGTGATCTTAGCAGAAACAGAGGATCTGTAAGCGTTGGTTGACAACGAGAGTAAGTGTCGAAATGGTTCTGAAGATAAACACGAAAGAAACAACATTTATGGTCATTTCTAAACATAAAACATGCCAGTTCTTCATCGAAGAAGAACAAACAGAACGTGTGGAAAAGTACAAATATTTAGGCACCTATATCACATCCGACACTGACCAAGACACGGGAATTAAAAGCAGAATAGAAGTTGCAAGAAAATCATCCAATCGCGTCCCGCTAATCTTTTTAGGCCGTCCGTCGATCTTATCTGTGGTATACCTCTGGATCTTTTATGTTCTCTAGGCCTCCATTCAACCATACGGTGTGTCCATCTGTTATCATTCATCCTTGTGATATGTTCAGCCCAATTCCACCTTAATATACGTATTACATCTGTCACTTTTGATCTTGTTCATATCTCGATGTCAGGAATACGATCTTGGAGTCTAGTATTTAGCATTCTCTTCTCCATTGCTCTTTGGGTTACCTGGAGTTTATATATTATACTTTTATTGAAAGCCCACGTTTCATTGCCATATGTTAATAACGACATTACATATTTCATGACATTTAAATAATCTTACCTAGACACGTATTGACTTGGGAACCTCTTTTTTTTTGGAAGTCTGTTAAAAATTGTGAAACAATATTAGTTTAAAATAGACAAGCAAGCTAATGAGAATATAGTGCAGTTACAAAAGTAGGTACACTCGCAAACTCAAGGAAAATAGGAAAATATGTTTTTAGCAGCATAAATACGGGTAAACTAAAGGATTGTCAAAAGAGCTTATGCAAAATAGAGTAAGTTCTAGAATGTGCAGCGGAGGGTTTGTTTAAAATGCAAATAAAGTAAATATTAAG
Organism: Pachyrhynchus sulphureomaculatus; assembly: GCA_019049505.1. NCBI lineage: Eukaryota > Metazoa > Arthropoda > Insecta > Coleoptera > Curculionidae > Pachyrhynchus > Pachyrhynchus sulphureomaculatus. The sequence continues at coordinate 24,927,797 of CM032453.1, read as the reverse complement.
GAAACTAGAGAGAAAAGTGCCGAGACCTAATAATATTTCTTGGCACGCGTTCTTTGAGATTTAACATCATTAGATGTTGAAATAAATCATGGGCGTAGTTAGATTAGCTATTCACATTTTAGTGCAGTAAAAAAAATCGTTTAAAATTGCACAGTCTAAATACAGCAATATTATGATTTTATCCGCTCTGGGGTATCATCAGGAGTATTGTCCTGAGTTTTGGATCTAGAAAAATTTGTGCTCTTTTGTTTAACATACGAATAACTCGGGTTATATAAGTCAGATTGAGACAAAAAACTAAACTATTCGTAATGAAATTTCTAACAAATTATTGGTTTTAAGTCGCTCAAGTGCATACATAACCTACAAAATTTAAAAAAAAAGCAATTTTATTTTATTGTCGACTAAGCTTGAAACTTTCAAAAAATATGCGTGTTGTTATAGCAAAAATACCCTAAAATTTTGGTACAAAAATATTGAACCCAGTGGGCACAATTGAATTTGGTATTTAAGATTTAAATTGTTCGCTATTTTATGATATTTGGTCCAAAATTTAGGTCTTACATTCCGATGCCATTAAAAAAAATTTTTTTGGAATCATTTTAACCGTTTTTTTTCACATTTGTTTATTAATCAAATAATAACAAATGCGTTTTAGATCATTTTGAAAAAAAATTGAAAAATTTTTATCACATCTGTTAAACTATGTTGGGAATGTGGAATCTTTGGCACAATGATACTACTCAGTATATATCACCACTAGACCAAACACTTTATTTTTGCACTAGACGTGCGTTTCGCTAACCATGTTAGCTTCATCAGAAGCGATGATTGACTAAAGCTAAACTACAAATCTGCCCTATTTATACTTAGCCGCGAGGAGGTCAGTTCCGGTCAAGTAACCAGTAGAGGGGACTATAAGGAATAGGTCCTCTGTCTTTATTTAAACTACTTTTACATTTTTTAATTTCCATAATTTCGTATGCGTTCAACAATCTCCTATCAGATACATTTTTAATTAATCTTAGATTATCTAATGTTACAGTATGATCAGCTTTGAGGACATGTTCGGCAATGCTAGACCTTTCTACTGTATGTTAAATATGCTTAATGTTCTTTAAATCGTGTTTTAATTGACCTTTTAGTTTGCCCAACATACTTTTTGTCGCAATCATTACAACTAATTTCATAAATTCCACTTTTCTCACAATTAGAAATTTTATCTTTGGGATTTCTTAAGATATTCGTCAGATTGCCTGATGACTTATAGACTAAGGTTATTAAAGTCCCCTGCTATATTTCGGATTATATGGTATGGGAACATACGTGGTCTTATTTTCTTCGCGTGTAAAAAAGGTGGAATTGTGAATATTTAACCTGAACTTATGTCTATTTATTAACTTATTTACTAAGTCTTCGTCATAACCATTAAGTCTAGTTGTAGTTCTAATACGATTCCTTTCATTATGGAAGTTTACTCTATTCAGAGAAAAAGTAACCAAGCGATGAACTCAAAATGTAATGCGGCCAATTTGTTTGAAAATAAAATGAATCATTAGAAATATATCTATCTCTTACTGTGTCTTCTATAGATATCAAATTCTAACCTATTATTATTTTTAATAATTATAATATCTAGAAAAGGCAGTTGTTCTTTGTTCTCAATTTCGTAAGTGAATTTAATAGAACCATACCGGCTATTTAATTTGGAAACCAAATCATCTATATTTGCTTTCTTTGTATTAAAAATCGCGAAAACATCGTTCACATATCTATACCATATCTTTGGGAAATAGTCAAATTCTTAACTGACTTCGGTTTCAAACTTATGAATAAATTGGCTGTGAAAGGTGATAAGCAATTACACATAGCTGTTCCTGCTTTCTGAACATAAAATTGACTGTTATAATGAAAATAATTTTGTTCCATATAAAGTTTAGATAATGTTAAGTATTCATGAATAATTTCGTCCTCAAAGTCACACAGACATTTTGTTTCCAAATTAAATAACCGGTATGATTCCATTAAATTCACTTACGAAATTGAGAACAAAGGACAACTGCCTTTTCTAGATATTTTATTTATTAAAAGCAATAATAGGTTAGAATTTGATATCTATAGAAAAGACACAGTAACAGATAGATATATTTCTAATGATTCATTTCATTGCAAACAACACAAATTAGTGGCATTACATTTTTTAGTTCATCGTTTGATCACTTTTCATCTGAATAGAGTAATCTTCAACAATGAAAGGAATCGTATTAGAAATATAACTAGAGTTAATTGTAATGACGAAGACTTAGTAAATAAGTTAATAAAGAGACATAAGTTCAAATTAAATATTCAAAATTCCACCTTTTTTGCACGCGTAGAAAATAAGACCAAGTATGTCTCCAAATCCGAAATATAGCATGGAACTCAATAAGGTATTTAATAAGGTAGGCCTTACCTTAGTCTATAAGTCATCAGACAATCTGAGGAAAATCTTAAGAAATCTCAAAGATAAGATTTCTAATTGTGAGAAAATTAGAATTTATGAAATTAGTTGTAATGATTGCGACAAAAAGTATGTTGGGCAAACTAAAAGGTCAATTAATCCACGATCTAAAGAACATTTAGCATATTTAAAATACAGTAGAACAGAAAAGTATAGCATTGCCGAACATGCCCTTGAAGCTGATCATATTCGTACATTAGATAATCTAAGATTAATTAAAAATGTATCTGATAGGGGATTGTTGAACGCATACGAAAGTATGGAAATTCTAAAATGTAAAAGTAGTTTAAATAAAGACAGAGGGCCTATTCCTTACAATCCCCTCTACTAATTACTTGACCGAAACTGATGGCCTCGCCTATGCCATTAGTTCCGCCTGAGTAACTCAAGGGTTAGGCTAAGTATAAATAGGGTAGATTTGTAGTTTCGCTTTAGTAAATCATCGCTCCTGATGATGCTAACATGGTTAGCGAAACGCACGTCGAGTGCAAAAATAAATTGCTTGGAGTAGTAGTGACATCTGCTAAAGAATCTGAGACTTTAATTTAAAAATTCATTTTCGTTAACGTGAAAATGACCGAAAACAACAACAAACAAATGTAGAAAAAAACGGTTAAAATGACTCCAAAAAAATTTTTTTAATGGCATCAGGAAGCGGGCGTCGAGACCTAAGTTTTGCAAAAAGGAGATCCATCTTGGACCAAATAGCATAAAATGGCGTGCGATTCAAATTTTAAATAATAAATTCAATTGTGATCATTGGGTGCAATATTTTTGTACCAAAATTTCAGGGTACCATATTTTTGCTATAATAAAAGACTTATTTTCTGAAAGTTTCAAGCCGATCGATTCACAATGAAATGAAAAAAAAACAATTTTTTGCTTGTTTCTTTTTTTTTTTAATTTTGTAAGTTATGTACGCATTTGAGCGATTTAAAACCAAAGAGGATTTATTGAAATTTTCATTACAAAGAGTTTTTTTCTTTGTCTCGATCCGACTTATATAACCGGAGTTATTCACATTTTAAGCTAAAAAAACGCGTTTTGAAAACTTAAATTGTTTATAAACAAAAGAACACAAGTTCTCAAACTCAGGACAATACTCCTGGTGATACCCCGACACTTAGTGATTTTTAATGATCTAGTTGTTGGTCACCTTGTGTATTGTGCTGCGCCGGATATTTTTGCCTTCTATTTGTCGTACAATATTCAAATCGTGCAAACAGGAGATTAGTAATCATGTCAGTCCATATGGTGGGTGATAATCCTTGACTTCTTTTTCTTGCTCTCAATTACTAATTTCTCGATACTATAGTTGCATATTACATATTAAAATAATTTCATTTTCTGCTTATATGTTGGACTCGATAGATGCAACATACAGAAAGGATTCTGTATATAATCTGATTGAAAATCACCACCCACAAGAAATCCTCTTCCTATTATATTATTTATGTCATGTGCTAAAGAAAGTTTGGCGTCTGCACGTAAATATTTGACTTAACGTACTGTTTATATACGCACACTCTCAATCCGAGCTAGGATCGACAAATTGGAGGGTAAAAATATGTTCTTTATCACTGCATTCGCGAAGTTTATTAGTAAGATACAGCAGTTGCACCTGAGGCTCTTGTTATCCCAACAGTAAAAGAACACCCGCCCTCTACCAAGGCCGTATCACAAATTGATAGAGAAATTTTAAATACCTCTCACCAAATGTTAACAACCTGCATTTTGGCACACAGGTAGTTTATGATATGAATACGATATGATAAGGTTTGCTAAAGTTTGATGTATTCTAAGCCTACGAAATCCAAAATAAAATGAAAAAATTCGGTTTTTCGGTAATACTGCGAAAAATAAAAAAGAATTCGAAAAACTAATAGCGCCGTGTGAAAGAGCGGAAAATTTTACAAAAAAATATATAGATTTTTTCCCAGATTTTTTTTATTAGCGTGAGAATTTATTAAAAGTTCGTGATTCAAAAAGTGTAACGCGCCAAACAGGTTAATTTGAAAGTCTACGCCAGGGGTGCTCAAACTTGAACTGCTGACGATCTACCTCAATATTGTTAGACTACGATCGATCGACTCTGAGAGGCTGCAAGTAAGTGTAATGCAGGATTGTCGTCTAGGTAGGGGTGTATCGTGGCATAGATATTAGTTTTCCGCACAATATGCATTTTTTTAGTCAAGATAAGTGTACGTCTGCTCTAAAATGTCAATGAAAAAACTCATAATTATTCAAAATTGCGAGTTTATTGGTTCTTACAAAACAAACGAGTTCTAGTGTCTAAACTTAACTAAAGAGTGACTTTGGATGTTGAAGCGTGGCACTGCATGTCTTCAGCATACTTTTCATAAGATTGTACGTAATTACCGAGTGCTAATCGCAAGCATGATGACATATGTTCGTCAGTTAGTCGATTGCGATATTTTGACTTAATTATCTTCATTTCAGAAAATGCAGACTCGCACAAGTAAGTTGACCCAAACACTGCCGTCAGTTGAAGGGCGATTTGCCTTAGATTCGGATATTTATCTACTGATATAAAACACCAGAATTTTGTATCAGATGCTGTGGCTTTGAGATGTATATCTGATATAATCTGCACTAACTCATTTTCAACAGAACATGAGTCCATGTTAAACTGACTTGCTATTTCAGTAGCTAATTCCTCAATGTTTTTACACGAAAAAGGATAACTCATAAATGATGCGATATTTGCCAATTTACTGAAATCATAAAAACGTATTTCGAACTGGCCGAAAATATTTGATAATTCTGCCTCATAAATATCATAATGCAACTGAGGAATCCTTGCTTTCAAAGACGGAAAATTTTTCAGATCCTTTCTTTTCAGTTGATCTATCATAAGTTGCAATTTACTTTTGAATGAGTTTATTGCGCTAATCATATCAATAATAGTTTTTCCTTTACCTTGAAGCTCCAAATTAATGGTGTTTAAATGCATTGTAATGTCTGTCAAAAATGCCAAATCAGTCAGCCATTTTCCGTTTTTCAGCATCTGAGTGTCATCACCTCTTTCGTCCAGAAAAGCTGTTATTTCGGGCAATAATTCTTGAAACCTTTCTAGGAATTTTCCGCGACTCAACCACCTGATGTCCGTGTGAAGAACTAAATCAGTGTGTTCAGCTGACTCACTATCTTCCAACTGCAATTTAAAGAGCCGTCGTTGCAAGCTACGTGCACGGATAGAATTCACAATTTTTACTGCAATGCCCATAATCTCCTCCATGTTTAGAACTTTTGAACACAAAACTTGTTGATGTATAATGCAATGGAAGGAGAAAAATGAAGGGAAATCATCATTAGCTCGACACAATGCCACAAAACCGTTTTTGTTTCCAGTCATTGCTGATGCTCCATCGGTTGTAATGTACACTAGTTTATATATTGGTAGCTTGTAGTTTGTTACAAAATTGAAGAAAACGTCATATATATCTTCGCCACGGGTCTTTCCTTTCAGAGGAATCATTGTCAAAAACTCTTCCTTAGCCGACATGTCATTGAATACCATTCGAATAAAAATACACAGCTGGGCAGTGTCTGTCATATCGGTGGATTCGTCGAACTAAAAACTAAAGAAAAGTATGTACATTCCATGTTTTAGTTTATCTGCCATGTCCTGACTCATGACTTCAACACGCCTTGTGACAGTCGGACGAGATAACTGAAGTTCTCTAATAGCAGACATAATCTCTGTTTTATTTTTAAAATCTCCAAATAAAGTCTCACCCGTTTCAATAAATGCTTCCTTCACAACCAATCCATCATCAAATGGTTTCTTGTGTTTCGCCAATATATGAGATATTTTAAATGACGCGATCGTTGCAGCTTTTGATTGTTTGGCTGGTCTTGTGAACATGGTTTGTTCTTTTTTCAAACAAGTTATCAAATCACGTACTTTTCGTTTTCTTAATTCACTCTGTGACGGAAAATCCTTTTCATAGTTTTTATGAACCGTTTTATGATGCCTCTCTAAGTTCCCACCTTAGGTATTGCAACTAACGCACGGCAAATGAGAAAATGCACTTATCCTTTACCATACAAAAGAAAAATTCTTCCTCCCAATCGTTATTAAAATGATAAGTTTTACTTTTCTTCGCCGCACTCATTTTGGACTATTTATTAATAAACTTTGTATCGATGTATCGCCTTCAAGTTACAACTCAGACTGACTCCTATTCCTGCAAGCGCAACATTTATATCGGCGCGAACGAAGTCTCGAATGTTCCCGTCAAACACGCCGCCCGAAGTTTCTAGAAAAATCGGCAGGAATTAAAAACCCGGCTTTTCTTTGACAAGTACCGCTCGTTCCTTTGATAAAGCCGCCTTTTGCCGCTAGCAGGGGGTTATTGTGATAAAAGAAAGTGATGAGGGGGTTATTCTGGCCTAATTGTGGATCGAATAAATTTTAATAGTTTATTTTTTACATTTTGTTTTAGTTACCTAAAACAAAATCTGTGAATAGTTCTATATCGGAATTTTTTTTTCTCGAGATCGACTCAAAAAGCACTCGCGATCGACGTGTCGATCGCGATCGACCGTTTGAGCACCCCTGGTCTACGCGCACCGCTAGAAGATTAATCGATATTACTTGTTTACAGAATGTAAAAAAAAATTAAAAGATATCTCTTTGAAAAGGAGACTTTCAGCTTTCCGATAATACTAATAGTTTTTATTTTTATTGCTTTATAATTTGTAAAACTTCAAACGAAATTTTATATTATTTTAACGGACATACAGTAAATTACAAATATTTAGTAAAATATAGTATTGAAAAAAAACTCTTGTGCATATATCATTATTACACCATAAGTTTCAATATAAAAATAATTAAAAACACCCACATCGTCTGTATTATTTAAAAAATGAGTTTTAAAATAAGATAATTTGCCTGCTGTAGTGTGCCGCCGGCAAATTTACGTTCAAAGCAGTACGAAATGGTAAAAAAAGTCGCACAATTTTTTTTAGTTACAGTTAAAAGTATACTTGATATCAAAAAGTCATTAAAAACTTTAAAAAAACTTTCTCTTTTTTTCTAATTTTGCTCCTAAAAAAGTGTTCATGATGAACGTATTTTTGGCTTATTATTAACCAGACAACCATAAAAAAAATATTTAAAGATGGGAAATGAAAGATAAAAGTCTAAACTGTAAGTGTAAAGTATTTACATTTCTAAATCGATATTCCGAAATTTTATTTCGGAATATGGTTTGTTACTTGATTGATGACTACAACAGAAAGTCGAAAAATTTGCAAATGCAAAATGACCAACAAAGATCCCATGAATGCTATATTCCATGCTTTTCTTCCTACGATTATAGTTTCTGAGCCTATAGTATCTCGTTTATTTAAGGTACCATGATTGCTATAAGCCAGCGAGAGTCATTCCAACTGACTCCACGGTACTCGGATCTTCACTATCGATACCGTTGCCTAAAGCCTATCTGATGAAAAGTATAGGCTCAGAAACTATAGTCGTAGGAGGAAAGGCATGGAATTTAGCATTCATGGGATCTTTGTTGGTCATTTTGTATTTGCAAATTTCTCGACTTTCTATTTACATTTCGTTTAAACATCTAAGTACAAAGAAAACATTGAGTGAAAATACAAAAATTCTAAATTACTCAAAGAAATTAAATGAATTACGTATTCTCCGGCCATCATATTACATCCGCCATTTTGAATTTTTCAAATCTGTGATCGGATTCTTAATCAGCACCCTGAGAAACCCCTTAATAGCCAGTTTTAAAATATTACGGAATACAGAAACTTTAATTTATTAATAAATGAAGTTGGAAGCATGATTCCCATTACAAATGAAGATGTTAAACCAGCCATTAAATTTTAAATAATTTTTTTTAAATTACGGTAATACTAAAAAAAAATCTGTATACTATTCTTTGTAAAATTTCCCATTCTTTCACATACGAGGCTGGTTTGAAAAGTCCGTGCAAAAATAAAAACTACTTATGTGTTTGGGGTAAACCTTTTTTATTTTTCGACATAGTCTCCTTTTAGGCTTATACACTTCGTCCAACGATGTTCTAGTTTGTTGATCCCTTCGGAATAATAGGATTTGTCCAAGTCTGCAAAATATCCATTAGTGTCTGCAATCACCTCCTCGTTTGAATAAAATCTTTGTCCCGCCAGCCATTTCTTCAAATTGGGGAACAAATAGTAGTCCGAGGGAGCCAAGTCTGGAGAATAGGGGGGATGTGAAACGAGTTGGAATCCTATTTCCATTAATTTTGCGACCACAACTGCTGAGGTGTGTGCTGGTGCGTCGTCGTGATGGAAAAGGACTTTCTTGTGGACCAATCGCGGGCGTTTTTCTTGCAGCTCGGTTTTCAAACGGTCCAATAACGATGAATAATATTCACCTGTAATAGTTTTACCCTTTTTGAGATAGTCGATGAGGATTATCCCTTGCGAATTCCAAAAGACAGTCGCCATAACCTTTCCGGCCGAAGGAACGGTCTTCGCCTTTTTGGTGCAGATTCCCCCTTGGTAACCCATTGTTTAGATTGTTGTTTGGTCTCAGGAGTATAGTAATGTATCCATGTTTCATCCACAGTGACGAAACGACGCTTAAAGTCCTCCGGATTCTTCTAGAACAGCTGCAAACCATCCTTGCAACACTTCACACGATTCCGTTTTTGGTCAAGCGTGAGCAATCGCGGCACCCATCTTGCGGATAGCTTTCTCATGTCCAAATGTTCATGCAAAATATTATGTACCCGTTCAGTCGAGATGCCCACAGCACTAGCAATCTCACGCACCTTAACTCTTCTGTCATCCATCACCATATCATGGATTTGATCAATAATTTCTGGAGTCGTAACCTCCACAGGCCGTCCAGAACGTTCAGCGTCACTTGTGCCCATATGGCCAGTCCGAAAATTTTGAAACCACTTATAAACTGTTCTAATCGAAGGTGCAGAGTCACCATAATGTTTATCAAGCTTCTCTTTAGTCTCCTGGGGCGTTTTGCCTTTCATAAAGTAATGTTTAATCACCACACGAAATTCTTTTTCGTCCATTTTTTGAAAATCACTCGTCTTCCTTGATTCACACGAATGCCAAACACAAAGAAATAGACCAATATGGCTGAAACCTGGTGTGCTTTCATTCAAGAGATGCTACTAACTAAACATGATCTCGATACGCGCCGGTGGTGCCATCTCTTGGACTTTGCACGGACTTTTCAAACCAGCCTCGTAGTGTTATTAGTTTTTCGATATCTTTTTTATTTTTCGAGATATTTCCTAAGAACCCAAATTTTCGTTTCATTTTCGATTTTGTAGGCTTAGCGTACACTTTAGAGCAAAAACTGTCGTATTCTAGACCCAAATAGCTACCTGTATTGTACAGCTTATTTACATGTAATGAGAGCTTATCGTCAAAATTTGCCTATGACGACTAGATTAAATTACTCAACTAACCATTAGGTAGGGCCATATATATGAGTGATTAATCCCCGACCAGAAATAAAAATGATTAATATCTACTAAAATGTAACAAACTTCTGATTTTAGCAATTGCTCTCCTACCTGTCAAATTATCATGGGACGTGTATCGTGTCGCGACTATCAATTTTCCCCATCAAGCGCTGACTTTAATTATGTTAATTGCCAGTTTTTACCTGGTCTTCTTATTTTCTTAAGATTCTCACGTTTCCGTAATTAAAGCTTCTTTTAATGAGATTAAATCTTGAAACTTGTGATAAATTTAAATTTAAGTGATTTACAATACGGGGAAAAAAGAAACAATCTGAACAAAAACCAAATGAAAAAAATGCTACATAAATCTGCATTTAGTATCTCTTAATGGCCACTTAGACGTTTGAAAGACGTTCGTCCCGGCTAAATGTATTCAAGATATCTTCGATATTTTTGCATTTCTTTAGGTTTTAGATGCTCTAAGTTATGAATTCTTCTGGATTTCTTCCGTATCGATTGAAAAATGATGCAGACGTTTTGCCCATCATTCCACCAACTTTTTCAAAGCGTGTTTCGAGAAATGAGTTCTTCGGGATCTAGCAAGAAACTGATTTAATTCCGCATGGGTACGGCTTTTATGTTAGTGGACCGAGAGACGGGGACGGGGCTTTATGAGTTATCTATTCTCAAACTGATGAGAGGTAAAGACTAAAGGGTCGCGATTTTTTATTTATGGGCGTATCACATGTGCTGCAGGGAAATTCCTAAAGCGCTAGAGAAGCGACGCGTGTGCGAAAAAAGTAATTCACGTTTGTCTTCAATCAATACAATTGTACCGTACAGGGTGAGTCAACGATAGGGTAAAGTTCATTATCTTATTTGTTTCGGGAATGATGAAAAAATGTTAAATACAATACTTTTAGGGAATGTTAAGGTGCATAGTTTAAAATTATTTTGAGTATACAGGGTACTTCAAAAAAGTGTGGCCGATATAATATGTTTTTTTAAATGGAACAACCTATTTTCTACTTTATTTTTAAATTCTGCGTAAAATTTTATAACTTTTTTTACTTACAATGTTATATACCTAAACCTAGTAGTTTTTCTAATATTTCAATTAAAAAAAAAAAAATACTAGTCAGTTTTGTAAAAAATTGCCAGTAGCGCCATTGTTTCTGAAGGTGGAATACTCATAATTGGTACGAGCGTTCTATAGAGATGAAAAAAAAGATATATGTAAAGAAATTTGAGTTAGATGCTACAGGGTGTTCAAAATAATTTCGACTATTTTAAATTGAAAAATTTCAAATTTTTTAAACGGAACGCCCTGTATATCATTATTTTTTCTGATAGATTTTACAAAACCCTCCAACTTTTATTAAGTATATCATATACCTATTTCTAATAGTTTTCGATTTATTTTGAATTTTTCAATTTTACCCTATAAATTAGAAAATAGGATAATGAACTTTACTCTGTCGTTGACTCATCCTGTACTGTACAGTGTGGGAAACAGTCCTGGGCAAATTATTTCAAAGGGATGAGGTTCTTCATATAAAAGATTGCTTCAGAAAGGTTGTACGAGTGATAAGCTAAACCTCATACATACATTTCTCTGTTGTTCGGGTTTTGGGGCTCTTAGGTCACACGTAACATATTTTTTTAATTTCTTAGCAAATAGTAATCTAGCCACACATCACAGAAAAGGTTTATTTTTATTAAAACATCATAAGGTTTTTCTTAATATACATGCCGTTTTTTTTATCTGTATCGTCCACATTTGATTTTTATTCTTTAATGTACACACTGATTTTGTTGGCAGAGACCATATATTTTGGTCGATGCGGTTTTATAAGAGAGAGTTTTAGTCTTTTAATCATTAAATACTTCAATTTACGACGACAAGGTATTCTGGAGTTCTATCAGTTTCATTTTTAATTTTAGTGCTAAGTTTTCATTCACGTCAAAAAGTTTTTCTTATTAAACTTATTAACTAAAGTTTAATTAATAACAAGGCCGGTTTTAAATTATCCGAAGAAAAATACCATTAAACATTATTTAAATTTCTCTCTTACTTGTGGAAAATCATGGCAACGGAATATCCTAAACTATTCACTGTGAACGTACAAACTTTTATTTCATGAACTATGTAAGGTATACCTAAGGATATAAATCTGCTATAAGTAAAATATATAACGACGACGCAAAACGTAAATAAAGCGATTTATTATTAACGATTGAGAGGAGTGTTTGTGCTAAATTAATTCTATGAAAAAACCTATTTATTTCTTTAATATGAAACAATAGTATACAGGCGCCGACCAATATCCACCTCTTTTCTTAGCACACTGTTTTTCCAAATGAATATTTGTACCTATAATTTTGTTTTAGAGTTTTAAAAGATAAAAAACACGTAAAATTAGATATTCTTAAAACCGTGCATTAATATAACTATAATTATAACAATAAATAAATAAATATATATATATATATATATATATATATATATATATATATATATATATATATATATATATATATATATACATATATACTAGTAGCGCCCGCGGCTCCGCTCGCGTAGACTTGATTCACTACTATCGTCACTGCTTATTCCTTATGTTACCTAAGGTAATAAAATATCTGCCATTATTTCCCCTTATCTCCCATTATTTTTCCCTTTTCTCCCATTATCTTTACATAATTTCCATTATCTAAGCTTATCTCTGCTCATCTCCCATTATTTCTCCTTATCTCCCATTATTTCTCCTTATCTCCCATTATCTCACCATAACTCCCATTATCTAGACTTATCTCTGTTTATCTCCCATTATTTTTCCTTATCTCCCATTATTTATACTTATCTCTCATTATCTCACTTTATCTCCCATTATCTAGGCTTATATCGAATTATATAGAACATATGTATAAATTTATAAAAACACGTAAATCGGTTCTCGAGTGATAAGCGCACTAACGGACAGACAGACAGATAGAGAAACGTTGCATTTTATTTATATATTATATTCTTTGCTACATGATATTGTTCCATATTTAATGTTTTAGGCAGTTTATTGCAAGAGAACGCGCTAGCGGCAAAGTTTCCGACTTGATTCACTATTATCGTCACTGCTTATTCCTTATGTCACCTAACATAATAAAATATATCCTATAACCTGGCCAGAGAACATATGTATATTTTAAAAAAAAACACGTAAATCGGATAAGTGGTTCTCCAGTAATAAGCGCACTAACGGACAGACAGACAGAGAAAACGTTGCATTTTATATATATATTATAGATATTCTTTGCTACATCATATTATTCCATATTTAATGGTTTATCATGTTTAAAAAAAGCACGTAAATCGGATAAGTGGTTCTCCAGTGATAAGCGCACAAACGGACAAACAGACAGAGAGACGTTGCATTTTATATATATTAGATATTCTCTACTACATAATATTGTTCCATATTTAATGGTTTAGGCTGTGTATTGCAAGAGAACGCGCTAGCGACTTTTTTCCGACTTCATTCACTATTATCGTCACTGCTCATTTCTTATGCTACCTATCGTAATAAAATATAGCCTATAACCTGGCCAGAGAACATATGTATCTTTAAAAAAAAAAGTACGTAAATCGGATAAGTGGTTCTCCAGTGATAAGCGTACTAACGGACAGACAGACAGACAGACAGAGAGACGTTGCATTTTATATATATTATAGATATATAGATATATATATATATATATATATATATATATATATATATATATATATATATATATATATATATATTTATATATATATATATATATATATATATATATATATATATATATTTATATATATATATATATATATATATATATATATATATATATAATATACAAATATATATATATGTATATATATATATATATATATATATATATATATATATATATATACATATATATATATATATATATATATATATATATATATATATATATATATATATATATATATATATATTACAATAGAGGTTTTCACGGATGGTGAAATGTAATACATTCGCTAAAATCTCATTTGGCATTTTCAAGTGCTCCCGCTGCTGCTCGATACTGTGATAATGCTGCTGCTGCCGCTCGAAGCTAACTCAAGTTAAAGTAGTAAAGTAAAATTTGACAGGATTCTTGTGAAAAGTTATATTTACGAAAAATAAAATTTTTTGAACAGTAGTAGCGCCATCTCTGGCCGAGGCGAAGTACATACAAGCCTTATATATATATATATATATATATATATATATATATATATATATATATATAGGTAGCGTTTGGATTAAGTTACTCTTTACCTTGAGAAATGCTTATTTTAGAACTAATATTCGCTTCAGACAAAGAGACGGAGGTTACTGTCTGAAGATTAGCAAGTGGCGGAAATTTGTACTTTCTCCGAATGTTCATGTGTTAAAGATTGTTGTGTTTGCGGCATTGAGTTACAATTATAGATAAAACATCAGTAAAAAGTCGCATAGAGAAGTGTTCTACGGGCTTTTCTATAAAAAAAAACATAAATTGGAGTAACGAGAAAAATGGATTCAAGCAGTGAGACGTTCAAAATGAATTTATGAGAATTTACATTGGCAAAATCTTCTGGCCCAAACATCACTTTCAGGATGTTTGTGTCATGGCGTGAACTCGATGGTTTGGCTTGAAAAAGCTCCAATATTAATTTGCCACCTGAATACGTTTTCTTGCCCATTTGATTGACCGATGGCTTGTCCCATTCTTGCTCGATACTGCTTTTGATAATCATCGATTATTGTTGACGTAACAAATGACACATAAATATGCTTACATCGCCCTAAAAAAAAGTACACTGGACCGGAAATTACAATTTCGTCCGTAATCCCTTTTTGCATAAATTAAGACATTCATTTTCGTCCGGCGTCTTAAATTTCAAAGATACACGGATGATCTTGACCGCAATTTGAAAAAAACCCATGCAATAAAATACTTCTTTTCACAGAACGTATATCTTTCACTGTTAGACAGTCGATCTGATCGTCTTTCAAAACAAGCTGTAAGTCAGATGCACTTAATTCGGTATGACAATGTGTCAGGCTACACTTTGATATCACGTACTCTTCACCAACAGAATATAAAGTAGCCTTACATCTTGGAACTCTGCATCTCCACTTAACTTCACCACTTATAATTATTTACAATTAAAAATCTTTATTTCGTTTAGACATACTTGTTTGGAGGTTTATACCTTCCATGTCCATTATTTATTCAATCATTCGATAAATTGAAGTGAAATGAAACAAACCTCAAGGAATAATGAATTCTGGTTAAACCACCCCTATAAGCCTAAATATTTCATAATTATTTCAATTTGAAATATTTGTGCGCGTGTACTCGTATATTCTTGGACGGAACATTCAAATATGCCCCCAAGCATTTTCTACAACTGTTTACAATTCACGGATGCTGCAATGAACATTATAATCCGCTTGTATTTTGTCTATTAAAGGTCAAATCGACAAACTCATATGCAAATTGTTTAACCTATATTTGAAATAAATGTAGAGAGTTTAACTTGCTGTTTCAATCGGCAGAAGTCGTGATAGATTTTGAAACATCAATCCACAAGGCCGCTAAAAAGGTTGGAAATAATGTGCAAATTATAGGCTGTCGTTTTCATCTCAGTCAAGCTTGGTAGAGAAAAATTCAAGCGCTAGGATTAGCCAGAGAGAGAGAACAGAAATAGGGAAATGGATTGGGTATTGTTTTGGCCTTCTTTTCCTAAGTAACTATTCTTTCAGTATTTGTCCGGCTAACATTATCTCAAAATACAAAGATTCGGTTATTATAGTATATCGTTATACTTTATCTAATTAATCTTTCGTTATAACATAGATTCAGAAAATCTGAGTGAATGTTTTGCTTTTGAGCTAAATGAAATGAGACTTAGCAACCAACAGTTAGAAAAATTTGCAGAGTACCTCGTAGAAAATTATATAGAAGACGATGCGCTATTTCCACCTAATATATGGGCCGTGAAATCAGCTTCCAGCCAGAGAACAACAAATGCATGTGAGTCGTTTCCTTCACATTTAAATAAATGTTTTAATTCTAGTCATCCTAATATATTTGTATTTTTGGAAACAATTAAACATTACCAATGTGAAATATATGTACAAATACAGAGTCTAAATAAATTAAAACGTTTAAACAGTGAGACACAGAAACGAGAAAATTTTATACAAAAAAAACTTAATAATAATCAAATTTCTTTGCTGCAATATGTAATATTAAATTCACATTATTATACTTTTTAAGAATATTAATTATATACAATTATATTTGTTCTAATAAACTTTTCGTATGTACTCGTATTTTAATATTTAGGTATGTTTTAAACCAAGTAAATCGGACGAAAATGTATATTCCCGAAAATTAGCAGCGGACAAAACTGTATATGTTCAGGTAAAGAGCTTTTTCACATTTGACCATTAATTAATGTGGGCGGACGAACCCTGTATGTGCCCCACTGGGCACCTGTTATTACCCGGTTTTCACTGAGCTATAACAACTTCTTATACATTTTTCTGTGCTTTATGTTTTTCCACCTGAAAAAAATTCACCTCGAATTTCCACACGGAAATTCCACATGGTATTTTGGATGAAAATTCCAGGTGTAATTTTCATCCAAAATACCAGGTGGAATTTTCAGATGGTAATTCTATATGGATTTTTCTAGTTGGGATTCCTTTTCCAATCATGTTATTTATTTTTCAGATACTTATTTTCTCAATTTTTTTTGTTTTTACTTGCGTTACACAATGTATGGAGTCACCGTTACCGTGGTTTGCCGAATGACGTGACTATTTATTACAGATGTTCCATCTAATTGATATTCTTTCACATTTATCACGTGCTCGGCAGCACCCAGAGCTTTAAAGTAAATCCCAAGATATAAGATCCTGCCTTTTTGCTTTTTCAATGGGGCAATAAATGACTCTATTAAGGTTTTGTGTGTGTGTATTTTTATTTCACCTGCTTTGTATACCACCCTCACTTGCACCTGCAAACATATTGGATCTATTTTTACCTATATATTTACTACCTGGAACCCGGTTTGGAGCCCTTGAAGCATTTGATAATATCGGCCTAATGATCACAGGTCCCTATTATGATTCGAAAAAAACTTTTTGTTATTTTTAGTTTTACTTACAACGTAACAGTTCTATTTTAATTATGTGTCGTCCGTGGGAAAATTGCAATAGTGGCTATCGCAAGAGAAAACATTTATAACTTGACGCTAAACAAATAGTGAAAAATGTTTACGACAGTTTAGTAAAAAGAAATTTGAATAAACAAAGTGCTTTGCAAGAAACCAGTGAAACTCCAATTTCTACGATTAAGGGTATTGTAGGAAAACTATCACTTAGGAACAGGAAAAAAAAAAAAATGGAAAGATTTTCAAATGCATCATGTAGTCGATCAGGAAAAAATATATTTTATGTATGAAGAGCAGTTGATGCCGACACTAGACAAAATAAAATTAAGACCGGTGCAGGACGGGACCAATATACATTGTGACCGATCAACCCTTCACAGAATTCACGTTCCGAAAAATCAACAAAAGGCAAGTAGTGATGGAGCCACAAAGATTACGAATCTTGCAACATACTTATTTACAAGAAATTAAAAAGTATCGATCAGAGAATTGGCCAATAATTTACCTGGACGAAACATGGTTCGATACCCATGACACTGTGCAAAAAGGGTGGGTTAACAGCGGTATAAACGCACCTTCAAATAAAGGTAAACGAATACCCATTTTGCATGCTGGATCTGAAAAGGACTGGGTTTCAAATTGTCTACTATTTTCTGCAAAAAATATAAAAGATTCTAGTTTGGACTATCACGACCGCAGAATTTTTTGAAAACTGGTTTCAAAATTCCCTTTTGCCAAATGTTCCCGAACAGAGTGTTATAGTTATGGAAAATGCAAGTTACCATAGTCGCCTACTAAATAAGGTTCCTAATGCACCCAACACCAAATCGGAATTACAGGAATATATGTTAGAAAATGATATTTATTTTGACTTTCTTCGTCTTTTTCTTCCTTCTTCATTGTAGGCACAGTTGCCTGTTCTTTCTTCGTAGCTTACCTAATCGTAATTGATGGTAAGGTTATCGCTCCACCTTTTCCGGGGCTTTCCCGCACTTCTTCTTCCCGCTGGTGATTTATCGCGTGCAATTCTCACGATTCTTTCTTGATCCATTCGGTCTATATGTGCGTTCCACTAGCATTTTCTTTCGAGGATCCACTTGTTAACCTCTTCCACCTGACATGCTCGTCTAATGTTGTCATTTCGTTCCCTGTCCAACATAGTCTTTCCGGCTATTTTTCATAAGACTTTTTTTATTTTGACTTTAGTTATAAAAAAAAGTGACCTTTTGGGAAGTTTTGAAAGATTATAAATTGAAAAAGAAATATGTTTGTGGTAGTATGGCTGAGAAAATGAGACAGGCTGTTTTGTAGCTTCCTCCGTATCATTGTGTGTTTAATCCAGTTGAACATATTTGGCATCAAGTTAAATAAAAAATAAGGGCATAAAATGTTTCTCCTACTTTAAGCGTGTCAGTGGTTGAATTAGTAAAAAAAGTTATTAATGATATACTTTGAGAAAACTGGAAAAATTCCACTCAGCACGTTGTTAAAGTTGAAGATTCATATATTTATGTAAATAATATAAAACCACTGATAATTATCTCAGCTGATGACAGTGATAGTAAAACCGAATTAGGCTTAAGTTAAAATATATTTTTATTTATACAATATATCCCCTCTTGTAAACCCCATTCATTCAAACTATATATTTGTACTTCTTATCCATTTGTTTTTACATGCATCTATAAATAAACATCTCCAAAAACACTTATAATTTTATTTATTTACATTAATGAATAAAATTCTTAAGTCCATCTCTGCTACCTATCATAAACAAAAGGTCAGAATATTTATATTGCCGACTTAAAGCGGCAAAAATCGGGATCTTATATTTTGGGACAGGCTATACCCTTTTTTTGAGTTTTACTTCCAAAATTAAAACTATTCACAATTTGTAAAAAGCCGGTACTCAAAACGGCTTCCATATTTTAACGTCGTTTTTAGAATTAAATTATGGGAAATATTGGCTTTAATCTGAGATATTTTGGCCTCGCACTATGGGAACTAGCTTAAAATAAAACACAGTTCAACTTTCCCTGAATGATGACGGCGTATATTTTTTTTTATCGAGAAAATAATAAATTAAGCAAAAAAAAACGTCAATATGCCATTTGAATCAATGTAAACATTGGTCGGGGAAAGTGCTATATTTTGACGTCTTGCGGCTCCACTTGCTTCTTTGCCCGAAGCGAATAAATGTTTGTAAAGAAACTTCTGGGTAAATCTCTATCGATGATTTTTTTTACATATTTGGCAAAGAAAACTTGCGGTTGATATGTGAGGCACCTATTAAACAAAGTAAACTCCTGGACAAAATTAACGCAACAGTCTGAAAATTAATTTATCTTTTCCTTATGTCAGTTTTAAAGTTTATCGGGTATTTGAATAGTAGGCTATGCATATTTTGTTTCGTTGTTCATGACAGAAATCAAAACAATTCGTTTAGATTTACAGTTTTAAAGAATTTTTTAGAAGATAAACAATTTTCTGTAATAATGCGATAGATTTTCTTTAAAAGTAAGCTTATAAATGGTTCCTTTTTTCAAAGTAATACGTTTTTGTGGTAGACTGTTTCATTTTTGACCCCGAAGAATTAGAAAAATGAATCGAACAAGGAATTTAACTGAGCGCGAGGTAGTGCGAGCCTCAGTTTTATTGGACGAGGGATATTGTCAGAGTTATGTTGCCAATTTGTTAGGCAAACATCGTTCCACAATAAGTCGTAAGGTAAGACGTTTGAATGAAGTAGGAACTTATTCTAGAACGCTAGGGCAAGGCGAAAACGATGCACTAGCGACCTAGATGAACGTTTTATAAGACAATATGCTTTAAGAAACAGGACTGTCATTAGTTCTATAATAAGAAACGAACTCGAAGCTGTTCGCAATGTCACAATTTCTTCTAAAACAGTTAGAAGACTGTTAAATGAAGCTGGATTAAACAGTAGGAGACCAGTCACTGCACCCTTGCTTACTAGAGAGAACAGAGTTGCCAGGTTACGTTTTGTTCGAAATCACGAAAACTGGTCTGTAGATGATTGGAAACAAGTTTTCTTCACAGATTAAACTAGGGTTAGTCTGAAACATCCAGATGGTCGTGAGCGAGTATGGAGAAGACCAGGAGAGAGGTTTGCTCCTTGCAATATCTCTGCAAGGATTCCATTCGGCGGTGGCTCTGTTATGTTCTGGGGTGGCATCTGCTTTTTTGCTCGCACAGAGTTATTTCCTGTCCGTACGAGATCCATGAATGCTAACTACTATCTTGAGAATATTGTAATAGAACATGTGATGCCTTTCGGTCATTTTGTGGGGCCCAATTTCCTGTTTATGCAAGACAACGTTCGACCTCACGTGGCTAGGGAGGTACTTGATTATCTTAATCCAGTTGATATACCGATTATGCAATGGCCACCAAAAAGCCCGGATCTGAATCTGATAGAACATGTATGGGATCACCTTAAGAAAAATGTGAAACGTCTTATACCTGCACCTAGAAACCTGAGGGAACTTGAAAATGCAGTT
Organism: Pachyrhynchus sulphureomaculatus; assembly: GCA_019049505.1. Taxonomy (NCBI): domain Eukaryota; kingdom Metazoa; phylum Arthropoda; class Insecta; order Coleoptera; family Curculionidae; genus Pachyrhynchus; species Pachyrhynchus sulphureomaculatus. The sequence goes on along the minus strand of CM032453.1, from coordinate 24,907,073 downwards.
ATCACAGAATGGGAGCAAATTCCTCAAAATTTTATCCGGAATTTAATTAGAAGCATGCCTAGGCGCATAAACGCTGTCATCCGGAGTAGAGGAGGCAACACACGCTACTAGTGTCCCAGTTATACCATTAATTTTGCTACTAGTGTCCTAGTTTATTTTTTCATTATTACATAATTTCAACGATTTTGTTATTAGGTCTTAAGAATAATTTTAATTCGAATCTTATAGAGAAATTTGGTAGCTAATTCACTTTTAAAGTATTCGAATAAGTTTTTTCTAACTTTTAGTGTAACCAATGTTCATAAAAAATTATTAAAATTAATTCATTATAGAGATTTGCATGATTTAATATATTGTTGCGTTAATTTTGTCCAGGAGTGTAGTTATTATTACCTTTATTTCTGAAGCACTTACAAGCCCTTCACTTATATTTTACACTTGAACTAAAGATTGATCCTTTTGAACAGCCTTTAGATCAGAGAATCATTATTCTTTGAATGTGGTGTTTTAGTGTTTTCTCCATTTTAGGAATTTGCAACTCGTTTATGTAAAATTATATTTTTAATAAAATTGAAATTTGGCAAACACCACTTCAGATTAAATGTTAACATTTAATAATTCCTTCAGATAGCAGATGAAATGTATAAAAAAAGGAAACAGAATATTAAAAACAAATTTAAAATTCAAATTATATTTTAAGGGAATAAACCGGAGTTCATAAATTAATAATAAGGGATAAAAAAAGTCAATAAAATGTATAAATAGATATTGAGTGAATATATGGATATCGCTGATGTGCCTTTTTATTTTCATTGCTGAAATACTTACTTTAGAATTACGTGTATTCAAAAGAAGTACTGGATAAATCACTTTAAAGGTTTTCTTTTCATACATGCTCATGAAAAAAATGCTACGAGGCCTGTCTGAAAAGTCCTCGGCCTGACAAATGGCTGAAAAATTAAAACATATATCATGTAAAAAAAAAAGTTCTTTATTGTTAGGCCGAGAACCTTTTAGACAACCTTTGTAAGAAGTTTTAACGGAAAGAAATAAAACAATTATTATGTATTATTACCACTATATTGCACAAGTTTTGCGACTGCAGTTTCGACCTATGCGGTCATTAACAAGCTTACGTACTAAACTGAATTAAATAGACAAGTCATACTAAAATTAAAGTTAGGTGGTAGGTATAAAATATTATTATAAAACATTATTATTTAATTCTAGGGTTAATACAATTGATCTTAAGTGGTAGGTAGTAATTTTATGGTTTTATGACGGTAAATAGCGGTGAATAGAAAAGGTCTAGTTGGTCGTTTAACAGATTACAGTTTTGGTTTTTCCGATGTTTATAAATTTCCAATGATTCTAAGATATTTAATTTAAAACCTTTCTCGGCATAATGTAGAATTTCTGTATTATGTAAATCGGGAAAGGGGTGTTGGTTTTCTGTGCAGTGGTTTGCAAATGAGGAATCTGTTTTTTTGTAGTCTATATGATCTAAAATGTTCTGTATATCTGGTTTTAATGTTTCTTCCGCTTTGTCCAATATATATGCTGTTACAGTCCGAGCATTTTAACTTATAAACTCCACATTTTTGAAATTTGTCCGTCTTGTCTTTGGCATTGTAAAGGATATTTGATAGGGTATTTTGCGATTTGAACGCAATTTTCAGATTTTATGTTTTGAAAAAAAATCAATATTGGCTAATTTTTCGGATAGCGTGCCATGGTAGGGTATTGTAATGTATGTATGTTGTTCCGTGGATTTTATTTTAGGGTATATTAAGCGAAAAGTAAGTTGCTTTTGTTTTTTGTTGATTAGTTTTCCAACCCACTCTCGAGAGAAGTTATTTTTTGTGGCAATGTTTTTAATAGTATTTAGTTCGTCTTCTAGGTCAGCTTTGGATAACGGGAGTGAAAGGGCTCTATGTATCATTGAGTTGAATGCTGCCATTTTATGTTGGTTTGAGTGGAATGAGTCTTTTGGGATCGTTATACCTGTAAATGTGGGTTTTCTGTATACTTTAAATGTGCAACTGTTATTCATATGTAAGATGCTTAGATCTAGAAATTAATTTTGTTATCTGCTTCCTGTTCTAGAGAAAACTGAATTTTTGGGTGGATGCTATTAATGAAATTTAAGAGATTGTCTAGTTGTCTTGAGGAGCCTTTGAAACAAGCGAGGATTGTCGTCAACATATCTGTACCAAAAATGAATGTGGTTTTTGCCATGATTAGAGTTAAGAATTTCTCTTTCTATATGTGTGATGAAAATGTCTGCTAAGAGAGGACTAAGTGGTGATCCCATTGGTAAACCTGAGTTTTGAAGGTAGAATTTGTGATGATGAATTGGAAATATGTTTGAGAGAGGCATGTTTCAAAAGCAGATAATATTTCGGAGGAGATCACAGGGTTTATATTAGATTTGTTCAGTATTTTATGGATTATTGGTATGCATTCTTCAGCTGGAATGTTGGAAAAAACATATTCTTTATATCAAAGGAGACCAAAAAGGAGTTTGTCGGGGTTCTTTGGTCTTTTAGTTTTTGAACGAGTTCAAGTGAGTTCGTTACACTAGTTTCTGATGTGAATTTTTGTTAAATCTTTAAAAATTCACATCAGAAACTAGTGTAACGAACTCACTTGAATAGTAGTAACGGCCACGACGATCAACTATTTGTAAGAAGTGATTCAGTTTAAAGTATCTGATACTTTTAATTTTTTATTGGTACATTCATGTACAACTCATGCTCTTCGCTACGTAGTCCATTATATATTGGAGGTTATAGCGGTCTTTTTTTGTGGCTATTTTATAGCCTCACGTTTGCGGCACTATTTTGTATAGCCTCAACTTTCTTTATCTTTAATAAATATTTTATTTATTAAATAGAAGCCGTCCACGCTAGTGGACCAGAGGGAATTCCTGTAGAATTATTAAAATCTGGATCTAACAAACTAAAGGACACCAATCTTTTCGAAAAATTTATAAATGGCGACCAAATTCCTGAAGAATTGAAAATGGCATGGATAACGCCACTTCACAAAAAGGGAAGGAAGAATAAATGTGAGAATTACAGGTGCATATCGGTCACCAGCTCCTTAAGCAGACTTTATGGAAAACTGATTAGAGCAATAATTGAACAAGAATATGCTCCGTACGAAATTGAACAGCAAGCGGGATTCAGAGCAGGAAGAACTTGTATGGATAACATTTTTAGCTTTAATCAACTAACCGGAAAGAAAGTAGCAACCAACAGAGAAGTCCAACTAATCTTTATTGATTTAACAAAGGCCTACGATAATGTACAAATAAAAAAACTGTGGCGGGTATTGGAAAGAAAAGAAACATCAATAACGTTACCGCCATACAAGCGATAAAACAATTATATTCAAATTGTCAATCAAGAATAAAGATTGGTTAGGAAATATCTGAAAGCTTTCACATTACAAAAGGTTTTTGGTTGGCCCCAACGTTATTCAAGGTATATATTGATGCGGCCCTTGATCATTGGAGGAAGAATTGTCGAGAAATGGGTATCAAAATAGACGATGAGACAACACTCTATACATTTTGCCGATGATCAGGTGGTTATCGCCCAAAATCCAGAAAATCTTGAATATATGACAAGGGAAGCTCATAGACCAATATAACAATTGGGGGACTCACAGTAAACATGAGCAAAACAAAGTACTTGCGGATCGGTGGGGATAGGCAGGACCTGAAACTGGACAATAACATCGAGATTGAAGCATGCGACCAATATACCTGGGAAATAGAATAGACAGCACTGGAAGAGCAGAAAATAAAGTGGGAGAAAGGATAGCAAAGGGGAAAGTACTGATCGGTGCCATGAATTCCATTCTGTGGTCAAAAAATGTCAGTAGGCAAAGAAAGCAACAGATTTACGTCATCTCCAAAAGTATAGTTCTATATGGGTGCGAACATGGCAACTAAACAAAACTCATGAAAGAAGGGTTAAATGCTCTGGAAATGGATTTTTGGCGAAGATCGGCAAGAATTTCCAAGCTCGATAGGATATCAAATGAAAGGGTCCGGTCAAAAATGAAAAGAAACACTGATAGAGGACATACAGGAGAGACAATTAAAGTGGTACGGCCACGTCCAAAGGATGCAACACCATAGAATCCCAAAACAAATCCTACAGAACACACCTACAGAAGCAAGAAAAAGGGAAGGCGGAAAATTACCTGGTCTATAGGCATAACAAAAGCAATGTCCGAACGAAATCTACGACCAGGTGACTGGGATGATCGGCGAGAATGGAAGCTAGGAACCGGAAGGCGCAGAGAGATGATGTCTATAAACCGGAGATATATATATATATATATATATATATATATATATATAGATCATATATATATTATATATATATATAATATATATAAAATGCAACGTTCTCTCTGTCTGTCTATCCGTTAGTGCGCCTATCACTGAAAAACCATTTATCCGATTTATGTACTTTTTTTTTAAAACATACATGTGTTCTCTGGGCCAGGTTATAGGCCATATTTTATTACGATAGGTAGCATAAGGAATGAGTAGTGACGTAAATTAGTGAATGATGTCGGAAATAAGTTTGCCGCTAGCGCGTGCCTTTGCAATACACAGCCTAAACCATTAAATATGGAACAATATTATGTAGCAAAGAATATCTATAATGTATAATCTATAATATATATAAAATGCAATGTCTCTCTGTCTGTCTGTCCATTAGTGCGTTTATCACGCGGGAACCACTTATCGGATTTACCTGTCTTTTTTTTAAATTCATGCATATATTCTTTGGCCAGGTTATATAATAATATAATAATCTATATCTATAATATATATAAAATGCAATGTTTGTCTGTCTGTCTGTCTGTCCGTTAATGCGCTTATCCCTCGAGAACCACTTATCCGATTTACGTGATTTTTTAAATTCATACATATGTTCTCTGACCAGGTTATAAGTATATATTTTATTACATCTATAATATATATAAAATGCAACGTATTCTGTCTGTCTGTCTGTCCGTTAGTGCGCTTATCACTGGAGAACCACTTATCCGATTTTCGTACTTTTTTTTTTTTAAAAACATACATATGTTCTCCGGCCAGGTTATATTCTATTTTTATTACGATAGGTAACATAAGGAATGAGCAGTGACAATAATAGTAAATGAAGTCGGACAAAGTTTGCCGCTAGGCGTTCTCTTGCAATACACAGTTCTCAAACCATTAAATATGGAACAATATTATGTAGCAGAGAATATCTAATAATTATATAAAATGCAATGTTTCTCTGTCCATCTGTCTGTCTGTCTGTCTGTCCGTCCGTTAGTGTGCTTATCACTGGAGAAATACTTATCCGATTTTACGTGCTTTTTTTTAACCATACATTATGTTCTTGGCCAGGTTATAGGATATATTTTATTGGGTGTCATAAGGAATAAGCAGTGCAATGACACTCCCTAAAGCATTAAATATGGAACAATATCATATAGCAAAGAATACGATATATATAAAATGCAACGTCTCTCTTGTCTGTCTGTCTGTCTGTCCGTTAGTGCGCTTATCACTCGAGAACCACTTATCCGATTTACGTGTTTTTATAAATTTATACATATGTTCTATATAATTCGATATAAGCCTAGATAATGGGAGATAAGGTGAGATAATGGGAGATAAGGAGAAATAATGGGAAATAAGTCGAGCAAGATAAGCCTTGATAATGGGAGATAAGGTGAGATAATGGGAGATAAGTATAAATAATGGGAGTAAGGAGAGATAACGGGGAGATAAGCAGAGATAAGCCTAGATAATGGGAGTTATGATGAGA
>CM032453.1:24825203-24901127 GCA_019049505.1 Pachyrhynchus sulphureomaculatus | reverse complement strand
ACAAGTACACTGGGACCGAAAATTACAATTTCGTCCGTAATCCCTTTTTGCATAAATTAAGACATTCATTTTCGTCCGGCGTCTTAAATTTCAAAGATACACGTATGATCTTGACCGCAATTTGAAAAAAAAAAAACCCATGCAATAAAATACTTCTTTTCACAGAACGTATATCGTTCACACTGTTAAACAGTCGATCTGATCCCGTCTTTCAAAACAGGCCCTGTAAGTCAGATGCACTTAATTCGGTATGACAATGTGTCAGGTTACACTTTGATATCACTTAACTTCAGTCAACCACTTATATTATTTACAATTAAAAATCTTTATTTCGTTTAGACATACTTGTTGGAGGTTTATACCTACCATGTCCATTATTTATTTCAATTCATTCGATAAATTGAAGTGAAATGAAACAAACCTCAAGGAATCAATGAGTTCTGGTTAAACCACCCCTATAAGCCTAAATATTTCATAATTATTTCAATTTGAAATATTTGTGCGCGTGTTGCTTGCTACTCGTATATTCATCGGACGGAACATTCAAATAAATGCCCCCAAGCATTTTTCTACAACTGTTTACAATTCACGGATGCTGCAATGGACATTATATTCCGCTTGTATTTTGTCTATTAAAAAGGTCAAATCGACAAACTCATATGCAAATGGTTTTTAACTTATATTTTAAATAAATGTAGAGAGAGATTTTAACTTGTTGTTTCAATCGGCAGAAGTCGTGATAGATTTTGAAACATCAATCCACAAGGCCGCTAAAAAGGTTGGAAATAATGTGCAAATTATAGGCCTGTCGTTTTCATCTCAGTCAAGCTTGGTAGAGAAAAAATTCAAGCGCTAGGATTAGCCAGAGAGAGAGAACAGAAATAGGGAAATGGATTGGGTATTGTTTTGGCCTTCTTTTCCTAAAAGTAAAAAGGGGTAACTATTCTTTCAGTATTTGTCCGCTAACATTATCTCAAAATACAAAGAATTCGGTTATTATAGTATATCGTTATACTTTATCTAATTAATCTTTCGTTTTACATAGATTCAGAAAATCTGAGTGAATGTTTTGCTTTTGAGCTAAATGAAATGAGACTTCAGCAACCAACAGTTAGAAAAATTTGCAGAGTACCTCGTAGGGAAAATTATATAGGAGACGATGCGCTATTTCCCACCTAATATATGGGCCGTGAAATCAGCTTCCAGCCAGAGAACAACAAAATGCATGTGAGTCGTTTCCCTCACATTTAAATAAATGTTTTTAATTCTAGTCATCCTAATATATTTGTATTTTTTGGAAACAATTAAACATTACCAATGTGAAATACATGTACAAATACAGAGTCTAAATAAAAATTAAAACGTTTAAAACAGTAAGACACAGAAACGAGAAAATTTTATACAAAAAAACTTAATAATAATCAAATTTCTTTGCTGCAATATGTAATATTAAATTCACATTATTATACTTTTTAAGAATATTAATTATATACAATTATATTTGTTCTAATAAACTTTTCGTATGTACTCGTATTTTAATATTTAGGTATGTTTTAAACCAAGTAAATCGGACGAAAATGTATATTCCCGAAAATTAGCAGCGGACAAAACTGTATATGTTCAGGTAAAGAGCTTTTTCACATTTGACCATTAATTAATGTGGGCGGACGAACCTGTATGTGCCCCACTGGGCACCTGTTATTACCCGGTTTTCACTGAGCTATAACAACTTCTTATTACATTTTTCTGTGCTTTATGTTTTTCCACCTGAAAAAAATTCACCTCGAATTTCCACACGGAAATTCCACATGGTATTTTGGATGAAAATTCCAGGTGTAATTTTTTTCATCCAAAATACCAGGTGGAATTTTCAGATGGTAATTCTATAATGGATTTTTCTAGTTGGGATTCCTTTTCCAATCATTGTTCATTTATTTTTCAGATACTTATTTTCTCGATTTTTTTTTGTTTTTACTTGCGTTACACAATGTATGGAGTCACCGTTACCGTGGGTTTGCCGAATGACGTGACTATTTTTTTACAGATGTTCCATCTAATTGATATTCTTTCACATTTATCACGTGCTCGGCAGCACCCAGAGCTTTAAAGTAAATCCCAAGATATAAAGATCCTGCCTTTTTGCTTTTTCAATGGGGCAATAAATGACCCTATTAAGGTTTTGTGTGTGTGTATTTTTATTTCACCTGCTTTGTATACCACCCTCACTTGCACCTGCAAACATATTGGATCTATTTTTACCTATATATTTACTACCTGGAACCCGGTTTGGAGCCCTTGAAGCATTTGATAATATCGGCCTAATGACCACAGGTCCCCATTATGATTCGAAAAAAACTTTTTGTTATTTTTAGTTTTACTTACAACGTAACGGTTCTATTTTAATTATGTGGCGTCCGTGGGAAAATTGCAATAGTGGCTATCGCAAGAGAAAACATTTAATAACTTGACGCTAAACAAATAGTGAAAATGTTTACGACAGTTTAGTAAAAAGAAATTTGAATAAACAAAGTGCTTTGCAAGAAACCAGTGAAACTCCAAATTTCTACGATTAAGGGTATTGTAGGAAAAACTATCACTTAGGAACAGGAAAAAAACGGAAAAAGATTTTCAAATGCATCATGTAGTCGATCAGGAAAAAATATATTTTATGTATGAAGAGCAGTTGATGCCGACACTAGACAAAATAAAATTAAGACCGGTGCAGGACGGGACCAATATACATTGTGGCCGATCAACCCTTCACAGATTCTCTTAGGAATGGGATTCACGTTCCGAAAAATCAAGCAAAAGGCAAGTAGTGATGGAGCCACAAGATTACGAATCTTGCAGCATACTTATTTACAAGAAATTAAAAAGTATCGATCAGAGAATTGGCCAATAATTTACCTGGACGAAACATGGTTCGATACCCATGACACTGTGCAAAAAGGGTGGGTTAACAGCGGTATAAACGCACCTTCAAATAAAGGTAAACGAATACCCAATTTGCATGCTGGATCTGAAAAGGGCTGGGTTTCAAATTGTCTACTATTTTCTGCAAAAAATATAAAGATTCTAGTTTGGACTATCACGACCGCAGAATTTTTTGAAAATTGATTTCAAAATTCCCTTTTGCCAAATGTTCCCGAACAGAGTGTTATAGTTATGGACAATGCAAGTTACCATAGTCGCCTACTAAATAAGGTTCCTAATGCACCCAACACCAAATCGGAATTATATTAGAAAATGATATTTATTTTGATTTTCTTCTTCTTTTTCTTCCTTCTTCATTGTAGGCACAGCTGCCTGTTCTTTCCTCGTAGCTTGCCTAATCGTAATTGATGGTAAGGTTATCGCTCCACCTTTTCCGGGGTTTTCCCGCACTTCTTCTTCCTGCTGGTGATTTATCTCGTGCAATTATCACGATTCTTTCTTGATCCATTCGGTCTATATGTGCGTTACATTCGCATTTTCTTTCGAGGGATCCACTTGTTAACCTCTTCCACCTGACATGCTCGTCTAATGTTGTCATTTCGCTCCCTGTCCAACATAGTCTTTCCGACTATTTTTCGTAAGACTTTTTTTATTTTGACTTTAGTTATAAAAAAAGTGACCTTTTGGGAAGTTTTGAAAGATTATAAATTGAAAAAGAAATATGTTTGTGGTAGTATGGCTGAGAAAATGGGACAGACTGTTTTGCAGCTTCCTCCGTATCATTGTGTGTTTAATCCAGTTGAACATATTTGGCATCAAGTTAAATCAAAAATAAGGGCATAAAATGTTTCTCCTAGTTTAAGCGTTTGTCAGTGGTTGAATTAGTAAAAAAAGTTATTAATGATATACTTTGAGAAAACTGGAAAAATTCCACTCAGCACGTTGTTAAAGTTGAAGATTCATATATTTATGTAAATAATATAAAAACCACTGATAATTACCTCAGCTGATGACAGTGATAGTAAAACCGAATTAGGCTTAAGTTAAAAATATTTTTTATTTATACAATATATCCCCTCTTGTAAACCCCATTCATTCAAACTGTATATTTGTACTTCTTATCCATTTGTTTTTACATGCATCTATAAATAAACATCTCCAAAAAACACTTATAATTTTATTTATTTACATTAATGAATAAAATTCTTAAGTCCATCTCTGCTACCTATCATAAACAAAAGGTCGGAATATTTATATTGCCCACTTAAAACGGCAAAAATCAGAATCTTATATTTTGGGACAGGCTATACCCTTTTTTTGAGTTTTACTTCCAAATGAAAACTATTCACAATTTGTGAAACGGTACTCAAAACGGCTTCCATATTTTAACGTATTTTTTAGAATTAAATTATGGGAAATATTGGCTTTAATCTGAGATATTTTGGCCTCGTACTATGGGAACTAGCTTAAAATAAAACACAGTTCAACTTTCCCTGAATGATGACGGCGTATATTTTTTTTTATCGAGAAAATAATAAATTAAGCAAAAAAAAACGTCAATATGCCATTTGAATCAATGTAAACATTGGTCGGGGAAAGTGCGATATTTTGACGTCTGGCGGCTCCACTTGCTTCTTTGCCCGAAGGGAATAAATGTTTCTAAAGAAACTACTGGGCAAATCTCTTTATCGATATTTTTTTTTACATATTCGACAAAGAAAACTTGCGGTTGATATTTGAGGCACCTATTAAACAAAGTAAACTCCTGGACAAAATTAACGCAACAATCTGAAAATTAATTTATCTTTTTCTTATGTCAGTTTTAAAGTTTATCGAGTATTTGAATAGTAGGCTATGCATATTTTGTTTCGTTTTTCATGACAGAACTCGTTTTTGTGGTAGACTGTTTTATTTTTGACCCCGAAAAAAATTAGAAAAATGAATCGAACAAGGAATTTAACTGAACACGAGGGTAGTACGAGCCTCAGTTTTATTGGACGAGGGATATTGTCAGAGTTATGTTGCCAATTTGTTAGGCAAACATCGTTCCAAAATAAGTCGTATGGTAAGACGCTTGAATTGATTCAAGCGTCTTACCACTTACAGTAGGAACTTATTCTAGCAGGCTAGGGCGAAAACGATGCACTAGCGACCTAGATGAACGTTTTATAAGACAATATGCTTTAAGAAACAGGAATGTCACTAGTTCTATAATAAGAAACGAACTCGAAGCTGTGCGCGATGTCACAATTTCTTCTAAAACAGTTAGAAGACGGTTAAATGAAGCTGGATTAAACAGTAGGAGACCAGCCACTGCATCCTTGCTTACTAGAGAGAACAGAGTTGCCAGTTTTGCTCGAAATCACGAAAACTGGTCTGTGGATGATTGGAAACAAGTTTTCTTCACAGATTAAACTAGGGTTAGTCTAAAACATCCAGATGGTCGTGAGCGAGTATGGAGAAGACCAGGAGAGAGGTTTGCTCCTTGCAATATCTCTGCAAGGATTCCATTCGGCGGTGGCTCTGTTATGTTCTGGGGTGGCATCTGCTTTTTTGCTCGCACAGAGTTATTTCCTGTCCGTACGAGATCCATGAATGCTAACTACTATCTTGAGAATATTGTAATAGAACATGTGATGCCTTTCGGTCATTTTGCGGGGCCCAATTTCCTGTTTATGCAAGACAACGTTCGACCTCACGTGGCTAGGGAGGTACTCCAGTTGATACACCGATTATGCAATGGCCACCAAAAAGCCCGGATCTGAATCTGATAGAACATGTATGGGATCACCTTAAGAAAAATGTGAAACGTCTTATACCTGCACCTAGAAACCTGAGGGAACTTGAAAATGCAGTTATCACAGAATGGGAGCAAATTCCTCAAAATTTTATCCAGAATTTAATTAGAAGCATGCCTAGGCGCATAAACGCTGTCATCCGGAGTAGAGGAGGCAACACACGCTACTAGTGTCCCAGTTACACCATTAATTTTGCTACTAGTGTCCTAGTTTATTTTTTCATTATTACATAATTTCAACGATTTTGTTATTAGGTCTTAAGAATAATTTTAATTCGAATCTTATAGAGAAATTTGGTAGCTAATTCACTTTTAAAGTATTCGAATAAGTTTTTTCTAACTTTTAGTGTAACCAATGTTCATAAAAAATTATTAAAATTAATTCATTATAGAGATTTGCATGATTTAATATATTGTTGCGTTAATTTTGTCCAGGAGTGTAGTTATTATTACCTTTATTTCTGAAGCACTTACAAGCCCTTCACTTATATTTTACACTTGAACTAAAGATTGATCCTTTTGAACAGCCTTTAGATCAGAGAATCATTATTCTTTGAATGTGGATGTTTTAGTGTTTTCTCCATTTTAGGAATTTGCAACTCGTTTATATAAAATTATATTTCTAATAAAATTGAAATTTGACAAACACCACTTCAGATTAAATTTTAACATTTAATAATTCCTTCAGATAGCAGATGAAATGTATAAAAAAAGGAAACAGAATATTAACGTAACAAATTTAAAATTCAAATTATATTTTAAGGGAATAAACCGGAGTTCATAAATTAATAATAAGGGATAAAAAGTCAATAAAATGTATAAATAGATATTGAGTGAATATATGGATATCGCTGATGTGCCTTTTTATTTTCATTGCTGAAATACTTACTTTAGAATTACGTGTATTCAAAAGAAGTACTGGATAAATCACTTTAAAGGTTTTCTTTTCATACATGCTCATGAAAAAATGCTACGAGGCCTGTCTGAAAAGTCCTCGGCCTGACAAATGGATGAAAAATTAAAACATATATCATGTAAAAAAAAAGTTCTTTTATTGTTAGGCCGAGAACCTTTTAGACAACCTTTGTAAGAAGTTTTAACGGAAAGAAATAAAACAATTATTATGTATTATTACCACTATATTGCAGAAGTTTTGCGACTGCAGTTTCGACCTATGCGGTCATTAACAAGCTTACGTACTAAACCGAATTAAATAGACAAGTCATACTAAAATTAAAGTTAGGTGGTAGGTATAAAATATTATTATAAAACATTATTATTTAATTCTAGGGTTAATACAATTGATCTTAAGTGGTAGGTAGTAATTTTATGGTTTTATGACGGTAAATAGCGGTGAATAGAAAAGGTCTAGTTGGTCGTTTAACAGATTACAGTTTTGGTTTTTCCGATGTTTATAAATTTCCAATGATTCTAAGATTTAATTTAAAACCTTTCTCCGCATAATGTAGAATTTCTCTATTATGTAAATCGGGAAAGGGGTGTTGGTTTTCTGTGCAGTGGTTTGCAAATGAGGAATCTGTTTTTTGTAGTCTATATGATCTAAAATGTTCTGTATATCTGGTTTTAATGTTTCTTCCGCTTTGTCCAATATATATGCTGTTACAGTCCGAGCATTTTAACTTATAAACTCCACATTTTTGAAATTTGTCCGTCTTGTCTTTGGCATTGTAAAGGATATTTGATAGGGTATTTTGCGATTTGAACGCAATTTTCAGATTATGTTTTGAAAAAATATTGGCTAATTTTTCGGATAGCGTGCCATGGTAGGGTATTGTAATGTATGTATGTTGTTTCGTGGATTTTATTTTAGGGTATATTAAGCGAAAAGTAAGTTGCTTTTGTTTTTTGTTGATTAGTTTTCCAACCCACTCTCGAGAGAAGTTATTTTTTGTGGCAATGTTTTTAATAGTATTTAGTTCGTCTTCTAGGTCAGCTTTGGATAACGGGAGTGAAAGGGCTCTATGTATCATTGAGTTGAATGCTGCCATTTTATGTTGGTTTGAGTGGAATGAGTCTTTTGGGATCGTTATACCTGTAAATGTGGGTTTTCTGTATACTTTAAATGTGCAACTGTTATTCATATGTAAGATGCTTAGATCTAGAAAGTTAATTTTGTTATCTGCTTCCTGTTCTAGAGAAAACTGAATTTTTGGGTGGATGCTATTAATGAAATTTAAGAGATTGTCTAGTTGTCTTGAGGAGCCTTTGAAACAAGCGAGGATGTCGTCAACATATCTGTACCAAAAATGAATGTGGTTTTTGCCATGATTAGAGTTAAGAATTTCTCTTTCTATATGTGTGATGAAAATGTCTGCTAAGAGAGGACTAAGTGGTGATCCCATTGGTAAACCTGAGTTTTGAAGGTAGAATTTGTGATTGAATTGGAAATATGTTTGAGAGAGGCATGTTTCAAAAGCAGATAATATTTCGGAGGAGATCACAGGGTTTATATTAGATTTGTTCAGTATTTTATGGATTATTGGTATGCATTCTTCAGCTGGAATGTTGGAAAACATATTCTTTATATCAAAGGAGACCAAAAAGGAGTTTGTCGGGGTTCTTTGGTCTTTTAGTTTTTGAACGAGTTCAAGTGAGTTCGTTACACTAGTTTCTGATGTGAATTTTGTTAAATCTTTAAAAATTCACATCAGAAACTAATGTAACGAACTCACTTGAATAGTAGTAACGGCCACGACGATCAACTATTTGTAAGAAGTGATTCAGTTTAAAGTATCTGATACTTTTAATTTTTTATTGGTACATTCATGTACAACTCATGCTCTTCGCTACGTGGTCCATTATATATTGGAGGTTATAGCGGTCTTTTTTGCGGCTATTTTATAGCCTCACGTTTGCGGCACTATTTTGTATAGCCTCAACTTTCTTTATCTTTAATAAATATTTTATTTATTAAATAGAAGCCGTCCACGCTAGTGGACCAGAGGAAATTCCTGTAGAATTATTAAAATCTGGATCTAACAAACTAAAGAACACCAATCTTTTCGAAAAATTTATAAATGGCGACCAAATTCCTGAAGAATGGAAAATGGCATGGATAACGCCACTTCACAAAAAGGGAAAGAAGGATAAATGTGAGAACTACAGGTGCATATCCGTCACCAGCTCCTTAAGCAGACTTTATGGAAAACTGATTAGAGCAATAATTGAACAAGAATATACTCCGTACGAAATTGAACAGCAAGCGGGATTCAGAGCAGGAAGAACTTGTATGGATAACATTTTTAACCTTAATCAACTAACCGAAAAGAAAGTAGCAACCAACAGAGAAGTCCATCTAATCTTTATTGATTTAACAAAGGCCTACGATAATGTACAAATAAAAAAACTGTGGCGGGTATTAGAAAGAACATCAATTAACGTTACCGCCATACAAGCGATAAAACAATTATATTCAAATTGTCAATCAAAAATAAAGATTGGTTAGGAAATATCTGAAAGCTTTCACATTACAAAAGGTTTTTGGTTGGCCCCAACGTTATTCAAGGTATATATTGATGCGGCCCTTGATCATTGGAGGAAGAGCTGTCGAGAAATGGGTATCAAAATAGACGATGATACAACACTCTATACATTTTGCCGATGATCAGGTGGTTATCGCCCAAGATCCAGAAAATCTGGAATATACGACAAGGAAGCTCATAGACCAATATAACAATTGGGGACTCACAGTAAACATGAGCAAAACAAAGTACTTGCGGATCGGTGGGGATAGGCAGGACCTGAAACTGGACAAAATATCGAGAGAGAACTAGAATAGACAGCACTGGAAAAGCAGAAAATAAAGTGATAGAAAGGATAGCAAAGGGGAAAGGACTGATCGGTGCCATGAATTCCATTCTGTGGTCAAAAAATGTCAGTAGGCAAAGAAAGCAACAGATTTACAACGTCATCTTCAAAAGTATAGTTCTATATGGGAGCGAACATGGCAACTAAACAAAACTCATGAAAGAAGGTTAAATGCTCTGGAAATGGATTTTTGGCGAAGATCGGCAAGAATTTCCAAGCTCGATAGGATATCAAATGAAAGGGTCCGGTCAAAAATGAAAAGAACACTGATAGAGGACATATAGGAGAGACAATTAAAGTGGTACGGCCACGTCCAAAGGATGCAACACCATAGAATCCCAAAACAAATCCTACAGAACACACCTACAGAAAGCAAGAAAAAGGGAAGGCGGAAAATTACCTGGTCTATAGGCATAACAAAAGCAATGTCCGAACGAAATCTACGACCAGGTGACTGGGATGATCGGCGAGAATGGAAGCTAGGAACCGGAAGGCGCAGAGAGATGCTATAAACCGGAGATATATATATATATATATATATATATATATATATATATATATATATATATATATATATATATATATATATATAAAATGCAACGTCTCTCTGTCTGTATGCCTGTCTGTCCGTTAGTGCGCCTATCACTGAAAAAACCATTTATCCGATTTACGTACTTTTTTTTTTAAAACATACATGTGTTCTCTGGCCAGGTTATAGGCCATATTTTATTACGATAGGTAGCATAAGGAATGAGTAGTGACGTAAAATAGTGAATGATGTCGGAAATAAGTTTGCCGCTAGCGCGTGCCTTTGCAATACACAGCCTAAACCATTAAATATGGAACAATATTATGTAGCAAAGAATATCTATAACACTGGTTTACAGCCAAAAAATACCAAGAACGCCACATGCCTAGATAAGTTAATTGGGACCTCCTGAACACGAAAAACGCTATAATTTTTTTTTTTAAGTACCGTTTTTTAGATAACGGTACTTTTGTGTTTTTCGGTGTATGGTCCCACTCAAACCCTTATGGAGCCCAACCGAAAAGTCCGATCGAGATAAATGTCATACCGTTGGAAAGGCAACTAAATGCCTTTTCCGGCGGTATACTATAAATTTCTATGTGACAAGAAGTGGCTGAGTTATAACACCTCAAAGTTCAAAATTTGCCTATTTTTTACGTTTTTTTTTTTTTTTCAAAATTTTTCATTTTTATTTGGTTTTTTTTTCTACGTTATTGTAAAGATCTGGAATGTTTTATTTTTTTACCAAGTAGTTTATTTAATAACCAACATTTTAAACGTAATTTGAAAAAAAAAGGATGAAAAATAAAGTTTTTATTAACGATTTTGTGGAACGACAATATTTTCATTTTCATTGCTCACACGCTATATTCGGCGTAAATTAAAAAAATTTAAATTAAAATGACGAGTGACTTGAATTTTTCCGTTTTTTTTCGGATGTATCTTCGCGAATGAGGAACCAACAATAGTCTGCCATCATTTGTTCATCCCACCAGCCCTTGTAACGTCTCTCGATTTCTTGCATTTCCTGGTGAAATCTTTCACCCTGCTCATCACTTTCGGATCCCAAGTTCATGGGGAAAATATACAAATGACTGAATAAAAAGTGTAGTTTAGGTGTCATATTTGAACCTAAAAGTTAAAAAGAATAAATTTCAAATAATTTTCAAATGATAACGGCCTTTTTGATATACATGCTTTCACTCAACGCTTACCAATGGCATTGAATTTTTGCAGTAATGTATCGATCTTCTCAGCGTAATTAGGACTTCTGTAGTTTCCCAAAAAGTTGTAAACGATGTCCTGGAATGCTTCCCATGCCTCCAAATGAGCTGGACCTAAACACTCATTAAATGCTTGGTCACCGTACAGAGCCCGAATTTGAGGTCCATCAAATATACCAGCTTCAATTTTGCTCGCTGTGGCTCTCGGAAATTTTTGTTTAAGGTAATTCATGGCAAGACTGTCTTTTGGCAACGTTTTCACAATATTTGTAAATAACCCAAGCTTAATATGTAGTGGAGGAAGTATTATCTTCTCCTGAGGAATGAGTGGGTCATTTTTAATATTGTACTCTCCGTGCGTACGCCCACTTCGTTCGGGCCAAACTTTTCGGATGTAGTGATTCTGACGGTCACGGCTGTCCCATAGACATAGAAAACAGGGAAACTTCGTATTGCCCCCTTGCAATCCAGATAGTATGGCAACTAATTTAAAATCAGAGCAAACTTTCCATTGATGTTGGTCATATTGTATGAGAGCGAGAAGTTCTTTCATTGCTTCATATGTTTCCTTTAGGTATTTTCCATATCTGATTGGAATTGATGGTTTCGTATTCCCTTTATGAAGCAAGACTGCCTTCAAACTATCCTTGCCTCCATCCAGAAAAAGACGCCATTCCACTGGGTCATAACTTTGTTGGAGAGCATTGAAAAGACCACGTATGTTGGCACAAAAACAAAAGTTTCCCATTTTTGCGAAAAAAACTGCAAGTTGTTTGCTACGATCACGGTAATATGTAACACGTGTCTCGGGAGCACAATATCCCCACTGTTGCAATCGCGATGCAAGTAATTCAGATTTCGATTTCGGCAAATACAAATCTCGGCACAAATCATTAAGCTCGGCCTGAGTAAGTAAATGGGGTTTCTTATTTGATTGCATTTCTGATTCACTGCACTCATCTGATGAATCACTTATTGTTGTTCTTTTTCGTATTTTTGTGGGCTCTGCTACAATCAGCTGCGGTTTGGGGCACGATACTGAGTGCGGCACTGGCAGCGTCACCGAGCTAACAACTGGATAAACTGGTTCAATTCTACGTCCGACAGCCTTTTCCGTTAAACAGAAATAACAATCTGTTGTATGACTGATCGGGTTTCTCCATTGCATTGGCTTTCCAAATGTGAAGAAACACTCTTGACCCTTACCAATTTTATTTAATATTGTTCGGCAGTTGTTACATGCATTATTCGGTGTCCACGGTTTGTCCAGAGACGCAGGTCGAAAGCCGAAATACTTCTTATACGCTTCAGATAAATTTTTCGTATTCATTTTTCGCATCAAATGCTGTGATTTCTTTTTCACAAGAACTCCACAAACATAACAAAAATTCGTTGGGATCGATTGAACACATTTTATTTTTTGCACGTACAAAGCCAAACTGTTTACTGTGATCAGATTCAAATTCTGATGGACGCCGAATATAGCGTGTGTCAGGGCTACCAACGTATACAGTGATTCAAATTCTGATGGACGCCGAATATAGCGTGTGAGCAATGAAAATGAAAATATTGTCATTCCACAAAATCCTTAATAAAAACTTTATTTTTCATCCTTTTTTTTTCAAATTACGTTTAAAATGTTGGTTATTAAATAAACTACTTGGTAAAAAAATAAAACATTCCTGATCTTTACAATAACGTAGAAAAAAAAAAACCAAATAAAAATGAAAAATTTTGAAAAAAACGTAAAAAAATAGGCAAATTTTGAACTTTGAGGTGTTATAACTCAGCCACTTCTTGTCACATAGAAATTTATAGTATACCGCCGGAAAAGGCATTTAGTTGCCTTTCCAACGGTATGACATTTATCTCGATCGGACTTTTCGGTTGGGCTCCATAAGGGTTTGAGTGGGACCATACACCGAAAAACACAAAAGTACCGTTATCTAAAAAACGGTACTTAAAAAAAAAATTATAGCGTTTTTCGTGTTCAGGAGGTCCCAATTAACTTATCTAGGCATGTGGCGTTCTTGGTATTTTTCCAAATTAAAAATTTGTAAACCTGTGTAATGTATAATCTATAATATATATAAAATGCAATGTCTCTCTGTCTGTCCATTAGTGCGTTTATCACGCGGGAACCACTTATCCGATTTACCTGTCTTTTTTTAAATTGATGCATATATTCTTTAGCCAGGTTATATAATAATAATAATAATCTATATCTATAATATATATAAAATGCAATGTCTGTCTGTCTGTCTGTCCGTTAATGCGCTTATCCCTCGAGAACCACTTATCCGATTTACGTGATTTTTTAAATTCATACATATGTTCTCTGACCAGGTTATAGGTATATATTTTATTACATCTATAATATATATAAAAATGCAAAGTATTCTGCCTGTTTGTCCGTCCGTTAGTGCGCTTATCACTGGAGAACCACTTATCCGATTTTCGTACTTTTTTTTTTTAAAACATACATATATTCTCCGGCCAGGTTATAGGCTATATTTTATTACGATAGGTAGCATAAGGAATGAGCAGTGACAATAATAGTAAATGAAGTCGGACAAAGTTTGCCGCTAGCGCGTTCTCTTGCAATACACAGTCCAAACCATTAAATATGGAACAATATTATGTAGCAGAGAATATCTATAATATATATAAAATGCAATGTTTCTCTGTCCGTCTGTCTCTCTGTCTGTCTGGAGAACTACTTATCCGATTTACGTGCTTTTTTTTTAACCATACATATGTTCTCTGGCCAGGTTATAGGATATATTTTATTAGGTGACATAAGGAATAAGCAGTGACGATAATAGTGAATTAAGTCGGAGAAAAGTTTGCCGCTAGCGCGTTCTCTTGCAATACACTCCCTAAAGCATTAAATATGGAACAATATCATATAGCAAAGAATACGATATATATAAAATGCAACGTCTCTCTGTCTGTCTGTCCGTTAGTGCGCTTATCACTCGAGAACCACTTATCCGATTTGCGTGTTTTTATAAATTTATACATATGTTCTATTTAATTCGATATAAGCCTAGATAATGGGAGATAAGGTGAGATAATGGGAGGTAAGGAGAAATAATGGGAAATAAGTCGAGATAAGCCTTGATAATGGGAGATAATGGGAGATAAGTATAAATAATGGAAGATAAGGAGAGATAATGGGAGATAAGCAGAGATAAGTCTAGATAATGGGAGTTATGATGAGATAATGGGAAATAAGGAGAAATAATGGGAGATAAGGAGAAACAATGGGAGATAAGTCGAGATAAGCCTAGATAATGGGAAATAAGGTGAGATAATGGGAGATAAGGAGAAATAACTGGAGATAAGGAGAAATAATGGGATATGAGCAGAGATAAGTCAAGATAATGGAAATTATGTAGAGATAATGGGAAATAAGGAGAAATATTGGGAGATAAGGAGAAATAATGGGAGATATTTTATTACGTTGGGTAACATAAGGAATAAGCAGTGACGATAGTAGTGAATCAAGTCCACGCGAGCGGAGCCGCGGGCCCGGCTAGTATATATATGTATATATATATATATATATATATATATATATATATATATATATATATATATATATATATATATATATATATATATATAACATATATATATATATATATATATATATATATATATATATATATATATATATATCTATATATATATATATATATATATATATATAAAGAAGCCGTTATTTGCCCCTTATGTATATCTTAATTTTTGAGAATGAATTGAGTGGATATTAATACTGAGAGATCAAAAATTATATATATATATATATATATATATATATATATATATATATATATATATATATAAGCTAGCTCGTTTTCTATTGGAGATCGAGATAATTTTTGTACGCCTTTTGAAAATAGTCTCTCTAGTTGTTTAAAGCTTCTTGTACAGTTTTGGGCACCATTCATTTTAAAATAAAAGAAATGAAAAAATACTGAAGAGTTTTTTAGTTGCT
This sequence comes from Pachyrhynchus sulphureomaculatus, assembly GCA_019049505.1. NCBI lineage: Eukaryota > Metazoa > Arthropoda > Insecta > Coleoptera > Curculionidae > Pachyrhynchus > Pachyrhynchus sulphureomaculatus. The sequence goes on along the minus strand of CM032453.1, from coordinate 24,885,813 downwards.
AAAATAAAATTGAATATAATATGACCTGTACGTCCTGAAAGAAAAAGCAGGTAGTTCAGTAAAAGGCTGCATTAACACAGAGAAAAGTATATTAACAAAATAAAAATACTTGCAATTATTACACTCTTAAAATTACATTACTACTACTAAATAAAAACCCCTTAGGCTATTAGAGTATACACGTTTAAACTAGAGTTCTATAAATTACTGATCCTAGATGTAAAAAAAACCAAAGGCTTTAGAAAACACGATCTATTAGTTTATAAAATTGACTTCGCTGAATGCACGTGTTGACTTACTCGTTGGAAACACACGTTGTCGACAGGAAGTAAGATATTTAAACTGGTGTGCTTATGACTGATTGGATTCTCCTCGAGAGTTTTCCATAAGCTGCTTGGGCTCTCCTGGTGAGATTCTCATCAAAAATATTGTCTCAGCCACTACTATCCTAGTCTCATTTGGGTAGCTAATCACTTTTTGACCCGAAATGCCTTAGGATGAGCAGAATATTTTAAGACTGGAAAAATGCATCAAATTTGAGATCTATAAACAACACCCGCTTGGTGATAAAAAAAGCCGTTACTGCACTACGGTATGACGGAAGGAAACAGCCACGACGGCATGCTGGAGGAAACAGCCGTTACTGGATCTCGGAGGAAAAAAGCCACTACGGCCTACTGGCCGAAAAAGCCCTTAAAAATTCCATCTGGCCGTTTATATATCTTTTGCCCCTTCTGCAAAGTGAAGTCTTTAAAATGGCTCACTTCCGGGACGTAAAATCAATACAAACTAAATAAGTTAGGTCGGCAACACGTTATACACGGTTGAGTTGCACTGCTTAAAAAATGAAATCACTGCCTAATCAAATATAAAAATGTAATAAAAAATAAATTATAGAAAAAAAACAGTGTCGTAACATGATCTTAAAATCTAGGAAAAAATGAATGTTACAAGGTCATTACGGTTTTCTTCTAGTCCGATGGTATCGTCGCCATATTTAGTGTTATTAATTGTTTTACCGTTCAACCTAATTCCTTTTGTGTCTCTGTCCAGTGCCTTCCTTAAGATGTTCTCTGAATATATGTTAAACAGCAAAGGTGACAGCACACATACCTGACTTAGGCATCTTTGTATGGGTAATGTATCTGAACCGACGCCCTGTATCCTAACCTGTATTGTTTGGTTCCAGTAGAGCTCCGCAATGAATCTTAAGTCTCCTTCGTCGATTCCTGCTGACCTTAATATGCCAATCAGTTTGTGGCGCTTAACGTAATCGAAACCCAAACAAATATTTAGGTAGAATTACCTCTTATTCTCGATGAAATTCTTGTTTTCCGGTATAAATAATACAACACTCTGCCTAAATATCTAAATATTGAGATAATGGAGCTCTTTTGCTGTCTCATTTAGCTTTATTCTTACACAGCATTTTGCTTTTAAAATGATGACTTGTTCTTTATACAATCCATCAAACCTACATATAGGTAGGTTGCTTTTATGTTAATGGCAGAGATTTTTGATAATACTTAGTTTGATAAAAAACGAAAATAGCTTTTTTATTTCGTCCTTAAATGTTAGCTTAATAGATATCTACATTCGGTACAGGGTCTTGTTACGAGTATTGCAATTACAAAAAAAAAATGGCTGTAAAAAATTTACTGAGTTAGCCGTTACTTGATGGGAATTCATTGTAACTTAACACAAATAAAACGCTAATAATTATTTTTAATTTCCACTATATTATTATTTTTCGTGAGAATTGTTTCGGCACACGGTGCCTTCTTCGGACGAATAAGAATTTTAAACTAAATGTAATATATTTTTTTTTTAAATTATTTGCCTTTCCTAATTTGTATTGTCTCCTTGGCCTTTGGTTTTGACGTTGGTTAAGTTTTGCCACAGTTCCGTCTTGTACCTAGGCTTGTAAATTTTGATCCTCGTTTAAAGTTGTACTATTTTTAGTGTTCCGTACGGAACACTTATAAGATCACTTCAGTGTATGTCTGTCTGTCTGTCGGTCTGTCATACCCGATTTTCTCCGAAACTATTTGTCATAGAAAGTTGAAATTTGGTAATAATATAGGAATTGATGGCCTCATCAGAGCCATGTAGTTTTGAAAGTTAAATTTTAACTTAAGGGGTTAGTTTTGGGGGATGTGAAAAATTTTACCAGGTCATCGAGCGGGGTTGGAAAAAATTCTGGAATATTTTCCACGTGGTGTAGATTGAACGAAAATTATCACGAGTGCATTACCTTTAATAATTTATCTGGTATATAAAAAAAACAGAAATTTGAAGGTCATCAATTTTCAGTAAAGATTGGAAATAAACTTTGTTGAAAACTCATTTGGGGTGTGTTTTGTGAAGTCACTGATCATTTTATACTTCCGTTACAATATTTTTTATTTTAAAAGCAATCAACGTACGGAACACTAATTGTGCAAGTTCAACTTGCACTTGACCGGTTATTTTTTCTTCTTTTTATGTGTCTGTTGTGGGTCCCATTTTTTCGGCTTCTGGGGCCCTGTTCTTAGTGTTCTAAATGTAATATTGAATACATATCCTTAAATATAGTATTTTCGTTCCACCAGTTTAAGAAATCCTCAGTGTACTTATATTATTTTAACTATATAATTGGGTACAATACTATAAAACCATAAATACACAATGTACAATTGGAAATCCTGCTTATTGTTCTAGGTAAATCTGGTTGGGTTAATTTCTAATTTTTATAAAGGTTTAATAACGGAGAGTTGTTGGTTTCAAGTTGTTGATTCAGTAAAATGTTCCTATTCTTATATTTGTTAATCTCCATGCTTTCTAAAAAATTTAATTTTTTAGATTTAGATTCATTATGAAGAATTTTAAAATTTTGAGCAAGAACCGCAATTAAGTTGGTATACTCCCGATTTTGTTATTTTCTCACTTTTATTTTTGTTATTTTTTATTAGATTTGAAAGTTTATTATTAGTTTTAAGCGCGATGTTTAAACCTCTTTTAGACAATTGTTTGGATACAAAGTTGGTTATCTTTCCTGTATAAGTGAGTGTTTTAAAATTATGTTTATGAGTTTTAATTGTTGGTTATACCATATTAATAGCTTGTATAAGATTTTTGTTGACGATTTTAAACTGCAACCCTTTGAACAACCAAATGGACACTATTCAAACGAATACACCATCGCGAAAATATTACAAAAGAAGACGAAAACTCAAGACAACATATTCACTAGAGCAGACAAAGATAAATCAATAGTAGCTTTAACAAAATAAAACTACATTTCTAAAACTTTAAACCCTAAACTTTCAAATCTAATAAAAAATAACAAAAATAAAAGTGATAAAATGACAAAATGGGGAATATACCAACTTTTTGGTTGCTTAAAAATCTACGTTGGTCAAACAGGTAGATCATTTCAAGAACACAAAAGAAGCTACATAAAACAAAATAACACCTCTAATTATGCCGACCATTTAATCTTAGAAAACCACAATTTTGACGAAAATTTTAAAATTTCTTATAATGAATCTAAATCTAAAAAGCTGAATTTCTCAGAAAGCATGGAAATTAACAAATGTAAGAATAGGAACATTTTACTGAATCAACAACTTGAAACCAACAACTCCGTTATTAAACCTAAAAATTAGAAATTAAGCCAACCAGATTTACCTAGAACAATAAGCAGGATTAAATATTTAGGTTTTTCCAATTGCATATTGTGTATTTATAGTTTTATAGTGTTGTACCCCATTATATAGTTAGAATTATCTCAGTACACTGAGGATTTCTTAAACAAGTAGAACGAAAATACTATATTTAGGGATATGTATGGTAGATCCCAAAATATAAGATCCTGCCTTTTTGCTTTTTCAGTGGGGCAATAAACGACTCTATTAAGGTTTTGTGTATAGTTGGCAGGTATTACGATAAACGTTTTTTTATTTTACCTGCTTTGTATACCATCCTCACTTGCACCTGCAATCATATTGGATCTATTTTTACCTATATATTTACTACCTGGCACACGGTTTGGAGCCCTTTAAGTATTTGATAATATAGGCCTAATGACCACAGGTCCTCATTCAGATTCGAAAGGTACTTTTTATTATTTTTATTTTTAGTTTTACTTACAACTTACAACTTAATGGTTTTATTTTAATTATGTAGCGCCCGTGGAAAAAATTGCAATAGTGGCTATTGCAAGAGAAAACATTTATCACTTGACGCTAAACAAATAGTGAAAAAGTTTGATAAAAAGAAATTTGAATAAACAAAGAGTTTTGCAAGAAACCATTGAACTAACAAAAACTTCAATTTTTACGATTAAGGGTACTCAGGAACAGGAAAAAACGGAAAGATCATGTAGACGATTGTGAAAAAGACGTCATCGGGAGAAAATATATTCTATGTATGAAGAGCAATTGGTGCCGACACTAGACAAAATAAAATTAAGACTGGTGCACGGCGGAACCAATATACATTGGGGCCGATCAACCCTTCGCAGAATTCTCTTAAGAATGGGATTCACGTTCCGAAAAATCAACAAAACGCAAGTAGTGATGGAGAGAATTGGCCAATAATTTGCCTTGACGAAACATGGTTCGATTCATATGACACTGTGCAAAAAGGGTGAGTTGACAGCAGTACAAAAAGTCAGACTAAGGCACCTTCAAATAAAGGTAAACAAATAGCTATTTTGCATGCTCGCCCAGTGGGTCGCGTAGAACATGCAAGGTGGACAAAATTCATGTTATGATTTCCAGGAAATCTTATCTGCAAAACGTAAACAACACCACCAAACCCCGAATTCCGAGAAAATGTTGTTTATCAAATTTGCAAGTGGCGAGTCATAAGCGTCAGAAGTCAGGTAATGAGTTTAATGCAGCTCTTTCAATCAATCAGTTGCAATTTAGCGACATTTTCGTGCACATCTTATAGTGACATATTGTAATATTGTGAAAGTTTTTGTGATGAATATTAATACTGAGGGTAAGTACTATTTTTTAATGCATTTTTTTAATCAGAATCTATTAATTTGAATTTTCAGTATTTTTTTTAAATAGCCTATATATTTTAGCGTGTTTTTAAAAAAAAAAACTTTGAAAGTTCAGAATATACAGACATTCACCTCTATCCGGGCTAGTTTTTAGATATTACACAGAAATAACTTTATTCTTCGTAAAAATACACATAGCACACTTCAGTACAACATGTTGTTTTTTCTTTTTTTCCAGAACACGTTTACTCTATTTCAAGGGTAGCCTTTTTTGAAGAGTGGTTGAAACACACGAAGAATGAAAAAAAACTGTGTGTATGACTTTCTTTTTTCAAAATTTCACTTTGGTGACATTACTGAAAGCAGCCAAAAAGAAATAAAGTTGAAGATATCCAACTTGTCTAATAAGTCTGGTGCCAAATGGTTGGCTTCAGGAAAGTCGAAGGAGCGTTTTTAATTAAAAATAAAAATTGATTGGATGAAGCAGACATACAATTTACTGCGAGTTCTTTTGCGCCACAACCTTCAACATCAAGTGAGAATGTGACTCCTGCAGGAAGACCTCGCAAAGATTTCGAGGAATCGTCGTTTAAGACGAAGAAAACGTCGCGTCGTGGATCTCGTAGAATCCCGAAGTGTCAGTGAATTGGTGACTGCTGCCGAAATTGCTGTGCGTTCAGCAGGGCAAAGAAAAATTGCCAATGTGATTAGAGACATTAGTGAGAGCCCAGATAATATTATTAAGTCTAAAAATACCAGTTCCGTTAATCCTAGGCAATTAAGTAGTGACGAAGCCTTAGCTTACTATATAGATTCTAAGTCAACAACGCATTCTTACAAACAAACTAGGAAGTGGTCCATCAAGGCGGGGCATAATGTGTTTCCGTCATATTTTAGTTTAAAAAAGTCCAAACAGGCCTGTTACCTTGCAGAGGAGCACATTGCTATAACAGAAACTCGTGCTGAAATAAATTTGCAAGCCTTATTAAATAAAACAGTGGAACGTCTAGTATTAGCACAGAATGAAGTTATCAGCAGTGTGCTCCCAACAAGTTCATCTTATACACTTGTTAGTAAAATGGGGATGTGATGGAAGTTCTGGGCACAGCACATACAAAACAGAGATTTGAGAACACTGAATATGCGGACGAGTTTCTTTTCGCATTTTCTTTAGTTCCCCTTAAGTTATATGATGGGTCCAAAATTATTTGGCAAAATCCTCGGCCTTCATCAACTTTGTATTGTCGCCCAATCAAATTTATATTTGCCAAAGAAACGAACGACTTCACGTTAGTGGAGACAAATAGATTGTTGGAAGAAGTTAATGCTCTTCTTCCAACACTTATCAACTTTGGTGATTCTCAAATCTCTGTAAAACACGAACTTTTGCTGACAATGACAGACGGAAAGGTGTGTAACGCCTTAACGGAAACTAGTTCATCCCAAAAGTGTTTCATCTGTGGCGCCACCCCCAAGACGATGAACGATGACCCCGCGATGTTTAACAGCAATCAAGAACATTTTGGCTTTGGTTTATCTACCCTTCATGCTTGGATTCGTTGCTTCGAATGTCTTTTACATATCAGTTACAAGTTGAATATTAAGAAATGGCAGGCTAGAAGCAACGAAGATAAAGCAGATATCAAGTTTCGTTCCGAGGAAATCAAATTGAAATTTAAGAACGAGATGGGACTCATTGTAGATAAACCAAAGCCAGGATTTGGTTCTTCAAATGCTGGACATACAGCCCGTCGCTTTTTTAACAATGCTGAGATGAGTGCTCAGATCACAGGGTTGGATGTTACAATTATAACAAAGTTTGATGTTATTTTGAGAACATTGTCTTCTGGATTCGAGATAAATTTAGTTGAATTCAAAAAATTTTGTCTTGAAACCAGAAAACATTATCTTAGTCTCTATTCGTGGTACTGTATGCCTGCTACTGTGCATAAAATATTAATCCACAGCACAGAAGTCATCAAAGCGGCATTGCTTCCAATTGGGCAGCTTTCCGAAGAGGCTCAAGAAGCACGGAACAAAGATTGCCGCAGATTTAGGGAGTACAAGACCCGCAAGTGCTCGCATGTTGCCACGAATAGAGACTTACTGTGCATGTTAATTATAATATCTGATCCTTTGATCAATAGCGTTCGAGAGATTCCCAAAAAAAAGCCGGAAAAAATATGTACAGATGTATTAAAGTTAATTGTAAGCCCTAGCATAGAAGAGTCAAGATTGGAATCGTCATCATATTATCGCACAATGCCACAAAATGATGACGATTATACAGTAAACGACTCATCAGAAGACTCTGATGATGATTATTAGGTTCAGCTACTATTTTTAGTTATGTAGTGCTTGTACTAAGCATGTAAACCTTGACTTGTAAATTTTTCTTTATCAATAAATGAGTATTTTTATTTTACATATAATTACAGTCAGTGTCACTATGCTAAATTTATTACAGAGCATTTATAACATTTATTATAAAATTAAACAAAAACAATTTTTGACTGGAATTTTCAAACACAATTTTTTTTTGAAACCGAACAGCAAGAAATATGTACCTTAAAAAAATCAAAAAACATTTTAAAATACCAACTACTTATGTATGTATAATGCACAAGTTACCTACCTGAAAGGCAGGTATTATTTGAGTTTATCCTTTTTGTGTCAATAAAACTAAGTAATATGGATTAATTGTTTTATTTTTAATTGACAAATGCAATAAATGATTTTTCATCTGGTTATTATTAAAAAATAATAATGCAATGTCTTTCATTTAGTTGCACATTCAAGTTTGTAGAAAAAATTCGTGCACATACGCAGAATATTTTGTTTTTGTTATACAATGTTTTGTGCAGCTGGACAAAAAATACAGGTAAGCGAAATGCAGCTAAATGAAAGACACTGAATTATAATTTTTAATTCTAATAACCATACAAAATACCCTTGCCCTTTAGTTCCGTTATCTACCTGCTAAGCTGATGCAATCCTACCGCGATATGCAAGGGTGGCTGTATTACACAAATTTTATCGATATTGAGTACCTGCGGTAAATTGTGAATAAAACCCACATTTATTAACCGATTTTCATGATTAATACCTTATTTTACTTTCCAGATACGCAGCTGTCAGAAAAATGTATATTTTGTTTTTCTTTTGTTATTGAGCTTTTTTACCGAAAAAAATAATGAATTTGACACGAAAAAAATTTTTTTCTCTCCATTAATTTCTAAATAACTCCAAAACGATAAAAGATAGAATAAAATAATATTCAATTAACTTTAATAAAATTTTGTTACGCATTTTTTAATGTTTTATTTATAAAAATCTGACAAGTTGTTCCCGAGTTATCGTTAAATATGTCTGCGTAGCTGACTAATTTAGGGGAAAAAATTAGCCACGCCCATAAAAAAAACCAACGCGAATTTTTTCTTAAAATAACTTAATATGCCTAGAATATACATAAACAATTGAAATAAGTGAAAAAATAATTTTGTCCAACTAACTTGTACTAGTCGACACACTGTGCGCCCGTGGAAAAAATTGCAATAGTGGCTATTGCAAGAGAAAACATTTATCACTTGACGCTAAACAAATAGTGAAAAAGTTTGATAAAAAGAAATTTGAATAAACAAAGTGTTTTGCAAGAAACCAGTGAACTAACAAAAACTTCAATTTCTACGATTAAGGGTACTGTAGGAAAACCATCACTCAGGAACAGGAAAAAACGGAAAGATCATGTAGACGATTGTGAAAAAGACGTCATCGGGAGAAAATATATTCTATGTATGAAGAGCAGTTGGTGCCGCCACTAGACAAAATAAAATTAAGACTGGTACACGGCGGACCAATATACATTGGGGCCGATCAACCCTTCGCAGAATTCTCTTAAGAATGGGATTCACGTTCCGAAAAATCAACAAAACGCAAGTAGTGATGGAGTCAGAAGGATTGCGAATCTTGCGACATACTTATTTACAAGAAAGTAAAAAGTATCGATCAGAGAATTGGCCAATAATTTGCCTTGACGAAACATGGTTCGATTCATATGACACTGTGCAAAAAGGGTGAGTTGACAGCAGTACAAAATGTCAGACTAAGGCACCTTCAAATAAAGGTAAACGAATATCTATTTTGCATGCTCGATCTGAAAAGGACTGGGTTTCAAATTGCCTACTATCATCTGCAAAAACATAAAAGATTGGATTGGACTATAACGAAGACACTACCGCAGAACTTATTGAAAATTGGTTTCAAAATTCCCTTTTGCCAAATGTTCCCGAACAGAGTGTTATAGTTACGGACAATGCAAGTTACCACAGTCGCCTACTAAATAAGGTTCCTAATGCAGCCAACACCAAATCGGAAATACAGGAATATATGTTAGAAAATGGCATTTATTTTGACTTTAGTTATAAAAAAATGATCTTCTAGAAGTTTTGAAAGACTACAAATTGAAAAAGAAATATGTTTGTGATAGTATGGCTGAGAAAATGAGACACACTGTCTTGCGGCTTCATCCATATTATGGTGTGTTTAATCCAGTTGAACATATTTGGCATCACGTTAAATCAAAAATAAGGGCACAAAATGTTTCTCCTACTTTAAGCGTCTCAGTGGTTGACAGTTGTGAAAGCTGTTCAGCACGTTGTTAAACTTGAAGATTCATATATTTATGTAAATAATCTAAAACCACTGATAATTACCTCAGCTGATGACAGTAATAGTGAAACCGAATTAGGCTTAAGTTAAAATATATTTTTATTTATACAATATGTCCCCTCTTGTAAACCCCATTCATTCAAACTGTATATTTGTACCAAACACTCTACTCCAAAAACACTTATAATTTTATTTATTTGCATTAATGAATAATGAAAATTTTTAAGTCCATCTCTGCAACCTATCATAAACAAAAGGTCAGAATTTTTATATTGCCCACTTAAATCAGGATCTTATATTTTAGGACAGGCTATATTCAATATTACATTTAGTTTAAAATTCTTATTCGTCCGAAGAAGGCACCGTGTGCCGAAACAACTGTCATGCAAAATAATAATATAGTGCAAATTAAAAACATTATTAGTGTTTTATTTGTGTTAAGTTAGAATCTCGTCAATTTCTATATTTATTCCAAACTTCAACTTTCTATGTTTATTGTAGTTTCGGAGAAAATCGAGACAGACGTTATGGATCACTTAAAATAATACTATACATATACGAAAGACTATCAAAAGTTCCTATAAATTTTAGAACGCCAAATAGGGGGAGGTAAAGGTGCATTAACAGACGCGGGGCAGACACAAGTTGGGACTCTCTATTGAAATAGTATATAGAATTCATTAAAAGGTTATGACAGCTGCTTGTTGCTGAATCTTGCCTTTGCCAATGACTTGCTCTTGCTCCGGAGAGAGTGGACTCCAACACATAATGTATAAGGGAATAAATCTATAAGGACGGTATTACCATATATATATATATATATATATATATATATATATATATATATATATATATATATATATATATATATATATATATATTATACACATTTACCCAGTACGTTCTCGCAAACATAAATTGTAAAGTCAATATATTTTTTGGAGGCGTAATTGTTCATTAAAAAATGGATTTATTTAAAAGTTTTTTACATCATTTGATAGTAAAGGATTGCCATTAAAATGCTAATAATTCAGTAGTTCGTCCAATCGCCTTCAGGGCATACTTTCGACGAGATTTTCGGCGTATTCTTGTGGCAAATATTTTCAAATTGCCCGAATTTGCCGTGATAGCTGCTTCGCTGCGTACACCTTTTTACTACGAAGCTTCTGCTTGATGTATGACCACACATTCTCGATTGGATTTGCATCAGGCAACTAAGATGGCTGCGCGGTTCACTCCGATGTTTGGAGTCGTTATCCTCTTGAAGAATCCACTTCTCATTTTTATCGACAAAACACCATTTGACAGTTGGTACTAATGTCTTCTTGTAAATTCGAAGCATTTTTTCAGCATTCAAATTGTAAAGGTAAAGAAGAATCTCACAAAACCTTTTTCCGAAAGACATTCCTAAGTATGGATCTTCACAGGGTGTCTCACGGTGCGCTGAACCAATCGACTAGTGGAAATTGACCGGGCTTGTGTCACACGAGTCGTTTTTCTCTGTGTTTTTCGCTCAGCAATGATTTCTTGATTGTACTTTGATATTTCAAATCGTTAGCCCGAAGATGAGTAAGAATCATTTCATACGATATATCCAAACCTTTCTGCATTAATTTTTGCGCCTCTTGGCGCAAAATTAATTGAGTATTTCAGGAAAACATGTCAATAATCATTTTTTTGGCATTGTCTGACACTTTTCCTTTCGAATCTTGAACTGAGAGTAACCCAGGCTTGCCCATATACGAGGATTGTATGATAACTACCTAGCTTCGGCCAAAAATGGCGCTACTACTATTTAAAAAATTATATTTTTAGTAAACATAAAATTTCACAAAAATCCTGTTAAATTTTCAAGTCGCTGCGTGATTTAGTTTGTAAGTGGCAGCCATTTATTTAGAACAACTTTTGTGATTTTACAACAATGGAAAGAATTGAATATCGAGCAGTGATAAAATATTTGTTTTTGAAAAAGGATACGAATGATGAGATAAAAGTGGAACGACGTTTATGGGGACTATGTACCTTCGTTATCGTTCATAAAACATTGCTGCTGAATTCAAACGCGGACGTACAAGTATTTTTTGACGAAGAACATCCAGGTCGTCCAACTGAGTCACCACATCAGAAATGACTGAAAAAAAATTCACGATATAGTGATGAGAGTTACATATATATATATATATATATATATATATATATATATATATATATATATATATATATATATATATATATATATATATATATATATATATATATATATATATATATATATATATATATATATATATATATATATATACATACATACATACATACATACATACATACATACATACATACATACATACATACATACATACATACATACATACATACATACATACATACATACATACATACATACATACACATATATACACAGGTATACAAGTATGAAATGCGGATTTTTTTTCTAAAAAAACATGTTAAAGTCGGAAGAATAATAAAAAAGTGCTTTATTCAAAGTATGCTCCATCGCTTGTTATACATTTTTCCCATCTTTCTGGTAATTTGTGAATACCACGCCCCTTTTGCTGCGAACCTTCGCACCAACCAAAGCGCTGCTCAGCAAGTGCGTGACCCATCGATGCAAACAAGAGGTAATGGGAAGGAGCCAAGTCTGGTGAGTAAGCCGCATGGGGTAGAACTTCCCAGCTGAGTACTTCCAACGTCCCGCGAGCTGGTTTTGCCGTATGTGATGAAGCATTGGCATGAAGAAAAATGACTTTGTGTTGCCTCTTTCGATATTCTGGCCTTTTTTCCAGCAGCGAACGGTTCAAATCGGTCAATTGCTGTTGGTAAAGTTTAGTATTAACCGTTAAAGGTTTTAACAGCTCATAATAGACCACGCCCCTCTGTTCCCACCAAACACAGAGCATCGTCTTCCTGCCAAAGCGATTTGGTCTTGCGGTCGATGTGGATGGTGCGCCTGGGTCTACCCATGATTTTTTGTGCTTGGGATCCTCAAAATAAATCCACTTTTCAACCCCTGTAACTATACGATGCAAAAACGACTTCCTTTTGTACCGAGCGAGCAAAATGTCACATGTGTTTTTGCGCTTTTCCATTTGCCTGTCGCTCAACTCATGTGGTACTCATCTACCGGTCTTCTGAATCTTTCCCATCTCTCGTAGCTGATTGGAAACAGCTTGTTGACTAACGCCCAATTGCTCGGCGAGTTGTTGTTGAGTTTGCGATTCATCTTCGTCCAACAGTGCTTGCAATTCCACATCTTGGTATTTTTCTGGCAGTTTTCGACGTTCCTTGTCTGCAACATCGAAGTCACCACTTTTGAAACGCCGAAACCATCGTTCACACGTGTCTTGCGATGGAGCATGTTTACCATAAGCTTCTCGAAGTAATCGGTATGATTCAACAGCAGTTTTCTTCAAATGAAAACAAAAAATTAAGGGTGTCCGCGAATGCTCTTTGTTTGGTATAAATTTCGACATATTGAACACAACACTATGCACCCACTTTTCCAATTTATTACTCGTGCGCGTCTGACACTTGTTGATGACACAACAAAATGGCGCACTGTCAAATCTTTATAGCACAAACTGCATTGGTGCACCATCTGTTGTCTGAAATCCGCAATTATGTTACTATAGAGGTTTTCACGGATGGTGGAACGTAATACATTAAAATTCCGGATTTCAATCCGTTCATCTCACAATGAATTTGCACGATGTTTCGCCAAAATCTCATTTGGCGTTTTTAAGTCTTCCTGCTGCTGCTGCTACTCGATACAGCAGCAACAAGATCACAGTATCGAGTAGCAACAGCAGGGGGAGCACTTGAAAATGCCAAATGAGATTTTCGCAAAACGTCGTACAAATTCATTGTGAGACGAATGGATTGAAACCCGGAATTTTAACGTATTATATATATATATATATATATATATATATATATATATATATATATATATATATATATATATCCCCACCCTGTTCCCCTTTTTATATTTTACTATAAACGTTTTTGCATAAAACTTGTTTATTATTCATTAAAAACCCAAGAAAAACTCCCACTTTACCACTAAAACCCTTTAAGATTTATCGACCCTTATCTCCTTTCACCCCCTTGGCATGAAGCGGTAGGCTTCATCTCCTTGTTAGGTATTATCTATATACCAAATTTGAAATTGCTATCTCATTTTGTTCAAGAGTTATCGTGCCAACGGACCGACAAACACACCGACAGAAAATGAGTGACTAGGTTTTTCGTGATCTAGGAATCCTAAAACGTGAAGGAAAGCAAAAATCTTTGTGATTTTTTTACAAATAAAATACTTTCCTCTAGCAAGGAAAGTAATAACAGTTAAAGATATGAACAATAACACTGGTCAACACTAGTTATGCCACACGAACTTTGATAGCTAATACTGTTTTAGCTAACTACCCTCATCATTAAACTGCAGTTGTTTTGTTTCAATTAGCCTCAGTTTTCGATACGGTAATACTTATAATTAGTACTACGGCAATAAAAGCCAAGGAACGTTCGCGAAGAAATAGTCATAAAACTATTCGTCTGTGATTTCATCAAAATATTGTGATTTATTAACTGCGTTAACATGTCGAGAAAGTGTAGTAACGATCCTAACTCTTTTTGTTATGTTTGTGGTGAACTGACTTTCAGAAAACAAAGACGAAATTTCACAAAACTAGTCTTGGAGAGTTATCACCGGTATTTTGGTTTCGCTGTGGCCCATCAAGACAAATAACCGATTGGAAGAAAGGATCCCGTCATATGCCGTTTGCTGTACCCATGATTTGGACCGAACCAAGAGATCACATTTCGGACTGCTATTTTTGTCTTACTGACGTAAATGGTATAAAATTCAAAAAAAAAAACAAACAGTTATTTACCCTATTTTACCTTCAGCCATGAGACCAGTCCCTCATAGTGAAAATTTGCCTATACCAGTTGCATCTGCCTCCGTTGAGATTGACAATACACAATCCTCCACTTCAAGCCAATGTGTTGATGAGGACGATGACTCTGAGGTTGAAGAAATTCTAACCAAGCCACACCTGATAACTCAAAGAAACCTAAACGATTTGGTTCGCGATTTAAATTTGTCAAAAAAGCAGTAAGAACTATTAGGATCTCGATTAAAAAGAAGGAATTTGCTACATCATGAAACCAAAATTAGTTATTTTCGAAATCGTGATCAACACTTCAGATCATACTTTTCTCAAGACGGGAACTTGGTGTATTGTAATGATATAAGTGGGATTATAAGGATTTTGGAAATCGATTTTGATCCCTCCCAATAGCGTTTATTCATTGACTCTTCTAAAACAAGTCTAAAAGCAGTGTTACTGCATAACCGAAATATACTTCCTTCTATACGTCTGGTCCATGTTGCTAATATGAAAGAAACTTATGAAAACATGAAGTTATTACTTGAAAAAATCAAGTACAGTCTGTATTCTTTCAAAATCTGTGGCGATTTAAAAGTTGTTGCCCTATTACTCGGACTTCAGCTGAGTTATACTAAATTCTGCTGCTTTTTATGGGAATAGGACAGTCGACGCAGAACAAACCACTATCATAAAAAAATATGGCCTACACGTGCATCCTTAATTCCTGGATACAAATATGTGATGTATTTACCCCGTGTAGAGCCATCTGAAGTACTTCTTCCACCATTGCATATTAAATTAAGCCTGATCAAAAATTTTGTTAAGGCAATGGATCGCAATGGGAGTGGATTTTTGTATCTAAAAGAAAAATTCCCCAAAACAAGTGATGCAAATATAAAAGAGGGTATTTTCGTAGGACCTCAAATCAGGGAGTTAATAAAAGATCCGGTATTCATTTTTTAGACTCCCACCTGGATTTTTTTCCTCAGAATTTGGGGGCTGTGTGAGCGATGAGCACGGAGAAGGGTTCCATCAGGACATTTCTAAGATGGGAAAACGTTACCAGGGCAAATGGAACCCAAATATGTTGGCAGATTACTGCTGGACCATCAAAAGGGGCCAACCAGGATCTAAATTTGCTAGAAAATCTTAGATCGTAACTCCATAATAAAACTTTTTTACATTTTTGGTTTAGGAGGTCATTGTTTTTTTGAAATATTTTAAATTACTTAAGAGAATAAAATCCTTGGCTAACAGATTTTTTTTAATGTTTGTTTTTACTGCCAACCAGCTATTAAAGTAAAAAATATCATAAAAGTCCATGTGGCATGACAAAGTTACAATTTTGTTTACCAGTGTAATTTATTTGTAGATGAGTTTCATTAATAACGCAGGCCGACAAAATTGGACGAAATTTCAGACCGTGAGACCAAAGTATACTTTCCCAAAGATTTTTGGTGCGCTCAATCCAAATCTGACCTCAGAATTGCCTCATCACATCAGGTTTTTGAAATATCCTAACCCCAAAATGCATAAAACATGGTTTTTTCGCTATATTCGGGATTATATTACACCGCGAATTAATTTTTCTCCACATAGCTCGTTACGGGATATGAAGTCCTACTCTTCCCCATCAATTTGAATTTTTCAGAGACCTTTTTTTTTCTCGAAGAAATCATCCTTCTAGTAGCAACATTGTTTATTTGTTATCATACATGGTGTCTCATTTTAATGTTAATTTTTAATTTTTTTATGTCAACTTTAGTAAAAAAATTTCATAGTTGAAGGGTTTTGAAGGAGCAATAAAATGATATAATTGTGATGACCTTGGAAGGTCATTTCAAGGTCAACTTTAATTTTTTAAACGGGAACTCATATTTTTTATGGCGGCATCATGTTTCTCTAGCAAAAATACACAACTCTGGTCCGAAAATTTTTTCTCGATAATACTCCGTTAATAAGTTAATACTTCAGAAAGGCAAACGTAATAAACTTTTAACCAAATTGGTATGGTTGTAACGAAAACATCAAACTAATTAATTTCAACAGACGATTTCTCCGACAAGAAATAAAATAACTCAAAAATTCAAAATTCATTTTGAAGGGGCGAACGAGTACTTTCAGATACCGCAACAAGTTTCGTGGAGAAAAATGAATTCGAGGTGTAATATAATCCCGAATATAGCGGAAAACCATGTTTTTTGCATTTTTAGGTTAGGATATCTCGAAAACCTGATATGATGGAGCAATTCTGAGGTCGGATTTGGATTAAGTACACCAAAAACCTTCCAAAAAGTACAGTCTGGCCTCAGGGTTTGAAAAATGTTGGCCAGTGTAAATTTAAAAAAAAAAAAAAAACGGTCAAGTGCAAGTTGAACAAGCGCAATTAATGCTCCGTACGTTGATTGCTTTTGAAATAAAAAATTTTGTTACCGAAGTATAAAATGATCAGTGACTTCACAAAATCCACCCCACTTGAGTTTTCAACAAAGTTTTTTTTCCGATCTTTAGTGAAAACTGATGATCTTGAAATTTTTATTTTTTTTTTATATACCAGATAAATTATTAAAGATAATGCACTCGTGATAATTTTCATTCAATCTGCACCCTGTGGAGAATATTCCAGAATTTTTTCAACATTTGTCGATCAGTACACCCCGCTCGATGACCTGGTAAAATTTTTTTTTCACTTTCAATTTCACCCCCCAAAACTAATCCTTTATGTCAAAATTTAACTTTCAAAACTACACGGCTCTGATGAGGCCATCAATTAGCACCAAATTTCAACTTTTTTTTCGAGTGTGACGATTTTCTCCGAAACTATTCGACCGACACCGAAGTGATTTTATAAGTGTTCCGTCCGGAATACTAAAAAAAAACGATCGAACTGCTTAGAATGCAATAATACTGTTCTTGGACCACCAACGAATCTCACAGAAATTTTCTGTGAGGGGTAGATACATATGCAAATTTATATTTAGTAATGATCGGCCAGGAGGTGTGTCATAACAAAAAATTTTATTTCAAAAGATAAATAATTGTTTACTGGTTTATCATTAGCCTCAAAAAAAAAAATTCAGTATTAATTTGGTCTGAAAATTAGCAGTGGGTGTTTTTTTTTTAAATTTAAAATCGTTAAAAAAGACATGAATTTGTAAAGAATTTGATAGCCAATAAGAGTAATAGCTTGCTGTGATTAAGAAAACACCAAGAGAGATTGAAAATAGATTAGAGACTAGTCAGAGGCAAATTTTTATTTTAACATTAAATATTAACAGGCTGAATTTTGGCATACAGGTAGTTTTTTGGACGTAGAATACAATAAAAAAAAGTTTACTGCCCTAAAATGTATATAGATTATTTTTCTTGAGTTTTACCGTAATTTAACGAAAATATTTAAATTAAAATGGCTGGTTTAACCCCCTCAGTTGTAGGGGGAATCATGCTTCCAACTTCATTTATGAATAAATTTAGGTTTCTGTACACCGCCAAATATTTTGAAATTGACTGTTAAGGCGTTTCTTGGGGTGCTGATTAAGAATCCGATGACAGATTTGAAAAATTCAAAATGGCGGATCCAATATGACGGCCAGAAGGTACGTAATTCATTTAATTTCTACGAGTAATTTAGAATTTATGTGTTTTTTAATAACTGTTTTCTTTGTACCTGGATGTTCAAACGAAATATAAATACTTTATACTTTAAACTTAGACTGTTATTTTTTCCTCTTTAAATATATATTTTTTTTTATTTTAAGTTTAAGTTGTATGATTAATAATAAGCGAAAAATACGTTTAAATATATATATATATATATATATATATATATATATATATATATATATATATATATATATATATATATATATATCGATATATATATATATATATATATATATATATATATATATATATATATATATATATATATCGATATATATATATATATATATATATATATATATATATATATATATATATATATATATATATATCGATATATATATATATATATATATATATATATATATATATATATATATATATATATATATATATATATATATATATATAATCACCCAAAGTACTCATCGGTAAGTAGGTGCCTAAGTACCTAACTATGCAATAAAAATATTCTGTGTATATAAAAATAAAGCAAAAACCTATAATATGCTTTGTTCAAATTAGAACAGCGATGGCTTCAACTTTCAGTTTTGCCCCGGTCAAACTTCGAGAAGTTGGTAAATCTGCATTTCCCTGCGAGAAAAAACAATCATATTTAACGTCCACGATACCCTAGTGTATCAACAGCCAACAAGCCAAGTCCGTGAAATTGTGGAAACCTGTGCCAACATGACGGGAGTTGGATTAGCAACTATTTATAGATTTCTAAATGAAAGAAAACGTGGTTCTTGAAGAATCACGAAGGAAAGGAGCCCTTAGAGGTCGATGAAGACTTTAAAAGCGCAGTAAGAAGAAAAGTACACTATGTCTGTCTGTCTGTCCGTCTGTCTGTCTGTCTGTCCGTCTGTCTGTTCGTCTGTCTGTCACACGAAATTTTCTCCGAAACTATTTGTCATAGAAAGTTGAAATTTGGTAATAATATAGGAATTGATGGCCTCATCAGAGCCACGTAGTTTTGAAAGTTAAATTTTGACTTAAGGGGTTAGTTTTGGGGGGTGAAATCGGAAGAGAAAAAAATTTTTTTACTAGGTAATCGAGTGTGGTGACAACTGAAAGCTTGTGAAAATACGAGTAAAAAATATATATATAATGTAATACTTGCGCGCACTTTTCTTTGTATTATTTTTAAAAAATCGCGAAAAATCGCTGTCCACCCGCCTTATCTCGAAAAGTACTGATCAAAAAATTTTGAAAAAATTCTGGATCATTCTCCAGGGGGTGTAGATTGAACGAAAATTATCACGAGTGCATTACCTTTATTAATTTATCTAATATATAAAAAAAACAAAAATTTCAAGGTCATCAATTTTCAGTAAAGATTGGAAACAAACTTTGTTGAAAACTCATTTGGAGTGTGTTTTGTGAAGTCACTGATCATTTTATACCACTGTAACAACATTTTTTATTTTAAAAGCAATCAACGTACGGAACACTAATTGTGCAAGTTCAACTTGCACTTGACCGTTTTTTTTTTCATTAAAAAAAAATACCTACACTATAAAAAATGAAAATTATGGAAAATCCATCATAACCTGAATTTTCGTTGGGAAAAACTCATTAGAAAATCTGTTCTTATCGATAAAACAGAAATAATTTGTTGAAGAAGAGAATATTTACGAGCAATCATTGCACGGAATATCACAGTGCTTAGATTACCTCGATATCATTGAATCCCATAAAGCTAATTTGGGAACAAATAAAAGGTTTCAGGAACACGTTTTTAAGAGCAAAATTACAAAAAAAGAGAAAGTTCTTTTAAGTTTTTAATGATTTGTAATATGAAGTAAATTGTCACCTGTAACGGGAAAAAAATTGTCCGACTTTTTTCGACCATTTCGTACTGCGTTGAATGTAAAATTGCCGATGGCGCACTACAGCAGGCTAATTTTCATATTTCAAAACTCAATTTTTAAATAACGCAGACAATGTGAGTCTTTTTAATTATTCTTATATTGAAACTTAAGATATAATAATGATATATTCACAAGGATTTTTTTTTCAATACTATATTTAATTAAATATTTGTAATTTAATCTATGTCCGTTAAAATCATGAAAATAAAAATTTCGTTTTAACTGTTACATATTATAAAGCAACAAAAATAAAAACTATTAGCATCATCCGAAAGCTGAAAGTGTACTCTTCAAAAAGCTGTCTTTAAATATTTTTTTTTTACACTCTGAAAACAGGTAATATCGATTAACCTTCGAGCGATGCGCATAGACTTTCAAATTAACCTGTTTGTCGCGTTGCACTTTTAAAAATAAATTGTCATACTAATAAAAAAATCTGGAAAAAAACTATATACTATTTTTTTGTAAAATTTCCCACTCTTTCACGTGGTGCTATCAGTTTTTCGATATTTTTGTTAGTTTTCGAGATATTTGGTATTTTGTGGGCTTAGCGTACATAAAACTTTAGCAAACTTTTTTTTTATCGTATGCTACGACCAAAAAACTTCCTATGTGCCAAAATGCAGCCTGTTAACATTTAATAAGGGCTCAAAACCCCTGGCGACTGGACTAACCAGGAAAACAATGGGGAAAGAAAAAACATTCAGGACGGCTCATTAAGATTGAATGATAAAAAAAAAATTAAGAACCTTTTCGTCCACTTCTCCTGAAGCGATATCGATCAAATACTACAGGGTTCTTCCCTACTCTAAATACTGTTTGTGTACCAAATTTCAAATCTATATTTCTTTTCATTCAAGAGTCATCATGCGAACAGGTCGACAGCCAAACGGACCGACGGAAATGGTTATCTATGCTATCATTTAGCTCTCCTGAAACATGAAGATATGGAAAAATCTCGAAGAGTCTTTATTCAGGAATAGAACACTTCAAAGAAAAGCAAGTTTAAAAGGTACAAAATTAATCAAGACTATTCCATACCAGCATAAATTTTATTTTCTTTAGGTACATAACTCTATATTCTATGTAAAATATGCGTTCAACTTATTTTTTATACATTTGTAGTCATACTTTACGCTATCTTCCCATAAAACCAGCCCCTCCAAAATCCATACTTCCTGACCCCCACGACGATGGTTCAAAACAACCCGCACACTTCATGAAGCCATCGTAAGTATTAAAAAAGTCTGGATTACAAGTAGAACAGTCCACTCTCCCCTGATAACATCCTCCCTGCGTACAATGATGACCGAATGCCCAGTCTTTTCTATTGCAGCCCATTTGGCACACATCTCTTGGCTGATACATGTATGGATGGTGACAGTGACTCGAACAGTCAAACGAAGACGTCTGACAGCCACA
Source organism: Pachyrhynchus sulphureomaculatus (assembly GCA_019049505.1). Taxonomy (NCBI): domain Eukaryota; kingdom Metazoa; phylum Arthropoda; class Insecta; order Coleoptera; family Curculionidae; genus Pachyrhynchus; species Pachyrhynchus sulphureomaculatus. The sequence continues at coordinate 24,864,277 of CM032453.1, read as the reverse complement.
ATAATGATACGGAATGCAAGGTTGTACAGTTTGGCAACAACCTGTAGGTACTGGATAAGGGCGAGGCACAAATACCACATACGGTACTGGAATAGGAACAGGCACTGGAACAGGAACAGGCACAGGCTGGATAGGGTTTTGGTACTATAATAACTTTAGTAGAATTGGTACAGTTCTTATCTCCTTCTCCTCCTCCTCCTCCTCCTCCTCCTCCTCCTTCGCAGGATGATGATGATGATGTGTTACCTCCAGTAATATGTATATTGTTTACATTGCTTACAGTAACATTCACTGGAATTGTGATATGAGTTTCACTAGTTATTTGGTTCTCAATAGTAATGTTTGTAGGAATTATAACAGTGTTGTTACTCTGGTTTGTGATTGTTTGATTGCATTTTGAGGAGTCTGGATAAGTAGGACATGGTGTAGTGGGACGAGGAGTTGATACTTCAGGAATAGGGGGAAGAGGAGTAAGACGAGTAGGAGGAGTAGGAGGAGAAGTAGGAAAAGTAGGAAAAGTAGGAAAAGTAGGGCAAGGACACTTGCAACAATTACTTTCACAACAACTTCGTGTCTCGCAACATCGGACGTCACAAGTTCTATAAGTTGTACATGAAGAAGGGCGGGTGCAACATGTACTTCGGCATGAACTTCCTCTACAAGAATAGTCGCTGTCACATGAATAATCAGTGCAAGGGTAGGCGTAACAATATTTGGTTATAGTTGCTGCTAGGATGATACAGAAGGACAGTCTCTGAAATAGAAATAACGCGCTGTTAAAAACCAAAAATAATTATGCCCTACAATTGATAAATTGTAAAGAAAACAATTGCGGAAAAACTATTTTTAGTCATTATGATCTTTCTCTCAATCTCAATATTTGAATTATTCTAGGTACAAGACGCAGTCAAATTCGTTCTATATCTTAAATGGATTTGGGCTGGATATGTTGCTAGGTTTAAGGATGGACGATAGATAAAAAAAAATAACAGAGTGGCGATCAAGATCCGAAGCCTATCGAAGTAGAGGTAGACCACCAAGTCGGTGGACTAATGATTTGAAGAGAATGGCTGGAAATTGGGTACAAGTGGCCCAGAACAGAAAAAGGTGGCAAGACTTGGGGAAGGCTTTCTTCCAGCAGTGGACAGTATAAGCTAATGATGATGATGAAGAGATATTTTTCAAAAATGGCATCTACATTTTTTAAAGGTCACTTACCATTTTAATGCTCTTAATTTATCAAACACACTAGTACGCAACAAGGATGATATCTATATTTATATAATTTGTAACTTTAGTAAGAAATCGACATAACTTTATCGTAAATCCTTGATTTTTTTAAAAGTCGAATTTATCAATGGGTCAAAAGTTAACCATTTTTTTGCTATATATTTAAAATACGACAGCAGCTAGAAGGGATAGATTTTTTCATATAATACAGAGTGTAGTTAAATTTCACGGCACTATTAAGTATGTTATATTGTTATAATAACAATTATTAACGAAAAGTGACATTTTTCAGGAAGAGTAAGCAGGAAGGCAAATGCCGCAAGGGTGAATCACATTCACGTTGGGTGGATGGTATGAAACAATTAACCGGAAAGTCATTGCATGAAGCAACAGGAGGAGGAAGCAGGTTCAAAAACGATTTTTAAGGCGAAATTTTAAATGATGTAACGACCCTGTTTAATTTTTATAAAAATATTTATATAAATAATTATTTAGTTGTCAAAATTCGTGTGACAAACACGAAATCGCATACTTCGCGCTTAAAATATGAATAATTACACAGCCCCACAAAAAAAAAGTGGGGTATACTTTTGATGCGATATATCAGATCCGTAGTATTTTTGCCTGCTGATCACGAATCTGACGTCAGAATATCGTCATCACTTCTCAATTTTTTTCTAACCTCAAAAAATAGGTAAAAATTAGTAAAAATTAAGAAAAATATACTCCTAAAAAATTGATTCAAGCTTTTTCATGAATCCAAAGATGTCGTATTCAGACACGCTAAGCTAATATTCATCGGTTGGATTGAGCCATACAGTTCTGTTTTCTTTCTAACCTCAATAAATCAGACAGATATAGTGCTTCTCGAATGCAAAAACGAATTCAAATTAAAATTCAACCGATCCTTACCAAATTTGGTACACGGGGATTTTTTGGGTCGCTGATCACGAATCTGAGGTGGGATTTGCAAAATTCAAGATGGCAGATGTTTTCGCGCCATTTTGAACGCCGAGAAAATTCATCAGTCGATTTTTATTCTTCTACCTGCATCCAGGGCACCTCCACGTGGTGACGGTGGGCAACGGTGTTACTCCACTAGCCGGCAGAGTCCCTGGATAACGGCTTAGATGCCGTCATGGCAGGTAGAAGAAAGAGAATTACGATGCAGGGACTCGGAAACCCAGTATCGGCGGTTGGTCAGGGTGGGAAAGCGGGCCCGCAGCCGTCGTCATCCGGCGACCGTAGCTCTTCATGTGTGGGTGACTTGGCTCATGTAGAGTATAATGCTCTCACAAGGACTTTTCATAAGTGCGATAAAAACAGTGATTCATTTTGTTATATTTGCTGTCAACACGTATTGAGTAAAATGGGGTCACCGATAACGGATAAGATTAAAACCTTATATAAGGATTGTTTTAACATTGAAATAAAGCACCAGGATACAGATTGGGTTCCCCACATCATTTGCAGTTCTTGCAAAATAATGTTGTACATCGATAAGAAGGCGATTAAATATTCCAGACCAGCAATATGGAATAGACCATACAGTGAAAATGATTGCTACTTTTGTATGAATGTTGTATCTAGGCATAACCGAAAAAATAAAAGCACTATTACTTATAACGATGTTTCGACAGTAACAAGACCAACTAAACTAATTCCGCCTCCTGAACCACTTGAAGCTGATGTTATGGAAACAAATGATTTCACCTTATCAGTTCATGCCGAAAACATTGAGACTGTCGAAAAAGATTCAAACACTGTTACTAATGAATGTTCTAGTGACAACCTATCGTATACTAGTGACACAGATAAAGAATTTCTACCATACAACCGTAAACCAGAACCAATACTCGTATCACAGTCAGGACTTAGTGATCTAGTCAGAGATTTAGGCTTATCCAAAGATGGTTCAGAGCATCTTGCTTTCTTTTTAAAGAAAAGACATTTACTTAAGCCAGAAGCTACGATTTCTTATTATAGAAACAGAGATGAAGAATTTCGAAAATATTTCACAATGGACGAGGAATTGTCACTTTCATATTGTACCGATGTAAAAGGTCTAATGGATGAATTTCAAAATAACTCATACGATCCTGAAGAATGGAGACTGTTCATTGATTCTTCTAAACGGAGCATTAAGGCAGTTTTGCTGCATAAACGTTTACGCTCCCATTCCGATTGCTCATTCCACAGTTATGGAAGAGCAATATGAAAAAATGAAGCAGCTTTTGATAAAAATAAAATATGCTGATCATAACTGGAAAATTTGTGGAGATCTGAAAATTGTAACAATATTGCTTGGCCAACAGTCAGGGTTTACACTTTATCCCTGTTATAAATGTCTGTGGAATAGCAGAGACAGGGAACGTCATTATAAGAAAAAAATTTGGCCAACAAGAGAATCGTTCACTTCTGGTGAAAATAATGTATTGTTTCCACCATTGGTAGATCCAGGAAAAGTTCTTATTCCCCCGCTTCACATTAAGCTTGGACTTATGAAGCAATTCACGAGAGCATTAGATACAAACGGCCCATGTTTCAAATATTTGCATAAAAAATTTCCGAAATTTTCTGAAGCTAAAATTAAGGCAGGCGTATTTGACGGGCCACAAATAAGAAAATTGTTTCAAGACTCATTATTTGTTACTAAAATGAATAAAGTTGAAAAAGCTGCTTGGCTTAGTTTTAAAGAAGTCCTCAAAAGCGTTTGGGCAGAAAGCCTTTGAATAGGTCATTCGCGGAAAAAAAAAGAACAAGATAGAGCCAAAAAAAGGAAAGTTAGGCGCGGGTCTAACCTTCGCAATTCTAGGGCTTAAGGGTCTACTATTTGAGAGTATATGGTTTAAAAGTCCTGGTTTTGAGTTTATTGGGTCTCATTTTTAAAGTTACAGGGTTATTGAGGTCTATTTTTTGAGGTTACAGGGTGTGGGAGTCTAAGGTTTCAGGGTTTAGGGTTTAAGAGTATCAGGTTTGAGAGTTCCCAACTGTATACCAAATTTGGTAGGAATCGGTTGGTTTTCAAAAATTTTGTCCGCCATCTTGGATCCGCCATTTTGAACTTTGCAAATCCGACCTCAGATTCATGATCAGCAACCAAAAAACCCCCGTGTACCAAATTTGGTAAGAATCGGTTGAATTTTAATTTGAATTCGTTTTTGCATTCGAGAAGCACTATATCTGTCTGATTAATTGAGGTTAGAAAGAAAACAGAACTGTATGGCTTAATCCAACCGATGAATATTAGCTTAGCGTGTCCGAATACATATTAATACATCTTTGGATTCATGAAAAAGCTTGAATCAATTTTTTAGGAGTATATTTTTCTTAATTTTTACTAATTTTTACCTATTTTTTGAGGTTAGAAAAAAATTGAGATGTGATGGCGATATACTGACGTCAGATTCGTGATCAGCGGGCAAAAATACTACGGATCTGATATATCGCATCAAAAGTATACCCCATTTTTTTTTTGTGGGGCTGTGTTATGGTAGTGTTTTTTAAGTTATTTACCTAGCTATGAAGCAGCTAAAAAAATTGTTTGCGTCTCAAAAAACCGTGCTAAAACGGTTTTCAAGTAATTATCTGAGAAAAATTTTTGGGTTCTGGAAGTTTCTGCAGATGTCTGAACAAAAAGAAGTCACAAGGCGCTAAATCGAAGCTACATAGTGAATGTTGTAACTCGGACAATCCACAGCTTTCGGAAACAGCTGGAAATATGCGATCCTTGTGAATTGTGCAGTGGGCATCGGCAAAATTTTGGTTCTCCATGAATTCGGACGTTTTCCCCCCCTAAATCTGTCAAATGTTCTTGAGAGATTTCTTTACTCGCCAATAGAAACTTGTTTGATCCTTAATTTGTCTTGTACGATCTTGAAAACTGTAGTTTCAGATAGTCCAGCTTATTTAACAAGCTACCATATGTATAAGATCTGTATTCAATGATCTAACAGTAGCAAATTCTGAGCAAGTCTTATGATTTCGAATTGAGTCTTAGCCCTACCAAGCCTGTTTAGACCGAAATTTTTGAAAATAAGAAAATTAGCTTTGATTTAAATTATTAACAGGTTGACTGCCGATCTATATTTTTGAGTTTGTGGTTGACGCCGGTAAGATTTTTCCAAATATTTTTATTTATTGTGGTAAATATGAATTAAAATGAGTCTTGGATGTGTTTTTTTTTTGTGCCATTCAAAATATTAGAAAAAAAAAAATTTCACTCCGATCGGAGTAATCGGCATTGCAAGTGAAAAATTTTACTAGATGCCGAACACTCCGATCGGAGAGTCCAATTAAATAAGTAAAGAAATAATAAATCGAACTCATGAACTCAAAACATTTATTTCTAAATCATTTTTGTACATTTTTAAAACCTGGTTGTCCAGGGCACATTTTGCATTCATACACTGTTTGCTTTCTTATTTTATTTTTCCTGCATTGTTTGCATTCCTTTCTGCTTACCCGTTTTGTTTCTTTAGTTCCTTTTTTTCACTAACAATTTTTTCTACTTTGCTAATGCTGTGGACATTTATTTGGCCTGGAGGAATTTGCGGCAAATTAGTAATTGGTCGTCTGGCTAGTAAATTTCTTATGACATCGAATCGGAAGTCATATAATCGTAACTGGTCAGACCGCGAATATTTATTGTACAAAAAATAGGCGTTTATCATGCTCATTTGCAGCACATGCATGAATAACTTTTTGTACCACCAAATGGTTTTACGGCTGCAAGGATAATATGCCATCATTTGATCCTGTCTATCTATACCGGACATAAAAGCATTATATCCAATGATTGCGGAAGGTTTTTCAGATTCTTGATTTCTTTTGTTTTTAAAAATGCCCATGCTTCCTAATTCTGTTGAAATGTATTGAACATTGCGTTTATCGCGCCATTTTCCGACATGCACTCCATTGCAAAACATAGATTTATTCTCACCACGTTTTAAGTTTGCACTCATTACCTCTTTCGGATTATCTTTCCTCTCAGCTCTCAGCGTACCAGTGCAGTATGTATTTTGTTGAAGTAATTTCCTAGCTAAATTAACACTATTGTAAAAATTGTCTAGATAAACAGCATGTCCCACACCCAATTTTTCCTCCAATAAATGTAAAACAATCTTTTCAGTATGTCCGCTTCCACCATAAACATCTGTCGCACCTTCGTAGACACGAAATTTCAAAATAAGTCCATTAGGCTCTGTCAGCATGTATAACTTCATACCATACTTATGACGCTTATTCTTGATATACTGTTTAAACTGGAGACGACCCCGATAAAGTACCATAGCTTCATCCAAAGACAACTCTCTTCCAGGATAGTAAATTTCTCCCATCTTGTTGTTAAAAAAATCTGCCACAAATCTAATCTTTCCTAGCCGATCTGCCGGATCCATATCTGGAGATGTAAAATGCAAACACCTCAAGATAAGCAAAAATCTATTCCTTGACATATATTTTCTAAAAACAGGTAGATTAAATAGCGGATCAGTTTTCCAATAATCGTTAAGACGGCTCAAGGATATTGTGCCAGTGTGAAGTAACAGGGCCAAAAAAATTTTTAGTTCGTCAAGAGTAAGATCTTTAAAATTAGTAATACGTGATTTTGTATTTGTTTCTGGGCGCAGCAAAACCTCGACTGCGTAAGAGTTCGTTCGTTCTACAATAGTTTGTAAAAAATCATCATCAATGATCATTTCGAAAAAATCGATAGGTGCATCCTGTCCTGGAATTTGCACCAATAATTCCTGGGTTTTCTGGAACAAAATTTGTTTTAACGCACCTCTGTCGTTCCATTTTATCTCATCAAGGCTAGGAAGTGTTTGATGTGGCCGAATAGGGTCTATAAAATTCTCTTCTTCGGACTCGGAGCTTGAATTTACATCACTATCGTCTGTGTCTGGTACTACCGTCACTACTACCTCCGCTTTCTTCCAATAGCTGCAATAATTCAGTGTCAGTTAGCTTCTTTTTCTTATCATATACCTTTTTTTCAACACTACAATGTCTTTTTTTTAATACCAGAAGGCCCAGGTTGATTGTCCATATTGTACGGCAGATTACAACCAAACCAAAAGCAAATCCGCGGAACCACTTAAGCACCTGTTAGAACTTGCGTTTTTAAGCAACGCCACCACTAGAAACACGTTTCATATACAACGCCGATGGAATACTAAAACGTTTCGTAAGAACGCATGTCGAACTCCGATCGGAGTAGACGGCGTTGGCGAAGAGACCCGACGCACTCCGATCGGAGTGGTCGGCAGTCAACCTGTTAATAGTGAAATATTTAACAAAATAAATGAGTTAGAAGAGTGGTAGAGGGTAGCTCTAAACATATCGACTTTGAAAATTATGTAGTTTTTTCAACCTTCAGAGAAAGAGCATATAAAGGGACTTGACCCTATGAACTCAAAAAAAATAATCATTTTACAACTCGTACTTGCAGAGTAACTAAGCCTAATTTTTTGAGTCTCAGCCCCAGCAAGACTGTTTATACCGAAATTCTTGGACATAAAGAAATTAGCTTTGATTCAAATTATGAACAGTGAAATATTTAACAAATTAAATGAGTGAGAGGAGGGTTAGAGGGGTAGCTCTGAACATATCCAATTTGAAAATTATGTAATTTTTTTCAATCTTCAGAGAAAGAGCATATAAAGGGACGTAATGCTATGAACTCAAAAAAAATCATTTTACAACTCGTACTTGCAGGGGAACTAGACCTAATTTTTGTTAACTTTTATATAGTCTAATATTTCGCGAAGTGACTTAATTTATTAATTTCTAAAAATCTGTTAAACAATGCCCCAACTTAGTAACCTCCTTGTATATTTTTTATAACAGCTACTTATAATTTTCATCTACGGAAATTTACTTTTACTTTTATCAATTAATGATACTATCGAAAATTGGTCACGTTTATATTAACATTGTGACACCTGAAAATGGTAATTAATGGTGCAGTTGTCTATTTTGTAATTTTTTAATTTCTATTATTCTATATTATTTATTGTAGTAAAAGTAACAGTTGTTTTACTAAGATTGATTTGTAGTTGTTGACTCACAACTACGTTTGAAGATCATGCTACCTATGTATGAAAAAAATACCTGTCGGTATGTATGGAAGTTCGTAAGGAAGAAAACCACTTTACAACACTAAAAAAAAGAAACGTAAGGAAAAATACCAATACCAATCAAAACAAACAATTTACAACACTAAAAAAAAAAACGAGCACGGAAAATGTTTATAGCAACGAGAATTTGACAGGATTACCAATACCAATCAAAACAAACAATTAATCCCTGTTTCTGTAGACATCTTCCTCCTCGCGTTTTTTTTTTGAATAAAATCTTTGTCCCGCCATTTAGTCCGACAGTGTTGCACAATAGCCTTTTTCCTTAACTACAAACCCCCCCTTTTCCAGATATATTATCCCTTGCGAATCCCAAAAGACAGTATTACTACATAAAGTGAAAAATTACGAAACTTTAAAGAAAAAAAAGTCCTATTCTTCTGGAACAGCTATCCTTATACACGATTCCGTTTTTGGTCAATATATATATATGTCCATATATATTATGTACCCGTATCGATATATATATATATATGGATTTGATATATATATACATATGGCCAGTCCGAAAATTTTGAAACCACTTATAAACTGTTCTAATATATATAATGTTTATCAAGCTTCTCTTTATCTCCTGAGGCGTTTTGCCTTTCATATAATGTTTATATATATATCATATATTCATATATAATATATAAACATATATATACTTTGCACGGACCAGGTGTATGTTGTATGAAATGCGGATTTCAGACAACCGATGGCGCACCAATGCAGTTTGTACTATAAAGATTTGACACTGCGCCATTTTGTTGCGTTATCAACAAGTGTCAGACGCGCACGAGTGATAAATTGGAAAAGTGTGTGCATAGTGTTGTGTTGTTGTGTTCAATATGTCGAAATTTATATCGAACAAAGAGCATTCGCGGACAGCATTAATTTTTTGTTTTCATTTGAAGAAAACTGCTGTTGGATCATACCGATTACTTCGAGAAGCTTATGGTGAACATGTTCCATCGCACGATACGTGTGAACGATGGTTTCGGCGTTTCAAAAGTGATGACTTCAATGTTGTAGACAAAGAATGTGGAAAACCGCCAAAAAATCCGAAGATGTGGAATTGCAAGCATTGTTGGACGAAGATGATTCGCAAACACAAAAACAACTCGCCGGGCAATTGGGCGTTAGCCAACAAGCTGTTTCCAATCGGCTATGAGAGATGGGAAAGATTCAGACGACCGGTAGATGGGTACCACATGAGTTGAACGACAGCCAAATAGAAAAGCGCAAAAACACGTGTGACATTTTGTTCGCTCGGTACAAAAGGAAGACGTTTTTGCCACGTATAGTTACAGGGGATGAAAAGTGGGTTTATTTTGAGAATCCCAAGCACAAAAAATCATGGGTAGACTCAGGCGCACCATTCACATCGACCGCAAGACAGAATCGCTTTGGCAAAAAGACGATGCTCTCTGTTTGGTGGGACCAGAGGGGCGTGGTCTATTATGAGCTGTTAAAACCTGGGGAAACGGTTAATACTAAACGTTACCAACAACAATGGATCGATTTGAACCGTTCGCTGCTTGAAAAAGGCCAAAATACCGAAAGAGGCAACACAAAGCCTTTTTCTTCATGACAATGCTCCATCACATACGTCAAAACCAGTTCGCGACACGTTGGAAACGCTCAGCTGGGAAGTTCTACTCCATGCGGCTTATTCACCAGACTTGGCTCCTTCCGATTAGCACTTGTTTGCATCGATGGGTCACGCATTTGCTGAATAGCGCTTTGGTTCGTACGAAGATGTGAAAAAATGGCTCGTTGAATGTTTCGCAACAAAAGGGGAAGATTTTTACTGGCGTGGTATTCACAAATTGCCCGAAAGATGGGATAAATGTATAACAAGCGATGGAGCATACTTTGAATAAAGCACTTTTTATCATTCTTCTGAATTTAACATGTTTTTTTAGAAAAAAAATCCGCTCGTGCGGTCGCCGTCTTTTATAGGTTGGCGTCTACGCAGATTGTAGGTCGGGGGGGGGGGGGGTCAGAAGTGTTCATCCGAGCATTGATGTTTGCCGGCTGGGTGGTAATTACGGGTTCCAGAGCTACGTTAACTGTTGCCTTCTCGATGTTTTGAAGGAATAATCATGGAATTTTAGACGAATCTAGAAGAGTTGATACTGTAATTATAACTGTAAATTAAATGATTTTTTTGTTTGTGCTGTCCTCTCTCGGAAAGTCTCGGGACTTTTCACCCGATGTAGTAGGCATGCTTTTAAATTTTAGGCCCTACAAGTCAGCGACAATTTCTTGTATCTTACTGCGTTAAAACAAGAAATTTTTGTGTGATTTTTTATTTTGTCAAATTTTAATCATCGTTATAATCTTAACAGGTCTGATATAAGACGGAGTTTTTTACCTTGTCCTGAAAGTCGTACAAAAAAAATGTGGGATCGTCGCTGGTCTAAGTACCTTGCATTTTTCAGTTTTGACGATTTTTTTTCTTCCGGACTATGAATGGAAGTAATTTGGAGCATTGAGCAATGATACAGTTTCTCACGAAAAAAGAAAATAGGCCAAGTTAGTCATGAAAGAAAGTTCCAAAAGTACGGCAATGGTGGTCTATTTTAACATAAAATGCTTGTCTAAAAAGTTTCAATGGGGACGAGACTTAATTCAGGATAACTCCAGATCATGAAGAACAATTGTGGTACGAACTGAGAAAACTGTCAGGTTTGCTAAAGATTGGCTGCTGTCAGATCAATGAGTGGAGATTTCAGTGCTTGCTAAAGAAGCTGAGGTATCTAAAATATTTATTTTCAAGAAAAATTAAGGGGTGTACGGAAGGACGATGCCGACACCTAAACCAATTAAAAAAAAACTGTCCGAATTAATAAAACACCAAAGATTTGCTGTTTCAAGAAAGCTATTGATTCACCGAATTACAGCAACCTCCGTATAACCTAGAGTTAGTTCGCTGCGACTTTTTTTTCAAATATCTAAAGTAACACCTCAAGGGCCGAAAATTTTCTTTGGATCGTTGCAAGCAGCTATAGCTCCATGGTTATGATCTATTTGACTCCAATCACAGTGTTAACTTTGCAATGAATTCACACTTATTTAAGATACGAATTAACTTGTACAAAAACTGTGCAAGACTTTACAAGATAGTCTTTATCAACTTCCTCGGAAAACTGAATATGTGCTAGACCAACAAAAAGCTACAATAACCACACATAAATGTCTCCTAGATTTCCAAAATGTAAACATGAAATGGCTGTTTTTGGATTTTAAGATAAAGAAATCTAAAACTCAAAGAATAAATGAAAGAACAGATAACAAGAAGTCCAGAATTAATAATAATCTATGCTCGAATAAAAATACAATAAACTTGTCCTTGCAGATAGGCAGTTAAAGATCCTTGTTTATACAAAGCGTGCATTATTATCTGATTCAAAAAAAAAACATTACGCAATTCCGTTATCCGTATATGTGTGCATCTACACGGTGAGCCCAAAAGATGTTTTTCTAATTTAAAAAAGTGTCACAATTTTATTAGACAAAGAAGTTGCTTCTCAATTAAGAAACGATCGAGGTTAATCGACAAAGAACAATGCAGGTGTCTTCGTATATAATACTCTGGCCTCTTTCTAAACATATATATATGGGTTTAACTGTACATATACACAAGTAAAATATTACAATATATGTGTTCCCATTCGCCTTCTCCAAACCTCTCTATCGTCCGCCATCTCTTCGTCCATTCCTCGTGACCTCATGGCCTGTCTCATATCTTCATTCCAGGATCTACGTAGTCGTCCCTTTTTATTTCTGTGGTGGTTTCCATGTCCAGAGCCTTTTGGGTCCATCTTGTATCGTTCATTCTGAGTAGGCGTCCAAACCATTTTAATCCTCTATTTTCCTATTTATTTGTATAATTGTTTCTGTTGCTGCTGTTCTGTTGCGTATTTTTTGGTTTGTTATGTGTTGGAATTTGGACACTCCGGCACTTCTTCTCAGGTAATCCATCTCTATCTATCTATATCTATAATTAATCAGGTATAGTATAGCTAGTGGAATATCATTTACTTGATACCATATCGGTAGTCACAAATGTTTACTAGTATGAAAGAGGCAAAAGCAAAATTCAAGCCAAATTTTAGGAAAAACATTAAAAAGTAGCAAGACGTCCTATATCAATCTCTAATTACAACTGACTACGGTATTTGTGAAGTTATGTTCAGAAATTACTAACTGAAAACAGAAAACAGACAAGAATTCCTTAGTAGAGAGGACAATAAATCAGATAACACAGAGGGAAAGGACTGGGACGAAATAACCAGGGAGGAAGTACAAGCAAATCTAAAAATGATCAAGAATGGAAGAGCGGCCAGACCAGGTGATATCTCTGTAGAACTGATTAAAAATTGAGGTATAACCATGAGGAGAACAATAACTAGCTTAATTAATAATTGTATATCACAAGGAAGAACACCTACCGAATGGAAAAAAAGTTACATTTCATCAATCTATAAGAAAGGAAATAGAAAAGACCTTAATAATTATAGAGGTATATGCGTTATAAGCACTATGAGCAGACTGTACGGTAAAATATTGCAGAATAGAATAAGAGAAAAAATTAAAGGAAAGATATCCGAAAACCAAAACGGATTTACTCCGGGCTGGTCGTGTATACACAACTTGTTTACTTTGCAACAATTGATAGAAAAGAAGATCCAAAAAGATGACGAAATACATATGACCTTTATAGATCTGAAGGCATACGATAGGGTACCGAGAAATAAACTTTGGCATGTCTTGAGAACAGTAGGGATAAAAGAAGGGATGATAACAACAATAAAAGAGTTATATAATGAAAATATAGGATATGTGAAACAGGGACGCTATCTCTCAGAAGCTATCCACATTACAAAAGGTCTAAGACAAGGGCGTTGCCTTTCACCAATCTTATTTAATATATTTGTAGGCAACGCTCTAAAGAAATGGAACCGCACTTGCCAAAGCATTGGCATCCCCAATAGTGATAAACACCTATTATCGTTAAACTTTGCAGACGACCAAGTAATAATGACACAAGATGCATTCGATATGGAATATGTATTGAAGAGATTATACACAGACTACAAGGAATGAGGACTGGAGGTGAGCCTTGAAATGACGGAGTATATGGTTGTGAACTTGGAAATAGAATTTGATGTCTTAATTAACAACGATACACATGTCAAACAAGTCAAGGAATTTAAATATCTAGGAGTACTGATTGACAACAAAAATGGTATAGGTAAAAAGGAAATACAGAATAAAATACAAAAAGCCAGGAGAATCATAGGAGCTCTTAACTCAATATAGTGGGATCAAAACATAACTACACAAAACAAAAAGAGAATTGGAAGAACAATGGTAGAATCGGTTTTAAGCTACTGTGGGTAATGAAAGAAGAGGATAAAAGAAAAATAACGACGATAGAGATGGATTACCTGAGAAGAAGCGCCGGAGTGTCCAAATTCCAACACATAATAGAGGTTATAATGACTTTGAAAAGGACTATTACGTGTATACCAATGTAAAAACAATATAAAAAAGGTCAAAATAATGATGAGATAGGCATAGTTTAGATACAGCAATATTATGATTTTATCCTCTCTAGGGTATCACCAGAAGTATTGTCCTGAGTTATGGACCTCGGAAAACTTGTGCTCTTTTATTTATAAACAATTGAACTTTTGAAAACGCGTTTTTTGAGATTAAAAGGTGAATAACTCCGTTTATATCAATCGGCTCGAGACAAACAAAAAAACTAAAGTCTTCGAAATAAAATTTCCAACAAGTCGCTCAAATGTGTACATAACTTACAAAACTGAAAAAACAGGCAACAATCTGTTTTTTTTTTCATTTTATTGTACAGGTCGATTAAGTGAACTGATCGGCTTGAAACTTTCAGAAAATATGCCTTTTGTTATGGCAAAAATACCCTGAAATTTTGGTACAAAAATATTGAACCCAGTGGACACAATTGAATTTGTTATTTAAAATTATACCATTTAGTTCAAAATGGATCTTTTTTTTTCAAAATGTAGGTCTCGATGTCAGCTTTCCGATGTCATTAAAAACATTTTTTTTTTGGAGTCATTTTAACCGTTTTTTTTACATTTGACATTTTGAAAAAAAAAATTGTTAACGCAAATGAAATATTCCTTTTTAGTGTTCCGTACGGAACACTTATAAGATCACTTCGGTGTCTGTCTGTCTGTCTGTCTGTCACACCCGATTTTCTCCGAAACTGTTTGACATAGAAAGGTGAAATTTGGTAATAATATAGGAATTGATGGCCTCATCAGAGCCATGTAGTTTTGAGAATTAAATTTTGACTTAAGGGGTTAGTTTTGGGGGGTGAAGTCGGAAGTGAAAAAAAAATTTTTTACTAGGTCATCGAGTGTGGTGTCAAATGAAAGCTTGTGAAAACACGAGTAAAAAATATATATATAATATTATACTTGCGCGCACTTTTCTTTGTATTATTTTTAAAAATTCGCGAAAAATCGCTATCCCGGGCCTTATCTCGAAAAGTACTTATCAAAAAATTTCGAAAAAATTCTGGAATATTCTCCACGGGGTGTAGATTGAACGAAAATTATCACGAGTGCATTACCTTTAATAATTTATATGGTATATAAAAAAAAACAAATATTTCAAGGTCATCAGATTTCAGTAATGATTGGAAACAAACTTTGTTGAATGAATGAAAACTCATTTGGGGTGTATTTTGTGAAGTCACTGATCATTTTATACCTCTGTAACAAAATTTTTTTTTTAAAAGCAATCAACGTACGGAACACTAATTGCGCAAGTTCAACTTGCACTTGACCGGTTATTTAATAAAGGTCTCGCGATTTTCTACCAGAAGTAATAAAAATTTTTCAATTTTTTTTTCAGAATGACTGAAAAAACATTTGTTTATATTTGATTAATAAACAAATGTAAAAAAAAAAACATTAAAATGACTCTAGAAAATTTTTATTTTAATGGCATCTGAAAGCTGGCGTCAAGACCTAAATTTTGAAAAAGGAAGATCCACTTTGGACCAATTGACATAAAATGGCGGCAATTTAATTTTTAAATAACAAATTCAATTGGGCCCATTGGGTTCAATGTTTTTGAACCAAAATTTCAGGGTAATTTTGTTATAACAAAAGACATATTTTCTGAAAGTTTCAAGCCGATCGATTCAATTAGTCGTCCTGTACAGGGTGAGTCAACGATAGAGTAACGTTCATTATCTCATTTAGTTCTTGAATCACGAAAAAATGTTAAATATAAATTTTAAGGAATGTTAAGGTGCACAGTTTAAAATTATTTTTGGGTATACAGGGTACTTCAAAAAAGTGTGGCTGATATAACATATGATTTTTTAAATGGAACATCCTACTTTCTAATTTATTATTAAATTCTGCATACTTTTTTATTAATAATGTTATATACCTAAACCCAGTAGTTTTTCTAATATTTCAATTTTTTTTTTAAGTTTTCAGTTGTGTAAAAAATTGACAGTAGCGCCAACGTTTCTAAAGGTGGAATACTCATAATTGGTACGAGCGTTTTATAGAGATGAAAAAAAAGACATGTGTAAAGAAATTTTAGCTAGATGTTACAGAGTGTTCAAAATAAATTTATGCATTTCGACTATTTAAATTCAAAAATCTCAAATTTTGACACAGTATATTTTTATTTTTTCTGATAGATTTTACAAAACTCTCTAACTTTTACTAAGTATGCCATATACCTATTTCTAATAGTTTTCGATTTATTTTGAATTTTTCAATTTTTATCTTTGTTTTTAATACACTTACGCTATTGTGAAAACACAAACAAATAGTTAATAATAATGTTAATATAGTTTAACTTATCCAATGATTAAGTATTATGACGTAATAAATGTTCGAAAATATGCTCGTCTAATTGCATGTTAGTCGTTTTAGTATATTTAGTATATTATCCTTCACTTTCCTTAGCAAAAAATCCATATCCACTGGTGTTGCAGGGCGATTCACGTAAACGCGATCTTTAATATAGCCCCACAAAAAGAAGTCTAAAGGTGTTAAGTCACATGATCGAGGGGGGAAACTGAATGAATCCATCCCTACCGAACCATTACTGCGAAAAGTAGCTTCATCAAAAAACATAATTTTGAATAAAAAATTTGGATCTGCCTCTATTGCTCTATTCATGGTGGTACAAAAGTGTACTCGACGTTCAAAATCACGGTCTTGAAATTCTTGGTGTAGTTCCATATGAAAGGGATGATACTTGTATTTTGTCGTGGTGCCGTAGATTAGGATGTGTCAGATAAGTCAGTAGTTGACGGCTGCTGACCTGGGGATTATCTTCAACATGAAGTAAAATCTCCATTTCTTTTTTTTCTCATTGGTAGCATTCTGGTTTACTACTTTCCGTTTCGTATATTCAACGCTACCACTACCATCAAACCGTTCCATTAAGCACTGAAAAGACTTTCTAGATGGTATACGTCTATTAAGGCACTTCGCTCCGTAAAGCCTAGTTGTCAAAAGACAATTTTTTCCCGCCTCGCCCTGTATATAAACCATATCAATTAATTCATTTTTAGGAAAATCCATCCACTATTACCTTTATAGTCACTTACTACAACAAATTAAACTATTTTTACTTGATTAATAGACATGTCAAAATTTGACAATGCCTACATTTTTGTTTTGTCTTGACAACTATGATGTTATAGCGTAAGTGTATTAAAACAAGGGTAAAAATTGAAAAATTCAAAATGAATCGAAAACTATTAGAAATAGGTATATGACATACTTATAAAAAGTTGAAGGGTTTTATAAACTCTAACAGGATAAATAATAACACACAGGTTGTGTCATTTAAAAAATTTGAGACTTTTCAATTTAAAATAGTCGAAAGGTATAAATTTATTTTAAACAGCTTGTAGAATCTAACTCAAATTTCTATATACGAGGCTGGTTTGAAAAGTCCGTGCAAAGTCCGAGAGATGGCACCACTGGCGCGTATCGAGGTCATGTTTAGTTAGTAGCATCTCTTGAATGAACACACACCAAGTTTCAGCCATATTGGTCTATTTCCTTGTGTTTGGCATTCGTGTGAATCAAGGAAGTCGAGTGATTTTCAAGAAATGGACGAAAAAGAATTTCGTGTGGTGATTAAACATTACTTTATGAAAGGCAAAAACGCCTCAGGAGACTAAAGAGAAGCTTGATAAACATTATGGTGACTCTGCACCTTCGATTAGAACAGTTTATAAGTGGTTTCAAAATTTTCGGACTGGCCATATGGGCACAAGTGACGCTGAACGTTCTGAGGTTACGACTCCAGAAATCATTGATCAAATCCATGATATGGTGATGGATGACAGAAGAGTTAAGGTGCGTGAGATTGCTAGTGCTGTGGGCATCTCGACTGAACGGGTACATAATATTTTGCATAAACATTTGGACATCAGAAAGCTATCCGCAAGATGGGTGCCGCGATTGCTCACGCTTGACCAAAAACGGAATCGTGTGAAGTGTTGCAAGGATGGTTTACAGCTGTTGCAGAAGAATCCGGAGGACTTTTAGCGTCGTTTCGTCACTGTGGATGAAACATGGATACATTACTATACTCCTGAGACCAAACAACAATCTAAACAATGGGTTACCAAGGGGGAATCTGCACCAAAAAAGGCGAAGACCGTTCCTTCGGCCGGAAAGGTTATGGCGACTGTCTTTTGGGATTCGCAAGGGATAATCCTCATCGACTATCTGGAAAAGGGTAAAACTATTACAGGTGAATATTATTCATCGTTATTGGACCGTTTGAAAACCGAGCTACAAGAAAAAAACGCCCGCGATTGGCCCACAAGAAAGTCCTTTTCCATCACGACAACGCACCAGCACACACCTCAGCGGTTGTGGTCGCAAAATTAATGGAAATAGGATTCCAACTCGTTTCACATCCCCCCTGTTCTCCAGACTTGGCTCCCTCGGACTACT
Organism: Pachyrhynchus sulphureomaculatus; assembly: GCA_019049505.1. Taxonomy (NCBI): domain Eukaryota; kingdom Metazoa; phylum Arthropoda; class Insecta; order Coleoptera; family Curculionidae; genus Pachyrhynchus; species Pachyrhynchus sulphureomaculatus. The sequence continues at coordinate 24,845,919 of CM032453.1, read as the reverse complement.
ATTTGTTCCCCAATTTGAAGAAATGGCTGGTGGGACAAAGATTTTATTCAAACGAGGAGGTGATTGCAGACACTAATGGATATTTTGCAGACTTGGACAAATCCTATTATTCGGAAGGGATCAACAAACTAGAACATCATTGGACGAAGTGTATAAGCCTAAAAGGAGACTATGTCGAAAAATAAAAAAGGTTTACACCAAACACATAAGTAGTTTTTATTTTTGCACGGACTTTTCAAACCAGCCTGGTATGTATCTCTTTTTTCATCTCTATAGAACACTCGTACCAATTATGAGTATTCCACCTTCAGAAACAACGGCGCTATTGGCAATTTTTTACAAAACTGAAAACTAGTATTTTCTTAAAAAAAATTGAAATATTAGAAAAACTACTAGGTATAGGTATATAACATTATCAATAAAAAAGTTACAACATTTTACGCAGAATTTAAAAATAAATTCGAAAATAGCATGTTTTATTTAAAAAAAAAAACATATGTTATATCGGCCACACATTTTTGAAGTACCCTGTATACTCAAAAATAATTTCAAACTATGCACCTTAACATTCCCGAAACAAATGAGATAATGAACTTTACTCTATAGTTGACTCACCCTGTACAATAAAATGAAAAAAAAAGTTTTTTGTCGGTTTTTTCAATTTAGTAGGTAGGACATTTGAGCGACTTTAAACTAATAAAGATTTGTTGGAAATTTCATCACGAATAGTCTGGTTTTTTTTGTCTCGATCTGACATATATAACCGGAGTTATTCGCATTTTATGCTCAAAAAACGCGTTTTGAAAACTTCAATTGTTTATAAACTAAAAAGCACAAGGTTTTCGAGGTCCAAAACTCAGGACAATACTCCTGGTGATACCCCAGAGAGAATAAAATCATAATATTGCTGTATCTAAACTGTGGCTATCTCATCATTATGCTTTTTTTACTCCACTAATTCCACAACTTTAAAACGGACGCCCTCTATAAATAACAATCGTTATGTGATTGGTACTACGTCCCTACATTAATAAATTTCATGATCCTATGGTCTACCTGTTACAAAAGTGACAAAAACTTACTTGCTATATATATTAATTGCTGTCAGTGCCCTTATTGTATCCAACTATCACTAGTAGTAATAGCAGAAATACTTCACACCGAAAATATAAAAATCATGCATTTTTTAACTTTATTTTAAATATCCTCTTAAATTAATATAATATAAATGCGCTACAGGCCATGAAGGCCTAGCGCTTAGAAAAACTTGTGTCCTTTTCCCTCTTCCCTCTTCCATCATCCGGCATCCAAGTATTATTAGATCGTATGTCTCCACACTAATCTGTTCTGCGGCTTCGTCCTCCAGTCTCTGACCCCTATGGCTCTCAAATCCTCCTCAACATGTTGCAACCATCTCCTCTTCGGCCTTCCCCTCCTTCTCGCACCCATAGGTTTCATCGCCAGCACCATTTTCGGCAGTCTCTCTCTTGTCAAACGTTGTACGTGTCCTAATCATCTCATTCTTTGCGCTGATCCTATGCTCTACTTGTTACAAAAGTGATAAAAACTTACTTACTATATATATTAATTGCTGTCAGTGCCCTTATTGTATCCAACTATTACTAGTAGTAGTAAGTAAGTACTTCACACCGAAAATAGAAAAATCATGCATTTTTTAATATAATATAAATGCGCTACAGGCCATGAAGGCCTAGGGCTTAGTAAAACTTGTGTCCTTTTCCCTCTTCCCTCTTCCATCATCCGGCGTCCAAGTATTGTTGGATCGTATGTCTCCACTCTATTCTGTTCTGTGGCTTCGTCCTCCAGTCTCTGACCCCTGTGGCTCTTAAATCCTCCTTAACATGTTCCAACCATCTCCTCCTTGGCCTTCCCCTCCTTGTATCACCCATAGGCTTCATCGCCAGCACCATTTTCGGCAGTCTCTCTCTTGTCAAACGTTGTACGTGTCCTAACCATCTCATTCTTTGCGCTCTTATAAAAGATGTGATTCTAGGTCCCTCATATAAGTCTTCCAGTTCCTGATTTGTCCATCTAGTCCACTCTTCCGGTGTGTTTCTTCCTCTGTAGATCACTCTTAACATCTTTCTTTCCCACCTCTCTAGCGTCTCTTCCTTCAATTTATTCATTACCCATGTTTCACATCCATAAGTGGCAATAGGTCTTATGATAGATGTATAAATCCTCAGTTTTGTTTTTCTAGAGACGTATTTTGATTTCATTAAAGCATTCAGGCCCCCACATTTTTGGTTGCCGTTTGCTATTCGCGCCTTCAATTCGCTCCCCTCATGCCCGTTTTCTTCCAGCAGTACCCCCAAATATATAAATCTTTCCACTCTCTCAAATTTATATATCAAATAAAGGGTGTTTTTTTATGGAGGTATAAAACTTTAAGTTGGCAACACTTTTTTAACTGGCGGCCATTTTGTCAGCTGTCAAGTGATTTATGTTTAATTTGGTTTGGCATTTCAACATGAATAGACTGACGCCTGAACAACGCTTCCAAATTGTGCAAATTTATTTTGAAAATCATGGTTCTGTTCGAAATACGTATCGCGCACTACGTCCATTTTATGGTCAACATAATCGTCCATCAGAGCAATTAATTCGATTAACTATGGAACGTTTTCGCACCACGTTTACTCTAAATGATAATACGCATCCACAGAGACGTCGTACAGTGCGTACAGAAGAAGTCATTTCTGCTGTAGAGCGTAGCGTAGAGGAAGACCCGAATCAGTCTATCCGCCATCGTGCACAGGAATTGGATATGGAAGATTTTGCGGAAAGATCTTGGTTTGCGTGCTTACAAAATCCAACTCGTGCAACAATTGAAGCCACACGATCACCTAGCAAGGCGTAGATTCGGTGAATGGGCCCAAAACAAGATTGCCGTTGATCCCGATTTTCATAAGCGAATTTTGTTTAGCGATGAAGCTCACTTTTGTTTGAATGCATACGTCAATAAACAAAACTGCCGTATTTGGAGTGATGATAATCCTCAATTGTATGTTGAGACACCGTTACATCCAGAAAAACTGACTGTTTGGTGTGCTTTATGGGCTGGTCGAATCATTGGTCCGTATTTCTTTAAAAACGATGCTGGTCAGAACGTTACAGTCAATGGTGACCGCTATAAAGCCATGATTACTGACTTTTTCGTTCATCAATTGAACAACCATGATGTGCAGGACCTGTGGTTTCAACAAGACGGCGCAACATGTCACACAGCTCGTGCCACAATTGATTTATTGAAGGAAACGTTTGGTAACCGCATAGTTTCACGTTTCGGACCCGTGAATTGGCCTCCAAGATCCTGCGATTTAACGCCGCTAGACTATTTTCTGTGTTTTCTGTCTACGCCGATAAGCCCGAAACAATTGACCACTTGGAGGACAACATTCGCCGCGTTATTGCCGATATACGGCCACAAATGTTGGAAAAAGTCATCGAAAATTGGACCTCCAGATTAGACTACGTCTGAGCCAGCCGTGGCGGTCATATGCCAGAAGTCATATTTAAATTATAATGCCAGAAGATTATCTTTCGAATAAAGTAAATTTCATGTCAATTTAAAAAATTCATCTTTGTTTTATTCCATTTCAAAGTTCTATACCTCTATAAGAAACACCCTATATATATTTTTAGGTAACTACATTAAGTTCTTTTTCTTTCTTAGTTTCTGTGCTATCATATATTTTCGTTTTCTCGGAGTTGATTTCTAATCCATACTTACGTGCCTCTCTTATTAGTCTTTTCGTTCTCTTTACCAGCCTCTTAAATTACATTTTTGAAATATGCCCTTTTGTAATCTTGATATATTGTTTCTAAAAGAATTTTCCTTCATTATAGACCTTGCTTAACACACGGATATATTACCAGAATGAAAGCCACATATACATACGTATTATTACATTTTCGATTACACCTTTCTTCAGAATATATCAAAAAGGATATTTTATAATCAGTTTAATATTGGTTAATGGGTCAAAAACAAATACAATTGATTAATACTATATATATAAACATACAATAAGCCCCAGACCGCTGCACGTCTCATCTATACTGTCAGTTGAATACAAATTAAATGTTAAATACATTATATAAATTCCAAAATGAAATAAACACTCTTTAGTATGTCGATGTGATTCTACATATGTAGACGAAATGAAGGTAAGAGTAATTTTTACTTTCATTGGATATTATCGGTTTTGTGAGGTGTTTTCGGAAAATAACGGAAATAGACGTACATATCTCTAAAAACATAATTGTGACTTGCAAATAAGAAAATGATCGATATTGGCCGCCTTATTGACTAAAAAGGTTCAGGCTTGAAACTGATGTAATTGGGTAATTAGGCACTAGTAATTTCTTATGTTGTAAAGTACATGACAGGAAAATTCGGTTTCGTTTATGGCTCAACCGATAAATTTGGGCAAATTGTGTCAAAATTCGAATAACTAATAATTTTTTAAGGGTAGATGCTTTATAAATATTGAGTTATACATTTTTTTAAAGGATTCTTGAGGTTGAGGAAAATTATGTTACTTTTCTTTTCTTTTCAATTTTAACAGTATCAGTATATATATATATATATATATATATATAGAAATTTGTCCGGTATTTTGGTGATGCGCCATATATATATATATATATATATATATATATATATATATATATATATATATATATATATATATATATATATATATATATATATATATATATATATATATATATATATATATAAGGGTCTGTTACAGCTGACGGTGTCTCCCTTCTCTCAACCTCGCGTTCCATTCTCTTCGATCTTCCCAGTCTCCCTCCTGTAACCCTCCGTTTTCCATTACCTCATCGACGTCATCCCGCCATGAGCGCCTAGGTCTTCCCCTCTTTCTCCTTCCAATTGGACTCCATTCTGTGATTTTATTAATCCATCTTCTGTCGTCGCTTCTCCTTACGTGACCATATCATTTCAATGGTTTTTCTTCTATGACATGTACTGCGTCTTTTGTTATTCCCATTCGCGCTCTTATTTCATCGTTCGTAATCCTATCAGTCCGGGTCACCCTACAAGACCTTCTCCAACATTCCATCTTTACCGCGTTTATTTTTGATTTATATTTCTTGTTAATGGCTCATGTTTCTGACCCGTATGTCATGATACTTTCGATGATTGTTCTGTATATTCTGACTTTGTTTGCTTTCATTATGTGCTTATCCTATAATATTGAGTTTAATTGTCTGATGCAGGTTCTCGTTTGTCCCAGTCTCGATTTCATTTCTTCTTCGGATGTTGCTTCTCTTGTTATTATGGTGACCAGGTATTTAAATTTTCCAGTTCCGTAAATTGTTACGTTCTCTTCAATTTCTAGATCTCCTATTTCTTCTGTTTTAGTTGCTAGGTATTCCGTCTTATTAAAGTTTTTGTCTAGCCCAGCTTTGTCATACACTTCCTTCAGTTTCGTCACCATATAGCTGAGATCTTCTTAGTTTTCACATTTCCTTCGGTCACCTCTTTTTAAAAATTGAGACTATGTGCGCTTTGGTAAATTCATTAGGTATTCTTTCTCCATTTATAGCCCTGCGGAACATGCTTCTTATTATTCGGTGCAGTTTCTCTGATCTGTATTTGATTAATTCATTTACCATTTCTCCCGGTCCAGCTGCTTTCCGACTTTTCAATGATTTTATGGCCTTCTTTACGTCCTCATATTTTATCTCCACCTCCTCATGTTCGTTTTGTTGTTGTTCGTCATCTTCGTGTCTATTCAAGAACCCTGGTATGTCTTCTGTTAGTAGTTTTTTATAATAGTTATCCCATTGGCTTCCTTGAATGTATTGTACATGAGGTTTTTCTTTGAAGTTTATTTTTATAGCTCTAATCGTTCTCCATGCCTCCGTACTTTGTGTTCCACCTATATAGTGTTCGATGTCTTCACACGCTTTTTCTCATTTCTCGTTCTTCTCTTTATTTATTAATCCTTTCGTTTCTCTATTTTTCTCTCTATACCTTCTTAAGTCCTCCTCTGACTTAGTGTTCATCCATTTCTCATAGAGTTTCTTCTTTTCCCCAATGACATTTTTCGTTGTTTCATTAATAGTGTCAATACGTTGTTTGTTTTCCCTGACGTCTTCTTCTAAGGCTTCGTAGGCGGCTTCCTTAATACTTTCTTTGACGTGGTCGTATGTTTCTTCTAAACTATCATACTCAAAATCTGTTAGTTTTTCATCTAGTCTGCGCTTGTAGAGATCTCTTATTGTCTCATCCTGCAACCGTTGTATTTTAAATTTCTTTTCTTTCTGAATTACTTTCGTATACTCTAGATCGTCATCTTTTACTTCGTTTTTTTCCTTTTGACGCCTTATACCATGGAAACTGCAGTTTTGCTAACAATAATCTGTGGTCGGTTCCATATTCTGCACCTTTATGGACGCTTACATCTGTGATTTTAATTGTGGTGTCGTTCTTAATTATTATATAGTCTATTATGGATTGTAGCTACCGAGTTGGCTGTATCCACGTATATTTATAGATCTTCTTTTGTTTATAGAACTCATTAGTAATTTTCAAGTTATTCAGTTCGCATACTTCGATCAATCTTTCTCCGTTCTCGTTCGTGGCCTCCTCTATATATATATATATATATATATATATATATATATATATATATATATATATATATATATATATAACAATCCTAAGTTTAACTACTGGGAAACGCCCTTATAAGGAGAAGAGATGAGCAATCAAAGATCTAAAGGCTCTAATATCTGCTTTTTATTTTTGTTATCGAGCTTTCGCTGCCTAATAGTAGCTTCTTCTGGATTCTATAAAATTTTAACATGGAGTACCATTCCAACATTCCAACGTTTCTTACAGTTGTATTCTGTCTTAAAAAGTGTTTTTGATTAATGTTTATTGACAACGTTTTATTTTAATACTTGTGTAACTCTCTAAGTGTCCTTTTATCATGTTTTTTGTAATCATACCTACTACCTGGCCAAAAAAAATGCAAATTTTATTGTCTTCACCAGAGATGAATTAACTGCTAAATTTTTGTAAGTAATTTCTCATACAGTCTTACAATTCATTGAATCACATTTTAAAAACCGAACGTTTTTGTACCTGTACCTGGTTTACATTTTAGAATCCAGAAGAAGCTACCATTAGGCAGCGAAATCTCGATAACAAAAATAAAAAGCAGATACTAGAGGCTTTAGATCTTTGATTGCTCATCTCTTCTCCTTATAAGGGCGTTTCCCAGTAGTTAAACTTAGGATTGTTTGTTGCCAGTGCCCTGTTACTGTCCTTACTCTTTCTTATATATATATATATATATATATATATATATATATATATATATATATATATATATATATATATATATATATATATATATATATATATATATATATATATATATATATATATATATATATATATATATATATATATATATATATATATATATATATATTAAGGCACTGCTTCTCCATTGTAGGAGATAGGCCTCTTCAAGTTTCATCCAATTGTCTCTATACTGTGCAAGCTAGAGCCATCTACTGCCTACTATCAACCTATCATCAGTTAATCTTTTCATTGGTCTCCCGACACTTCGTCTGCGCTTCCATTTAAGTAATTTTGTTGTCCATCTACAATCATTCGTTCTAGCCCCATGCCCCGCCCATTGCCACTTTAATTTTACCAGTCTTAAGCTGATATCTGAAATTTTTGTTGTTTGTATGATATCCTCGCTTTTAATGTGTTCTCGTAAACTAACACCTAACATCTGTCTTTCCATGGCTCGTCGAGTACGTTGGAGTCGAAAAAGATTTTTTTTGGTAAGGGTCATGGTTTCCAGCCCATACGTAGTTACTGGAAGTACGCAGCTCCTGTACCCTCTTCTTTTTAAGGTCATGGGAATATGTCTGTTTTTTAGAATGAATCCCAGTTTTTGAAATGTAGTCCAGCTGAGACCAATTCGCCTTGATATTTCCGCTGTTCGATTGTCCTTATCCAATCTAATCTTACGTCAAGAGTATATATACTCTTCCACTCTATCGATCTCTTCGGTGCCGATCATAATTTTTGTATTTTGTGGACTCAAAAGTGTTGTTTTCTTGATGTTCATCTCGAGTCCAGCTCTCTGTGAAGCTTGATTAAGTTGTTCTATCATGATTTTGAGCTCTTCTAGGTCTTCGCTAATCAGCTACATCATCTGCGAATCGCAAGTGATGTAAATATATGCCATCGGTTTTAATGCCCTTCTCTTCCCACTCACGACTTTTAAATACGTCCTCCAAGGCCAGGGGAAACAATTTTGGTGAAATTGTCTCGCCCTGCCCAACACCTTTCTTAATCTTTATGGGTTCTATTTTTCGATCTTCATCTTATTTAACCGTTAGTGTCGCATTTTAATATATGAATTTTAGGAGTTCGGTGTATCTTAAGGAGACCCCGAAGGCCGAAAATTTTAAAATTATCATTTTTTTTTTTTATTCCTTTAAATCAAAGTTCAACCTTTTCTGCACAATTTAAGACAATTTTCATCAATTTATCTTAACTAATAGTAATTTTAAAAAATTTAAGAAAAAAAAAAGTTAATACTTTTCACTTCACAGATAATCAGATTTAGACGTTTACAACCAAACTGGCAGGTTTCCAAGGTTTCCTCTAGCAATAGAAAAAAATCGATGTTTTCTACGCTAATAATCGATAGTTTCGATAGGTACTGAAACGCCGAAAAACAAGAAAAAGGTCCGGTCGTGGCGCTGTATCAGAGACGAACCCGCGCTCATTGAAAATCGCTCGTCCTGAAAAGTTGTGGTTTTTGACCTTTCGGTACACGTTTCTCAAAATATAAACACCCAAACCTTATTAAACTTTGTGGAAATATTTAATGATGTTAGAGGATTATTTGCCCGCAATTTCACGTTCGTTGATGTAGAAGAAGGCAAGAAAAAAAATCATGAGTGAGAGAAAAAAAAGTACATTTTTTAAACTCAAATTAAAAAAAAAGTAACGAGTATATTTAAATGAAATTGCGAACACTAATACAACAGGATACCCTTAATCCAGTAAAAAAAAATTACATCAGTAACCCATTTAAGACCCGAGAAATCGGTACCGAAAGTGAGCAACCTCGCTCATAAGGATAAGGTAGCCTTCGGGGTCCCCTTAAGTCTCTTCTGGCACGGGCTAAGGACTGCATATTTGCCCAATGTTCCAGAGAGTCGAAAGCCTTCTTATAATCAATAAAAGCTAGATGACGCTTAATATTTTATTCGGTCGCTTTTTTTGTTAAAAGGATGTTATCTGTTGTTCCAAATTCTTTGCGGAAGCCGCCCGCCTGTTCGACTGATTGGTAGTCATCGAACTTATTTGTTAGATGATTTGTGACAATTTGAGTAAAAAGATTGTATAAATGCGATAACAAGCTGAAGAGGCGAAAATTCTCAAGGTTTTCGAGAATGCCTTTCTTGAATAAACGTGTAATTTCACCGTTTTGCCAATGTACAGGTATTCTTTGTTCTTCAATACATTTATTTAATAATATCTGTATCGCTTCCAACAGTTCATTTCCTCCCATTTTCAATATTTCACATGTTATTTTATCTTCACCTTATTCTGCATCTGTTTTAAAGCAGTTTCCAATTCACTTTGGCTTACCCAAGAATTTCTTCTGAGCCAATGTTTAGAATATGTTTTTTGTTGCTGCTTTGGATTTGATATAGTGAAGAAATAGAGTTTTGTGTAGAAATTCTTAATTTCATCCGTTATTTCCTTTGAGTTATTATTTTACCTATTTTATCTCGTAATGTTATTATTTTAGTTCTATCTTGTGACATCTTTGATTTCAATGCTTTCATACTTTTGTTTTCTACCGGTGGAGTTAATTATTTAGTTTTTATTGCATTTTCTAACGGCCTTCCTTGGTTCTTTCTTTATGGCTTTATTCAATGTTTCATACTCATGTGTACCCTTCCTTTAGATTTTGTTTCTTCTATGAGTTTAATTGTTTTGGGAGAGAATTTGTTCACTTCCTAATGTTGGTGAGACCCTAATTATTACTTCGATACTACATGTAATTTTTTCGGTAAGTAGGTATATTTCCATATTTTTTTAAACTGTCCGCTGCTTGGAGCTTACTTTTCATATATATATATATATATATATATATATATATATATATATATATATATATATATATATATTATATATACTTTTCACACGGAAGATATTCTAATTTATAATATTTTCCGTCTGACGAAGACACTGTCGTGTTGAAATAATTGTAACGGAAAAAAATAATAAAGTGGAAATTGTGAAACATATTAGTGTTTACTTTTGTTCATTTACAGTGAATATATACATATATACAGACATATATATATATATATATATATATATATATATATATATATATATATATATATATATATATGTATAAGGAAACCCAAATATGCAAGTGAAAAACTTTAAAATATGCGCATAAATATGCAAATAATTTTCTCAAAATATGCACATACATGTTGTAAATATGCAGTAAAAAAAATCAAAATAGACTTGAAAAATGTAAATTTATTGTTTCACATTACATGATACGAGTACTATACAAATGTAGCAATAAAAAACCCATTTTAAAATTTCAACATACAGGGCGAATGAAATCTAAATATCTATAATATATATAAAATGCAACGTCTCTCTGTCTGTCTGTGCGTTAGTGCGCTTATCACTGGAGAACCACTTATCCGATTTACGTACTTTTTTTTTTAAAACATACATATGTTCTCTGGCCAGGTTATAGGCTATAGTTTATTACGATAGGTTGCATAAGGAATGAGCAGTGACGTAAAATAGTGAATGAAGTCGGAAAAAAGTTTGCCGCTAGCGCGTTCCTTTGCGATACACAGCCTAAAACCATTAAATATGGAACAATATTATGTAGCAGAGAATATCTATAATCTATAATATGTATAAAATGCAATGTCTCTCTGTCTGTCTGTCTGTTTGTCCATTAGTGCGTTTATCACGCCAGAACCACTTTTCCGATTTACCTGTCTTTTTTTAAATTCATACATATATTCTTTGGCCAGGTTATATAATAACAATAATAATAATCTGTATCTATAATATATATAAAATGCAACGTCCCTCTGTCTGTCTGTCCGTTAGTGCGCTTATCCTTCGAGAACCACTTGTCCGATTTACGTGATTTTTTAAATTCATACCTGACATAACCTGACCAGGTTATGGATATATTTTTATTACATCTATAATATATATAAAATGCAACGTATCTTTGTCTGTCTGTCTGTCCGTTAGTGCGCTTATCACTGGGGAAACACTTATCCGATTTACGTGCTTTTTTTTTAAACATACGTATGTTCTCTGGCCAAGTTATAGGATATATTTTGTTACGTTAGGTGATATAAGGCATAAGCAGTGACGATAACAGTGAATCAAGTCGGAAAAAAGTTTGCCGCTAGCGCGTTCTCTTGCAAGACACTGCCTAAAGCATTAAATATGGAACAATATCATGTAGCAAAGAATATAATATATATAAAATATAATGTCTCTCTGTCCGTCCGTTAGTGCGCTTATCACTCGAGAACCACTTATCCGATTTACGTGTTTTAAAAATTTATACATATGTTCTATATAATTCGATATAAGCCTAGATAATGGGAAATAAGGTGAGATAATGGGAGATAAGTCGAGATAAGCCTCGATAATGGGAGATAAGGTGAGATAATGGGAGATAAGTATAAGTAATGGGAGATAAGGAGAAATAATAGGAGATAAGCAGAGATAAGTCTAGATAATGGGAGTTATGGTGAGATAATGGGAGATAAGGAGAAATAATGGGTGATAAGGAGAAATAATGGGAGATGAGCAGAGGTAAGCCTAGATAATGGAAATTATGTAGAGATAAGGAGAAATATTGGGAGATAAGGGGAAATAATGGGAGATATTTAATTACGTTGGGTTAACATAAGGGTTAACATAAGCAGTGACGATAGTAGTGAATCAAGTCCACGCGAGCGGAGCCGCGGGCCCGGCTAGTAATATTATATAAAGTAAAAAAATCAATATAAATAATAAAGTATTTTATTACTTTACTTAAAGATGAACATATAATAATAATAATATAGGTACATATTATAAAAATTTATATACGTAGTCAACAGCATAATAAAACATACATTTTAAATTTGATACGTACAGGGCGATGCAACTAAGTAAGCGGAAATATGTAAATATTGCAAAAGACAGGGTCGCCGTTAGTTATAAAAACAATAAACTACTAAATGTTTCTCAAAATTCTCCATTAAAAAGTTTTGTCTTCTATCGTTGTATAAAAATTTATAAATTGAGGAACTCCTTTCCACATCGACACATAAATAACTTAAATAACATTGAAAATAGCATCAACGGCAAAATCCTGACAAAAATTTCGTTATGTTTAAATATTAAACGAAAATGAAATACCCTGTATATTCAATAGGTATTCAAAAATTATACTTACATTTTAACACATGCAGAACAGTAGATTTTTCCCATATCTATTCTTAGTTCTTTGTATGGTTTAATCCACATTGACACACTACTGGCTTTGGGCATTTCACTGCAGTAAAATACGACTCACAAGATAAAAAACACAAATCGACGTAACCACTTTAAAAGCACAACCAAAAATGAAATCTAATAAATTAATAATACAAGTATGCTCTGATGGCCGTCTGGGGTTTACTGACTGGTTTTTACTGACCATAAAATAATAAAATTTATTTGGGGAAAACCGGCCGGCGCGGCGGCGGCGGCGGCCTAAACATTGACCTTTATTCCAAATAATGAATGAAAACGCCTGCCAAAGACCTACATTATTATAAATTCCTTCAAATATGCACATATATGCTATTTTTAAAGCATTTATGCAAATATTTAGAAAAATGCATATAATATGCAATATATGCGCTTTGCATATTTGCATATATATATATATATATATATATATATATATATATATATATATATATATATATATATATATATATATATATATATATATATATATATATATATATATATATATATATATATATATATATATATATATATATATATATATATATATATATATATATATATATATATATATATATATATATATATATATATATATATATATATATATATATATATATATATATAGAGAGAGAGAGAGAGAGAGAGAGAGAGAGCAGAGAGAAAGAGAAAGAAAAGAAAAGAGGTAGAATGGCTTTAGCGGATAAAATTCAAAGTATGGACGTTCAAATTTCCAAACTATCCAGGCATGATATGACTTACCAAATTAAGATATGCAAATCGCAAACACCTGATATTAGCAGGGGAGATTTAAAAGGCTTACACCCAAGAGTAGTGTACTATACCTTAGCAAATATTCAGCTTACTTTGTTGTTAACTAAATTACTCTTTAGTATATCGATGTGATTCTACATATATATACGAAACGAAGGTAAGAGTTATTTTTAATTTTATTGGATATCAAACTTTTTTGAAGTGTTTTCGGGAAATAACGGAAATAGACATATCTCTAAAAACATAAGTGTGACATTATTCACTAAAAAGGTTCAGACTTGAAACTGGTGTAATTGGGAAATTAGGCACTAATAATTTGTTATGTTATAGAGTACAAGACCGGAATTAATTTTCGTTTATGACTGAACCGATAAATTTGGACAAATTGTGTTAAAATTCTAAAAACAAATAATTTTTTTTAAGGGCAGATGCTTTATAAATTTTGGATTAAACGTCTTTATTAAGAGTTCTGGGGGTCGAAGAATCTGAAAATTATGTTATTTTTCCTTTCTTTTCGATTTTAACAGGAACAGTATGAATTTTGTCCGGATTTTGGTGATGCGCCCTATATATATATATATATATATATATATATATATATATATATATATATATATATATATATATATATATATATGTATATATGTGTGTGGCTGAATCCCATAAGCCTTTTTTGCTTTTATACAGGCTGTGATGTATTAGTTTTCCTGAGGAACAGACTGGTTGGAAGGGTAGTCTATGGGTGGCAAACGCGTGACCTCTGGGACCTTTTTTTAAAGGCTTCTTCTTTACTCAGTGGTTATCTTTGTCTCGGCGAGGGGATAGCCTAACTATTGTATTGGAGCACAGCTCGAATTTGCCTATTAGTGGTGACAAGTTGTTGGCAGTAGTGTGTTTTGAAACACACTACTAGAAATTGAATTTTTTTTAGGCTTATGGTGATGTGATAGACACCTTCTCAGTATAGTGGATTCTATAATCTGCTCCCTTTTGTTGGTGGACGTCAGGGTCACCAGTTCTGTATTTTAATCCCTCCACTTTACAGTATATCGTGCTGAGGTGTTTATATCCTGTTACCTGCGATAGGTCCGAAGTTTTTCTAGGGCGAGACCAGTATACGAGGGTTGTCAATGACACCTGGAGAAGCGCAATGCTGGTTCAGTTTTATATTTTTGAGTAGCCACTCTGAAAAGCGACAGGGAGCGTATTTTTCGGCTTATGTTCCTAGGTAGATTCGCTACTTTGGTGAGACGTGCCGAAAATCTGTTTAGTTTTTGCTAAGAGCTTTTACTTGATATGGAGCTGTCATAACTAAGAATTTTGGACTTGAACTCCTATATATATTTACTGCCTGAGGGCATATGCTCAAAATGTGCACTTTTGAGTTATTTTTGTGTATGGACTCCCATATATAAAACTATGATTTTAAGGAGGTCCTATTTAGAGACTTCCTGTCTCATATAGTTTATTTTGTGAATGTTTCCTAGAGTGTTAGGTGCGCACGAACTAACCATTCTGAACATTTGCTTTGTAAAGCAGGATCATTAAGTTTAGTGGATTTCAGCTTTTATAGCTATATATATATATATATATATATATATATATATATATATATATATATATATATATATATATATATATATATATATATATATATATATATATATATATATATATATATATATATATATATATATATATTTATATACTCCTGGACAAAATTAACGCAACAATCTGAAAATTAATTTATCTTTTTCTTATGTCAGTTTTAAAGTATTTGAATAGTAGGCTATGCATATTTTGTTTCGTTGTTCATGACAGAAATCAAAACAATTCGTTTAGATTTACAGTTTTAAAGAATTTTTTAGAAGATAAACAATTTTCTGTAATAATGCGATAGATTTTCTTTAAAAGTAAGCTTATAAATTGTTCCCTTTTTCAAAGTAGTACATTTTTGTGGTTTTATTTTTGACCCCGAAGAATTAGAAAAATGAATCGAACAAGGAATTTAACTGAACACGAGGTAGTGCGAGCCTTTTATTGGACAAGGGATATTGTCAGAGTTATGTTGCCAATTTGTTAGGCAAACATCGTTCCACAATAAGTCGTATGGTAAGACACTTGAATGAAATAGGAACTTATTCTAGAAGGCTAGGGCAAGGGCGAAAACGATGCACTAGCGACCTAGATGAACGTTTTGTAAGACAATATGCTTTAAGAAACTGGACTGTCACTAGTTCTATAATAAGAAACGAACTCGAAGCTGTTCACAATGTCACAATTTCTTCTAAAACAGTTGGAAGACGGTTATATGAAGCTGGATTAAACAGTAGAAGACCAGCCACTGCGCCCTTGCTTACTAGAGAGAACAGAGTTGCCAGGTTACGTTTTGCTCGAAATCACGAAAACTGATCTGTGGTTGATTGGAAACAAGTTTTCTTCATAGATGAAACTAGGGTTAGTCTAAAACATCCAGATGGTCGTGAGCGATTATGGCGAAGACCAGGAGAGAGGTTTGCTCCTTGCAATATCTCTGCAAGGATTCCATTCGGCGGTGGCTCTGTTATGTTCTGGGGTAGCATCTGCTTTGATGCTCGCACAGAGTTAGTTCCTGTCCGTACGAGATCCATGAATGCTGACTACTATCTTGAGAATATTGTAATAGAACATGTGATGCCTTTCGGTCATTTTGTGGGGCCCAATTTCCTGTTTATGCAAGACAACGCTCGACCTCACGTGGCTAGGGAGGTACTCGATTATCTTAATCAAGTTGATATATCGATTATGCAATGGCCACCAAAAAGCCCGGATCTGAATCCAATAGAACATGTATGGGATCACCTTAAGAAAAATGTGAAACGTCACATACCTGCACCTAGAAACCTGAAGGAACTTGAAAATGCAGTTATCACAGAATGGCCGCAAATTCCTCAAGATTTTATCCAAAATTTAATTAGAAGCATGCCTAGGCGCATAAACGCTGTCATCCGAAGTAGAGGAGGCAACACACGCTACTAGTGTCCCAGTTACGCTATTAATTTTGCTACTAGTGTCCCAGTTTATTTTTTTCATTATTACATAATTTCAACGATTTTGTTATTAGGTCTTAAGAATAATTTTAATTCGAATCTTATAGAGAAATTTGGTAGCTAATTCACTTTTAAAGTATCCGAATAAGTTTTTTCTAACTGTTAGTGTAACCAATGTTCATAAAAAATTATTAAAATTAATTCATTATAGAGATTTGTATGATTTAATATATTGTTGCGTTAATTTTGTCCAGAAGTATATATATATATATATATATATATATATATATATATATATATATATATATATATATATATATATATATATATATATATGTATATATGTATATATATATATATATATATATATATATATATATATATATATATATATATATATATATATATATATATATATATATATTATATATATATATATATATATATATATATATAAAGAGAGAGAGAGAGAGAGAGAGAGAAAGTAAAAGAGATAGATTGGCTTTAGCGGATGAAAATCGTGCTAGTCGCTCTTCCATTAAAAGTACGGACGTCTAAAAATTTAGATTACCCGGGCATGTCATCTATGACTTACCAAATTAGGACATGTAAATCCCAAACACCTAGTATTAACAGAAGAAATTTTAAAAGGCATAGACCTAAAAGTGATATATTATACCTTAGCAGCATCTTCAGCTTACTTTGTTGTTAACTAAATTACTGATTTATCAGACACCCGAAAATTTAATAAGCGATAGTCGATGCTAAACATGTAATTAACATACTGTTATTTCATAAATTATTAATTAATTAATTAGCGGCAGCGCTGAGAGCCGCTCTATTAACTAAAATTTCCAAATTCCATATCTTTAATAATCACATATAAAAGCTTGGGCAAAATCTGAAAATAACTAGAACAACCTCAATCTTTTTGGAAACAAAAATATTTTATGCAAATATTAGATACATAGGCCAACGATGAAAAAACTTTTTTAATAATTTTACCTGATTTTTATGTTTTTTTGGTGTGCTGAGTCCGAAAAATAATAATAAAAAAGTCGTATCACCCACCAATTTTTCACATTTTAATATTCAAAATGTAAAAAGTTTATTTTTATCATTATTAGGTTGGCAATAAAATCAGAATTTCATAAGGTTGGTAGTAAAATCAAATGTTATTAGGTTGGCATTTCCGATAAATGTCACAGCTGTTTGTTTCCTTTAAGTTAATATAACCTCGCATTGCAGTGTTTAACCCATGTGCTTTAATTCACACTCAAAGTATGGCTAATCGTATTGGTATAACAACTAAAAACGAAAAGAATCGTATTTTTAGAAGTTACCAAAGTGTTTTTCGTATTTGCTGAACCATCCCAAGACGCGTTTCGCCGTATCACGGCTCATCAGCTGGGCTAGATTCAGCAAATACGAGAACACATCTTTAGTCCGTTATCCAAGTAACTAACGGAAAACTATAACAAATATATCCTTATACTGCACTCTGTCGGCGACTTACTAAGTCTATTCAAGCAAAGCGGCACAGCACGGCTGGCACTTATTGCAGAAACGCACCTTTCTTGAGCTTACTGCTCGAAGGCATAGATGGCAGTATTGGTATAACGATTGGTATAACGATATGGCGAAACGCGTCTTGGGATGGTTCAGCAAATACGAAGAACACTTTGGTAACTTCTAAAAATACGATTCTTTTCGTTTTTAGTTGTTATACCAATACTGCCATCTATGCCTTCGAGCAGTAAGCTCAAGAAAGGTGCGTTTCTGCAATAAGTGACAGCCGTGCTGTGCCGCTCTGCTTGAATAGACTTAGTAAGTCGCAGTATAAAAAACATCTATTTGTTATAGTTTTCCGTATGGCTAATCATGGTTGTAGAAAACTCTCTCAACACTTTTTGTTATATATGTGGTGAGTTTGTAGTTAAAAAACATCAAAGAAACATTACTGACTTTGTAAAAAAAGTATATTTTGCATATTTTTGGTGTAGAAATCGGTAATCAAGGAAAATGTGGGGCTCCTCACAAAGTATGTTATGTTTGTGTCGAGGATCTTAGGAAATGGTATAATAAAGAAAAGAAAGCTTTTAGATTTGCAGTATCCGTGGTTTGGAGAGAGCAAAAAAATCATTCAAATGATTGTGGTTGTGTTATTTTTGCAGCGTTGATATTTCTGGATATAACTCTAAAAATAAGAAAGTAATTGTCTATCCTAACTTTACTTCAGCTAATCGGCAGGTAGGACATGGACCGGGACTTCCTGTCCCTGAGCCAGCTCAGTCTATTGATGACGTTTTACAGTCCAGTCCCGAATTTAATAAAAGTCGACCAGATGATGATGAGTTTCAATATTCTCTAGAAAATTTAAAACCACACAAGCTGAGTTAAATGATTTAGTGAGAGATTTGGGTTTGACTAAGGAAAAAGCAGATTTGCTTGGTTCTAGACTGAAAGAAAAACATTTATTGGAATCTAAAACATCTATTTACCATTATGGAACAAGAGATTAAGAGTTTGCTCAGTTTTTCAAGCAGGAAGAGGATTTGGTTGGAAATGATACCAGATACGGTTTCGGCACCCAAAAATACATAATGCTTAATTTTTACAAATATTTTTTTTGTTGGCCTGTGTAATTTGCCAATAAGTAAATGACTCGTTTGACGTTACGATTGAAAATAAAACTTTTTAGATTTCCCAAAGATCCTAAAAGGTAATTTATTCATAATTCCTTATTCTTATTATGTAATATATTATATAACGATTATGAAAATTGCGTTTTCATATCATTTTATTTGTAAAACAGTTGATGTTTTATTATTGTTAAGTATTGGTTTATGTTATTCCACTTGTACTTTTTTTTATGAATTCAAGGCAGAATGTTTGCTAGAGTTAAGTTACATTATCTGCTAAAATTTGCAAACTAAACTTTCAAAACTCATTCTGGACATGCAAAAGTAGTAATTCTCCAGCACGAATGAATCTGAAGAAATCAGTGCATGGATTTAATTTTATTATATATGTAAGTAGTATATAGGCACGAAAAGTCATTAGTCGTATGAAAATTATTACATTAGATTTAACTAATGATAAAATGGAGCAAAAAGTGTGTGCATTTCATTTTTAAACTCAGTAGAAAGACAATCTCATCTTAAAATGATAATTATAATTATTTTTAATCTCTCCAGATTACTGGGATTTACCGAAATATAAGGAGCATGATTATTAACATGAAAAAACCGGTCAAGTGCAAGTTGAACTTGCACAATTAGTGTTCCGTACGTTGATTGTTTTTAAAATAAAAATTTTTGTTAGGGTGGTATAAAATGATCAGTGACTTCACAAAACACACCCCCAAATGAGTTTTCAACAAAGTTTGTTTCCAATCTTTACTAAAAACTGGTGACTTTGAAATTTTGTTTTTTTTTTATATACCAAATAAATTATTAAAGGTAATGCACTCGTGATAATTTTCGTTCAATCTATACCCCGTGGAGAATATTCCAGCATTTTTTCAAAATTTTTTGATCAGTACTTTTGGAGATAAGGTAGGGGACAGCGATTTTTTAAAAGTAATACGAAGAAAAGTGTGCGCAAGTATTACATTATACATATATATATATATATATATATATATATATATATATATATATATATATATATATATACATATATATATATATATATATATATATATATATAATATATATATATATATATATATATATATATATATATATATATACATATAAACATATATATATATATATATATATATATATATATATATATATATATATATATACATATATATATATATATATATATATATATATATATATATATATATATATATATATTTTACTCGTGTTTTCACAAGCTTTCATTTGACACCACACTCGATGACCTAGTAAAAAAAATTTTTTTCACTTCCGATTTCACCCCTCACAATGAACCCCTTAAGTCAAAATTTATGTTACGGTGGTATAAAATGATCAGTGACTTCACAAAACACACCCCAAATGAGTTTTCAACAAAGTTTGTTTCCAATCTTTACTGAAATCTGATGACCTTGAAATTTTTGTTTTTTTTATGTACCATATAAATTATTAAAGGTAATGCACTCGTGATAATTTTCGTTCAATCTACACCCCGTGGAGAGTATTCCAGAATTTTTCGAAATTTTTTGATAAGTACTTTTCGAGATAAGGCCCGGACAGCGATTTTTCGCGAATTTTTAAAATAATACAAAGAAAAGTGCGCGCAAGTATAATATTATATATACATTTTT